>JAAOAM010000154.1:0-57220 GCA_013396015.1 Fusarium mexicanum | reverse complement strand
ACTAAAAAGCTTATAAAAAAGAAAAAAAAAAAAGATATTAATTAGTAAAGATATTAGTAAAAAATCTTAATTTTAAAATTACTTTTTTTTATATAAAAATATAAAAAAAAAAGACTTAGTATAGTTATTTAGAAAGATAAGGTACTAATATATAACTACTATATATAGTAATAGGTTTTTAACCTTACTAGTATATAGTAACTTTTTTAATATAAAAATAGCCTTAATTTAAATACTATTAAGTAAACCTAGCTATATTTAGAGAAAGGAATAATGAAAAAAGGTACCTNNGTAATACTATAGGCTAAGATTAAAGTATAGATTAAATAAATACCTTATTATATAGAAAAAATTATTAAGCTAAAAGGAGGAAATAAGTATAAGGAAAGTAAGGGTAATTAGGTATAAAATTAACCTATTTAGAGGTACTACTTTACTTAGGGTAGTACTAGTGATTTTAGTATAAGATAAAACTTTTAACCGCGACCTCTGTACAGTGAGTAATAGTGGCTTTTAATACCACGGCTGCACTTCTATTTCCATCCTACCCATGCATGCATGCATGCACTTACTTAATCTATTCTATTAATTGAAGGAACAATCAATAGGCGCAACAACAGAGTTTGATCTTTTCATCTCTATTGTTTAATTCCTTAGCGGCCACCTCTCGACGCTCATTCGCCTCTTACAGTTCGTTAATCTTTGAAATTAAGTCTCAAGAGGTTGGCCACCAATTGTCCGACTTTCGGCTTCCATGCTGTTTGTTGGTTGCACATTCATGCAACTCTGCGCCTCGCGTGCATCCTTCAGCCTTGTACACCATCGCATCACCCGCCAGGCAAAGGAACGAATAAATAAACAAGCGACCGAGCGACCGAACGAGCCTACAACGAACCGATCAAGAGTAATCGAATAATCAATCCCGTCTTTATACGTGCGGTTTCGAGTGTACGGTACAGTAACTCTCAGCCGCATCCGCTTGATCACGAATCGAGCTCCCTTTTACCAGCCGCATCAACAAGCTTCATTCGTCCACCACGAGCTTCAATTGCCGCAGCAAAACTCTAGCCGCAAAGGCTTGATTCCTCACAATGTCTGGGCGACCGACAACCCCGGCCTCACCTAAAAACATCAAGGTGAAGTCTCCGGTCCCCGGATCACCAATGTTCGGCTGTGGTATGCCCACCCAATCCTCTGTCTCTCTGTATCGTCATCTGATTGTCCCTAGAGCATGTACAACTCCTCCTCAGCAAGAATCAAGAGGTCATGAACAGCTCGATCACGCACTACAAGTTAATCCTCCGTAACATCTTCGATGCGACACCCATCGTCCCCCAAACCTCAACACAAGAGGGCCGACCCGTTACAACACTTACCTCGAACTACCTCTGCCTACAATGTCCCATGACCGTGTCCGAGGAAGATCGATTGAAACATGGAACCAAGAAACAGCACCGTTTCTGTCAGTAGCCTTGTGCTGCTGCTTTCTGCTGCCTGTTTTGCTAACCATGGCGCAGATGTTGACTCTCGGAGCGGTTGCCTGTACTGTCAGATGTGCGACGATTTTGTCTGGGACCCAACTCTCGAGGAGCTTCGAGTGAGAAAGATAGGGACTGGCTCTTTTTCTGGTAAGCGATTGTGCACCGAGATGCGTCGAGTCAAGGCTCGTCCATTCGCGATACAGAATGAGAACGAATGGCCGTGTCTTTGACTGATTTTCTGTCGCCTGAAATTAACTGTTGGCCAGGTCGCAAGAGAAAACACAATGAGCTCTTCTCAGATTCCATGAAGGATGACCCTCGGTATATTACTAACAATACTACAACCGCCTCCTGTCGTGCAAACGGCCTGCGCGGCATCTACAACGCCGGTGCGACCTGCTATCAGAACGTTGTTCTCCAAAGCTTCTTGCACAACCCATTACTGAGAAACTTTTACCTAAGCGATGGTCACCAGAGCAATGATTGTCAGATCCCTCACTGCCTGAGCTGTGCAATGGACGACATGTTCCAAGATTTTTACGCCCTAGAAAACACTAACGGTTATACTGCTGCCAATATCTTGTCAGGTTTCTGGATCTCCGAGAAGAAGGCATTCGAGAATCTTGTTACCACCAAAGAACAAGACGCTCATGAGTTCTTCCAGTTCTTAGCTGAAGAGCTTCATGAACGAAATGGTGATGGCAAAAAGCCGGAGATTGGCAGCGAACATAGCTGCAATTGTATCATGCATCAGACATTCTACGGCAAGATGCAAACAACTACGACATGTCAAAATTGCTCAGGCCAGAGTAATTCCATCCAGTCGTTCCTTGATCTAAGTCTAGGTCTCGAAAATGTCGTCCAGAAGAAGAGCAAGAGGACTGGTCAGAAGAAGCCCTCTCTAACCTTGCAGGATTGCTTGGACGAAGAATACATCAAGTATGACAAGTGCGAGTATCGGTGCAACAACTGCAACGGGACTCAACAAGCCAAACGACATACCAGTATTAAGCGGCTGCCGAACGTTCTGTCGATACAGCTTAAGGTGAGTCTTGTCGGAGGCTCGTGGGTGTTGGTGTTGGTCCGCCAAGTTAACTCTTTTTCACAGCGCTTCGAGTACAGACATGGCCGACACGATCGTGCCGCGTCAAAAGTCGACAATGAAGTCAAATTCCCTCTCCAACTCAATATGCTGCCTTACACCAATCGTGTTCGCAATCACGAGAGTCGTGAGAGCCTTGAGCTGGAGCGATCATGCACCTATGACCTCCTTAGTGTTGTGGTTCATGTGGGTGAGATCGACACTGGCCATTATACATCATACTGTCGGGTCGGCGACCAGGTAAATTTCATTCTTCATGACACTGTATCACAGCTGACATGTCTTTTTAGTGGTTCAAGTTCAATGATCACAAAGTCGAGTTGGCGAGCTTATCTGACGTCCTTGGGGCACAGGCCTATCTCCTTTTCTACATCATTCGCTCGCTGGCCTAGGCGATTGAGGTTTGGATGAGGAGAGCTAGAAAGGCGTTAATGATCATGATCAATAAGTCGACTGGATCCATATATCAGCTGCAGGTTGAGCGCGGTATGGAGCACTGCTCGGCGCATATATGTAGTTTAGTAATACCGTGGCACCCTACTGAATAGGGCGGCCCATGGTCTTTCTTCAGATGTATCTCTTTCTCTAACTGTGATGAACTTCACTGGGTTTGGCATATCCCCAGATATTTCATAAGTTATTGTACCATGTGTCATGTTTCCCAGTCTTGTGTGTTCTTCCAAAACTTTGAGACGGCTCCACCAGCGGGTGTTATCTTTGAACACCTCGCATCTCCCGTTCAGCTTCTCTAAGCTGATTCATCAGATCGCCAGTCCCAGATTGAACTCTCGAAATTGGCGTAACAGTAATAATGGTTACTTAAACCGGCGTGAGCAGGCTCGAAGGTTGTCGCGTAGACTCCAAGAGAACGGTAGAGCTTGTCAACAATGGTAGCCATTCGTTCTCCCGTGCAGACAATCACACGAGGCGACTTTGGCTTAACGAGCCAGCGGCCTGTGAGGGCAACTGGTGGGTGGCATGTTAGTAGTTAAATTGGAGGGTGTAGATCGTGATATGGTATGGGGTAACATCCTCCGGATAGTGGCCAGGACGACTGTGAGTATTACTTACACTTAGTCTGGCAGTCATTGCTGAAGAATGGAGGGTCAATGATAACACTATCCAAGCTGCCCTTCAGATGAGCTGAAACAATAATATCAGCATATGCCAAAAAGCAGGTTCAACTAGCAAAGAATTCATACCTGGAAGTTGGAGAGGTCGCTGGAAGTCATAGAAGACAAACTCGGGAAAGACGCTGAAACGGTGGTCATGTTCGAACAAGACCAGCTTAGGCCGGTCTTCAAGAGGCCAGAATCTCTGCGTCCCAGTCAGTTCCTGGGTTCTACATATCAAGCCATGGGCATGACAGAGTCAGTGTTGATCTTACAAGACGGTTCTTGAGCGCAATGAACACACTCGGTGTCGAGACTACACCAATAGTCGAGCTTGACGATGCGCCATCGAGGAGCTGATCGGCCAGAGCAAAGGCTGTTTCGTCGAGGAACTAGATCGCCAGGCCCATGTTAGTATGTATGCATTTCTTTCCACCATGTCAATATCATGAAGTTGTTGTAGTGCCAAGACCAGCCCAGTACGTAATAGATACCCCAACTTCAGACAGGCAGAGGCACAGACTCTATCTCTAGAAGCCGATCGCCATGCCATGCCATGCCATCTATCTCCACCGCCAGAGCCAAAAGGCGCAAGACAAGTGGATGAGAGGACGTTGTTTGTGCATGTCGTCTTACGTACCCAAAACTGCGATTCGTTCCAATCCTCCGTAAAGGCTGCCATGCTCAGCGGTTGATCGTCCGCATCCTCCGCTAGAGGGTCCTCATCCTCCGGTTCGACGACGCCGAGTCCGGCTCCAGCTCTCGGAGCGGCGCCGGTCCTCAGCTTCTCAAATGTCTTTTCATGGGCGTCCTTTTCGGCGTGGAACTCGGCCAGCGCGGCCAAGGCGTGACTCGAGAGGCTTCTGGAGAGACCAGTCCAGCCAAAGTCAGTAAACTGGGCCCTGTAACTTGCGGTGGCATGGATGTCTTGTATCTCTTACATGGGCTCTTCATCATCAAAAGACATCGGGATGTTGTCGTCAAAACGTTATTATTATTTTTTGGTTCTGATATGAGGTCGCTTCGATGCGTTGCGATGCGATGCGACAGAAGGTTTTTTGGGAGGGTTTTGACGGGGTCCTCTTTACTGCCTGCCACTGCTTGCTCGACGGTCTAGACTCTCGCTATCAAAGAGCTGCATAGGTAGGTATGCGATGATGGAAAGCTAGCTACAGGGTAGCCACATGTGGACTGATTCTCTCAACCTTCATATTATCTGATATCATCTCAACCCAAAGAAACCTGTACAATTGTTCGAACTCGCATACTCTCTAGTCTATGCGGTCCTATATACACGGACTATTGTCGACTTGTCCGCTCAGCCGTGAATCACCAGCCGCCTTTCCAGCATTCGCAATAAGCAAAAATTTAAATTCATTGTCTTTACAACTCATCCAAGACATGGATGTACTTCTTCTCTTCCCTCTTCTCCTTCTCTGTCGCAGGGGGGAGATCGTAGAAGTTCTGACTTCGGAATCCTTGCTATGAAAAAAAGGGTATCAGTTTGTGACTTTCACGACCTTGATGGAGGCACTTACCAGGTAGTGGTAGGTGAAGTTGATAATATCACCAGGCTCAATACCAAGATCCTTAAAGGTCTTGGCCTCAGGATCAATGACCTGGTCCAAGTACTCTCGCTCAACCTCATCAGCTGAAAGAGTGTGCCACCAGAGGAACTTGTTCAGGATCTCAGCAACAGGCTTAAGGATGGCCTTGGGCACGTTGATGTGTCGTCGCTGCTTGTAAATCTCCTTATCAACCATAACGGAAATCTCCTCCATGCTGTACTTCTTGGGTCCGTAAAGCTCAAAAGTCTGACCAGCAGTTGTGTCGTCATAGAAGATCTTCTCAAGAGCAGCACCAACGTCGATGGACTGTGGCGGTTAGTAACGTTGACCCTAAGGACTCTGGCAAAAGCTTACGTGAACGGGGTAGAACTTCTCCTGCATGTTATTGGAAGTGAAGAGGTTGGTGACGCCAGCAAGCTTCAGAAGCAGGTTGTCCTCGAAACCGAAGATGGGCGCAGGTCGGACAATAGTTGTCTCAGGGAAAAGTTGTCGGGCAACCTCCTCAGCTCGACCCTAAGTCGTTTGTTAGCAATTCCCTCCATTGACCAAGCTGATGATCCACAAACCTTCGTTCGGTAGAACTCGGAGACGGACTGAGAGTTGGCGCTGTGGGAGGAAACGTGGATATATCGGTCGACATCGTACTTGCAAACAGCCTCGACAATTCGCTCAGTTCCCTCAACGTGCACATCCTCCAAAGAGAAGTTCCTGATCATCATTTAGCTCCCGTCCTATCCATTGGTCTGTATCATATTGACGTACTTGGTGGGATAGTCGCGGCCAATCAAGTTGAAAACGGCATCGGAATGTCGGACGCTCGCCTCGATCGAAGGGGTGTTTCGAAGGTCATGCTCCTATTAAGGGGGTTACTGAAGGGATCCTGAGCATATCGGGGCGGGTTGGGGCGTACAATGAAGACAACACGGCCGAGATCTCCAGTGACCTTGAGATGACGCTTGGACATCTCCTCGCGGTAGGGAATAACGACAGTGCATCCCTGACGGGCTAATGCCAGTATCAGTATTCCAACTTTTCATTCCAGTTATCCAATTCCTGGCTCAAGTCGGCTCACCCAGTCGGTTGACAATGTATCGTCCTAGTTGGCCGGTTGCGCCAAATACGGTAACAGTATGGCCTGGTTCCCTCCCGTCAGTGTTGTTCGTGGTCATCGTAGCTCGATCATCGTACCTCCGAGGGATGAACTAGAAACATAATAACATTAGAGGAGATCCGAATAGTGTCAATGGGCCGTGGTTGAGCTTACCGGCCTCCCTCAACTCGCATGATAGGCTTGCCAGTTCGAGTAATGGAAATATCGGATAGGTATCGCTTGCCAGCGACATTGAAGGCAGCCTTGCGGGCCGCCCTCGCAGCAAATAGAGGCGAAGCCATTGTTGCGAATATACAGATTGCGTGACAAAACGCTGCTGTGCCTCGCAATTGGCTGTTGAACGTCTCGTCGTCTCGATAGCAGTGTCTGGTGATGCTAGCCAAGTTAGAGCCTCGGGGAACGGTAATTGCAGATCACGTGACGGGTCACTGAAATCTTACAGCTTGTCATTGGTTAGCACCTTGCGAGTGCTCCTCCAGAGGTCGAAATGGCCCGTGCGCCTTTAGGTTGCGACGACCAGGCTGCCTGGTAGCCTCATTGATGAGCTAAGGACCTCCCTCCACACTCCACTGAAGCAACTTATCAACCTCTACGACCATACCAGCTTCACCGATTATCACGACGGCCGCTTGACGATAACACGGCCCAATAGAGAAGGGCCCATACTCACGCTTTTGGGAATCATAGCTCGCAAAATCAGCTCCGGTGTAGCAGTACGCGTCGATAGATTAAGGCTGCAGGCAAGCTAGCTTCAGTTGCTGTGCACGTCACCGATACAATACACATCGATTCCACCGACATAAAATACGAATCCCGCCATCATGAGCAACGAGACCATTTCCGACTTTCTTGCCGAGCAGCGCGATGAAGCTCCCGAGGAGCTCCAGCCTCTCATTCTCGACTTTGAGAACTTCTGGGAGCGCAAGCTTTGGCACCAGCTCACTGACGCCCTCGTCGAGTTCTTCAGCCACCCCGAGAGCGCCCCTCAACGACTACCATTCTACAGAGTCTTTATTCTCAAGTTTGCCGACAAGATCAACCAGTTGAAGCTTGTGGATCTAGCATTGAAAGCAGCAACAGAGTGTGAAGGTGAGATTTCAATGCAATATGCTCCGAAGCCGGCGGATTGCTTGCTAACCGATGGTTTTTGAACGATATAGAAGACGAGCAGCGCCTTTCTTTCCTGCAATCAGTCGCCAAGAAGGTTGATAACGAGAATTCTCAGGATGCTTATGTCTATGCCTTGGTTGCTGTCGCCCAAGCAAAGCTGGACTTGGAGGAGCTAGATTCTGCGCGAAAGGACCTGGATACAGCCGAGCGGATATTGGATTCTTTCGACTCTGTAGAGAATGTGGTCCATGCTGCTTTCTATGATGCAAATGCCATATACTACCAGGTATGTTCTTCATCTCGGACTTTGGACATCTGGTGAACCCCGCTGACCCCTCCCTCAGCGCAAGATGGACTTCTCCAACTACTACCGCACTGCTCTCCTCTACCTTGCTTGCATTGACCTCAACGCAATGACTCCTGAGGAGCGACACAAGAGAGCCTACCACCTCAGTATTGCTGCTCTTGTTTCAACAAGCATCTACAACTTCGGAGAGCTCCTGCTCCACCCCATCCTTGACGTGCTCGCCAAGAGCGAGCATGCTTGGATGCGTGATCTGCTATTTGCCTTCAACCGCGGAGATCTCGACGCTTATGACCAGCTTTCTGATCGCGTCGACTCCAACAAGCTTCTTAAGAACAACGCCACGCATCTTCGACAAAAGATCTACCTTTCCGCATTGACTGAGGCTGTCTTCCGCCGTCCTCCCCACGACCGCACCCTCACTTTTGCCACTATCGCTCAGGAGACTAAGGTCCGACCCGAAGAGATCGAGCATCTCATTATGAAGGCTCTTAGCCTAGGTCTGTTGCGGGGAACTATTGACCAAGTGGACGGCGTTGCTCAAATTACCTGGGTTCAGCCCAAGGTGCTGGACATGAAGCAAATCGCTGCAATGCGCCAGCGCCTGCTTGACTGGGACTCGAGCGTCAACCAACTCGGCAACTGGATCGAGTCGGCTGGCAAGGATGTGTGGGCTGCGTAGACGAGCTCTCGACAGGAGTACGGCATAGGGCATGGATGAATGGCCATTAAAACGAACAAATGTACAGTATAGACGAATAGAAACTTTACTGCGGGCAGATGATGATCTTTTGCCCAAGTCAAGGCTATTAATTCTAAATTTTGCCTAATCTATATGCCCTTGTTTAATACTAAAATATCAGCCGCCATTCTGAATTTCTGGTGGCGCAATGCATGCTTTGCTTCCTATCTTACAGTCCGAATCCTCAATTTTCCTTAAGCAGTAACCTCTCCGAAGACATTGACCATGCCTACGAGCCAGGCTGGCCACCAAAGGCACCATACTACAACGGGCGTATACATGCCCCAGATGTTCCAGCCGAAGCTGGCCTCCTTCAGCAAGTCCACGATACTGATGTCCCATATTTGGGCGGCTGCGTACAAAACTGTAGGTGGTGACACGATATTGAGGAGACCTGCTAGAGACCAGCGAAGCCCCGGGTTCTTGACCGGCTGGACAAAACTGAGAGGGCTTGAGAGTACGCCGATGAGAAAAGCAAGAGAGAAGTTGAGAGTTGCAAGAGTAGAAAGGCACATGCCAAGAACGAGAAGAGAGAAAGACTTTGTGAGTTGGAAGTGCTGCTTCGTGGGCTGGGTGACAAGCGTTAGGAGACGAGAGATCGCGAAGGGGAGGACAGCCGAGATGACGGAGAATGCAGCAAAGGCGGGTGAGAGTAACTAGAGATAATCAGTATAAGACTGGAAGATGATATTGGGGGGAGCACTTACGCCGGCGGGAAGGTGGTTGAATGTGTACAGAGGCACAGCTGCGAGACCCTGGCAGACAGCAACAACACCGAGCGGAACAAACAGATCCCGTCCAGCTTGTGTTGCTTCGACAGATGTGGTAGATGTCTTCTCCTTAGGTTTCTGTGTCGCTGGTGATTGGCCACTCTTCACCCAGAGCGAGATAGCCATGATGGTAAAGTTGGCAGCAATCAACATGGCACTGGGAAGATAAGTGCCGATACTAACGAAGCGATCGGTCTGCATCAGAAGATAAAAGAAGAAACTCTGGTGGAGGTGCTCGAGCAAATTATTCAAACTTCGGAACGACCCCTCGACCAGGCGTCCCATGGCCATCTCATCATGCCATCCTTCGCCGTAAGGCTGAAGTGTCACGGCATCAACGTGATATGGGATGAAGCTGCTGTGAGCACCAGCTGCATACCCGAGACCTTGGTTGAGCATACCACGTAACATGGTTTGTAAACGATCAGGGTAGGTACCCTTGTGCTCTGTCATCTTCTGAATAGAAGTACCAATACCCATCTGGCCACCAGCAATGTTGACGATTGAGTTGATAAGATCAAGATTAGGAAGCTGGCCATTAGGGCCATCGTAAATCACATGAACAGACTTGAAACTTTGTTCTTGGGGGTAGTCGATGGCAAGAGCACCCTGAAGAGCACCGGACTTGAGAGGTAAAGGAGCCACAAGATCAGGGTTGTGAGCATCATGGTAAGCGTCAACCCAAGCCTGTGTGCCTGTCTTGCTATCGGGAGGAACAACAAGAATGATGTCCTTGGACCAGAGTGACCAGCCTATGTTTGTCAGCGTCTATCGCTTGGTTTGAGTTTCAGGGGGTACATACGTTTAAAGTAACGGACCAAAGTCAATGCCAGGGATACGCCATTGCGGTTGAGCTGCTCCTCGACGTTCTTCCATGCAGCAACTAACACAATTGCCTCAGTGGCATCGCCACGGGGAGCTTGCAGGATTGCGTAGAGGTTCTGTCCTGAGTACTCAAGGCCAGCTGAGTGGTAGGTGTAATTTTGACGCCCAACCTTTAATCCAACACCCGTGAGAATCTTGTCGAGCCTGTCGTTGATCCTGTAGCCAGCCCAGGTTAGTGATTGCTATATTTTCCCAAATCCATGTCAAGACGCACTCATAGTTGTTCTTGTCGACTACGTCGTCAACCTCATGTCGGTAGGCGCGGAAGATGTTCTGTTCGCTTCCTCCAAAATATGTATGCACTTGACCTGGCAGCAAGGCATTCTCTGATATGTATGTCCGACGCGAATATTCGTTTAATGGCAGAAGAAAGAGCCAGATTACACCGATCGCGATGCAGAGGAAGGACAAGTAAGGGGGGAGCTTTAGAATGCGAGGATCGCGACGCAGCGACAGCGCTGAAGCTATAGAATATATCATATCAGCCAATGGTCAGAATAGGGGATGAGAGAGGTGATTGCATACAAAGTAGTCGCGACATCGTTTGGCCAATGTCTTTGTGATCAAAGACTTGGTCCCTCGATGCTTGAGCTGAGTTAAGGTTGCGGTTGAGGTTAAGGTATCCTTGGCTTAGCCTCCACTCCCGTCTTGGAAACAATGAGATTCAATCTCCAAAGAGGGTACGTACCGTCATGACAGCTTTCCATTAAATGGAAGCTCCCCCCGGCTTCAGGGGTTATATTGCGGGCCGCCTGCAGTGGATGCGGGGCAGTCTATGCGGCTACCGGGGGTTCATGCCGATCGAGAGCTACAGCATCAAACAAACAGTCTTTGAGATTAGAATCAAGCTTAACATTCGTACTTCAGTAATAGCGTCCAGGCATGAGTTGTTCTCTGTTTTAGGCATGCGGTATCGTAATGGAAACAAGAACTTACTGCAATAGTAGACACATCGTAAACAAATGACAACACATGTATCACCGTTCTTCATGACAACTGAAACAATCTTCGTCCTCTACCTTTATTATCGCTTCATCCATTATAGTAGTACCTGAGATAGTTCATAGCAGAAAGGATCATGACCAGCTAGATGAACCCGCGCGAACGTCCATTCATTCCTTTGCTTTTAATCGCTACGCCAATCCCTGACGCAAGAGACTCCACAGAAAATGAAATGCCCTTTCTATAGTACAATTCGAAAAAAAGAGCGTGCAACAAGCACTTCCGTACCATTACAGTTACACAAAATTACACGCGCACCATGTACGCTCATTCAAGGCCCGAGACGCTGGGTTGTACCAACGAGCTCCGTCGCTGCGCTGCCACTGGGACCAGGGCGGTTGGTCGTGGGCAAAACACCAAATCGGCCATATGTTGTCTTGTCGATGCTGACATAGTGAGGGAGGATCTTGAGGAGGTTGAGTCGATTCTCGACCCATCGAAGACCCCATTCAGGGGGGGCGAGCAGCTTGGCATACCCGAAACCAGCTATTCTAGCTATTAGTTTCCCTTCGGCCACGACAGTGACTGTGAGACTTACCAACGTATCCAATTGCAATTCCACATAAGTGACCAAGAAGACTAGTACCAGGTACCAATGCCCTCACAACCATACACATGATTAAGGGGGTAGTCCATGTTGGGATATGGACAGTACCGACGACGAAATGAGGGTTGGTTTTATATGTTTGAATAGACTCCATCGCCAGTAGAGTAAATACCCACATGCTAGAACAAACGTTAGCCCAAGTTCATGCCTAACAATTTCCTCTTCGCCGTACCTCGCTCCCAGAACGCCATGGTTTACGTGGAATACATATCGCTCGATCAGAACGTACATGACAGCCGGTATCGATGTAAGGGCTAAACAAAGCGAGTCAGCTCATAGTCCTTCAGCATATCTGAGTTTTCTTACGTCCAAAGAACAAAGCAAGGGATGTTAAGGTGCCATGTTCGTTCTCGAATCGCTCCATTAGAGGAGTAAGCGCCGCGAGGTTAAGGATAGCATGGATAATGTTAAGGTGTATTAACGGGAATGTCGACAATCGATATGCTTTGGGCAAGGTCTAGTTAGCAAATGCGCAAAGATTCAATATCGCTTGGTAGTACCATTTGTAATGCTAATCTCTTCAGGAATGAGGGCGCCCCATTCTCGCAAGTTCCATACTGACTGTAGCGATGCAATTGCGAGGGCAACAATAGCGACGATGATAAGTCGTGTGAATAGTGGCAGCCGTGTCAGATATGATCGGGCTCGTAAAGCGTTGAAGTTCTGGAGACGGGGTCGCATGTCTAATAGATTCGAGCTGCTCGGAGCAGCCGGATGATCGTCGTTTTAAAGAAATGAAAAGACCGACGACACGGAGGGGATAATAAGATAGAAACAAGAGAACTAATACGAGTTTCTTGACAATAAGAAAAAACCGGTTGGAATCGCAACTCACTTTCACGCCCTAAGAAACAGTCGCAGGACGATGGCAAGTCAAACTGGACAGCGGACCCTTGACCCTTAGGTCGAGGTGTGGCTGTTGAGTTGTCTCGGCACGTGATCAGTGCACGGCCACAGCTGAGTGATCTACTTGCTTCTGGGAGGTAGGCATCACGCAAAGTTCAAAATGCTCAAGGTGCTAACTATAGGTAGGTAGGTAGGTAGGTCGCATCAGAAAATCATGAGCCTGAAGAGGCGTTCACACAATTGCTCGGGTTTCGTATCTAAACAGGCTGGGACGATAGATCGATACTAGATATCACTACGGCACATCGTGAATGAAGCAGATGCATCACTTATAAACAAGAGGTATTTGAACAGTTAGAATTTTGTTACAATTAATGAAAGCATGGCTATTCCTTTGCTACAAATATGTAAAAGACATGGGCGCTCAACATTTTAGACATATACCGTCCGTTGAAAAGCCCCTCTACTGTCTGCCCTCGAAACCCAATCGAGAACATCAGGATGTACGCCGTATGTGACCCAAAATATCAATTTGCTCTTCTTTACTTTACTCCACTTCATTCCATCTTTAGTTCTTGGTGGCCTTGGCCATGGTGTTCAGGGCAGAACCGTTCTTGAACCATTCGATCTGAGCCTCGTTGAAGGTGTGGGACAGAGGGATCTCGAAAGATGGGCTGCCATCGGCGGGGTGGACAACAAGAGGAAGGGGCTTGCCAACGGCGAGCTGAGTGCAGAGGACATCGACCTTGTCATCAGGTCGGATTTTGTCGTAGTCGGCAGGGTCGGTGAAGGTAAGAGGAAGCATACCCTGCTTCTTCAGGTTGGTCTCGTGAATACGGGCGAAAGATCGGGTGATGATGGCAAGACCACCAAGGTGACGGGGCTCAAGAGCGGCGTGCTCTCGGGAAGAACCCTCACCATAGTTCCAGTCACCAACGACAACCCACTTGATGCCCTTGGCCTTGTAGTCACGGGCGACAGCAGGGACAGCACCCCACTCACCATTGGTGAAGTTCTTGATCTTGTTGGCCTCACCGTTGGACTCGTTGATGGCACCAATCAACATGTTGTTGGAGATGTTGTCAAGGTGACCACGGTACTTCAACCAGGGACCGGCCATGGAGATGTGATCAGTGGTGGTCTTGCCCTTGGCCTTGATGAGGATAGGGATGTCCTTAGCATCCTTGCCATCCCAAGGCTGGAAAGGAGTCAGGATCTGGAGACGGTCGGAGGTGGGGGCGACATCGACATTGACGCTGGCACGGTCACTGGGAGGAGCCTGGTAGGTGTCCTGACCGGGGTCGTAGCCCTTGCTGGGGAGACCATCGCCGGTAGGAGGAGCAAGCTTGAACTCCTTGCCGTCCTTGTCCTTCAGGGTATCGGTGAGAGGGTTGAAGTGGAGGGAGCCGGCAATGGTCATGGCGACGACCAGGTCGGGAGAGGCGACGAAAGAGTGGGTGGCGGGGTTGCCGTCGTTTCGGCCAGTGAAGTTACGGTTGTAAGAAGAGATGATAGAGTTGGCCTCTCCCTTCTTGACGTCGCGTCGGTCCCATTGACCAATGCAAGGGCCGCAGGCGTTGGCAAGGACGATACCGCCGAACTCCTCAAAGGTCTGGAGCTGACCATCACGCTCAATGGTGGCGCGAATCTGCTCGGAACCTGGGGTGACAGTGAAAACAGACTTGGCCTTGATACCGTGGTTGAGGGCATCACGAGCAATGGAAGCAGCACGGGTCATGTCCTCGTAAGAAGAGTTGGTGCAGGATCCGATGAGACCGACCTTAAGCTCCTCGGGCCATCCGTTCTCCTTGACAGCCTGGCTGAACTTGGAGATGGGAGTACCCAGATCAGGGGTGAAGGGACCGTTGATGTGAGGCTCGAGCTCGGAGAGGTTGATCTCGATGAGCTGATCGTACTCGGCACCCTCGTCAGGCCTGAGGCCGTGGGCGTACTGGCGGGCGAAGTCACCGATCTCCTTTCGCTTGGTGGCGGCGAGGTAGTCGTACATGCGGTCGTTGAAGGGGAAGACGGAGGTGGTGGCACCGATTTCAGCACCCTGGAGAATATCAGCCAACAATCCTATTGATGAAGGAACAAGGGTCACTTACCATGTTGCAAATGGTGGCCATACCGGTACAAGAGATAGCGTCGGTACCAGGACCGTGATACTCAACAATAGCACCAGTACCACCCTTGACAGTGAGGATATCGGCAACCTTCAGAATAATATCTGAAAATGTGTCAGCGAAGTCAAGAAGAAAAGCGAGCAGTCATCCTTACCCTTAGGAGCAGTCCAGCCGTTGAGCTGACCAGTGAGCTTGACACCAATAACGTTAGGGGCCTTGAGCTCCCAGGGGAGGTCGGCCATGACATCGACAGCATCGGCACCACCGACACCAATGGTAGCCATACCGAGACCACCACCGTTGACAGTGTGAGAATCAGTACCGATAAGAAGACCACCGGGGAAGCAGTAGTTCTCGAGGAGAATTTGGTGAATGATACCAGAGCCGGGCTTCCAGAAACCGATATCATACTTGGCACAAGCAGTAGAAAGGAAGTTGTAGACCTCCTTGTTGATGTCGATAGCGCGGGCAAGATCCTTGGCACCGCCGACTTGGGCCTCGATCAAGTGATCACAGTGGACAGTAGTGGGGTTGGCAACCTTGTCCATGCCAGCGGACATGAACTGAAGGATAGCCATCTGAGCGGTGGCATCCTGGCAAGCAACACGGTCAGGTCGCAGCTTAAGGTAGCTCTTGCCACGCTGGATGTCTTGGCCATGAGGGTCGTCCAAGTGAGAGTAGAGAATCTTCTCAGCGTAGGCCAAAGGTCGGTTCAGACGAGCACGAACGATGTCGAGGTTCTCGGACATCTTCTTGTAGTTGATGTAGTTACCCTCCTCCCAGTTGTTCTGTCGGACCTGTCCAGCGAGGCATATTAGCACAATTGTTCCCAGATCTCATGTCTTGCATCTTCCCGAGTCCATAACCCGGGTTTCATATTCTCTGGTTGCCATTGAGCTATAAGTCGCGCAGTTCATTCAGGCCTCGGCATTGCCGGTGGATTGGCAGCCGAACTGGACAGTGCACCATGACGTTTGGCGCCTGAATGGTAGTGCAAAGAGGAAGTGATGAAGCTTCGTATCATGGGATCAAGAGACAGCAATGCAATTGGTTTGAAGCTTACCTTCTTGTCTAGAGGGCTATCTGAGACTGTGGCCATGCGGCGGAAGCCAGAGGCAGCGCCAGCAAGGGCGCGGCTCCGGGACATGTTGCCCAGAACCTGGCGTGTAGCAAGCATTGCGACTATGGTGCTGTGAGGGGGCTATCGTTAGCAAAAAGTGATGGACGACGACGGCTGGGTATTGTAATTGACTTACGACCCAATATCGGTCGATGAGTGACTCGATGTATGCTTGAAGGGTGATTGCGAATGTTCAACTGAAGAAGTTGAAGCTTTTCGGGTGGGTTGAAGGAAGAAGGTGGGGGAATGTGCTGCCGAGCAGGTAAGGATTTTATGCTCTTCAGCCGGTCATGTGTTTATCTGGGTTAATGCAGCAATTGGGTTTTATAATTTAGCTCAAGCAAGAAACGGACGTAAAGTTTATGTATTTTTTGGGGGATTTAAATTGTTATCAAGTGTTGTAGAGGTTTCAAGGACATCATCTCATTGTATTACAGTCTTGTTTTACATATTATTATATCAACATCATTCTCATCTCATACATCGTAATCTTCATCTTCTTCCACGGGCAGAAGCCACGATTTGATTCTCATTTTTTCCTCTAGTTGCGAGGCAGTTGCTGTTACCTCGGTCTTGCGGGCACCCGTTACGGCGTGAGCCCCGGACCATGATGTAATTTCCGCATCGTGGGCCCCGAAACGGTCTAGGCGTCCATCATGCCCCGGAACCTCACAATCAATGACAAAAGATGCTCTCTGGTTGGCCAAAACTCTGACTCGCTTCACAGGGTTTAATCGCTACAGTTCCTCGGGCCAGCGGCTTTACCTTCGGTCGCCGCTGAACGGACATATCCCTTCGCACATGCGATCCTCCGAGGTCATGATGCTCGGTCACCGATCTTTTTGGGCTTCAAACACTGTTTTTTCGGAATTCAATTTTCATCTGCGAGCGGTTGAGGGAATTTGGGGTAGCCCTTGAACGAGGGGGAATGTGAAGCTTTTCACCATACCCCAACCCCCTATGCCCTTGTATGCACACCCCAATTGTGGTTCTGCCAAATGTCATGCCGCAGACCGCCCAGTTCATATGTATTATCCAATGACAACTGAGGCGATTATAATCTTCATATCCGTTCTGGGAGCCGATTGCAGGCTCTTGTCCACCTCCAAGCCGCATCATGAACTCCCTGTGTCTTAACCCACAATCCTGATGGTGCACTGGGAGCCGATCAACACTGTCGTATATTCTAGTACGGCACAAACGGCTATGCAAACACCCATCTAACCGTGCAAGCATCCTAGCATCCTTCTTCTTGTCCTTTCGAGCTTCAAGTCTAACTTGCTCTCTGCCGATCGTTGATCCCGGAGCCGGCGACCCCAGACCCGCTATCCGCCGGGTATCACCAAGCCCGGCCAATTCCCATCTGATGGCTGAACAAGCTGCAAGGCTGGGCATGTGACAGCATATCTCAATTTTTATGGGGGGTTGAAAGCCGATTAACTCAATGATATTTCTTTTCAAACATAATGGAGCATTAGACTTAAACTAAAGATTAGAGAACGGAGGACTCTACAAGACAAAAATTGGGCTGGTCACAGTTCCGTTCTACAACCCTACTATTTATAATGTTTACTCCTTTATTGGCTGCCTACTGAGGTGTTTAGTTGTCATAATGATATTCAGAGCCTTTATCTTGTAGCTTTTTACTTCAACTTATTTAGTTTTATTGTTTTGCTTTCTTGTCTATCGTTACTCCCCTTCTATTTCTACTCATTTTTCGAACATGGTTTCTAAGCCGCACAATGCCTTGTTTTATCTCTGACTCGAAATGGTCGTGATATCGTGCCTACCTTAGTTTCAACCTGTGGCTGTGGTGCCCCGCATCCGTCTTATCAGCTTATCAGGTCAGCCCCACCATAACTTTTTTCGAAAATCGCCAACCTCAACGACCGCTAGAAGTATTGAAGTTACCAATATCACAATCTGGAATAGCATACTCCAAGAATCGCATTCGCCTAAATCACCGCGAAGATGGGTGTCACAAACAAGAAAACAATTACCAAGACAAGGCGCAAGACTCGAGACGTCGACCAGGTCAAGGCCGACCTCATGTCACCCAAGCATCTGAAGCAATTCATGGAGACGAAGGCTGCTGAGGACCTTCCCGGCCTTGGGCGTCACTACTGTGTTGAGTGCTCCAAATGGTTTGATACGGATGCTACTCTGATCTCGCATCAAAAGGGAAAGCCCCATAAGAGAAGGTATGTCACATAGTGGCTCGCAATGGATATCTATTTGTCTATCATGTATGACATGTGTGCTAATGCCCCGCCAGAGTCAAGCAGATCGCCGAAGGGCCATACACTCAACAGGAGGCCGAAGCTGCCGTCGGCTTACGAACAGACAACGGCGACCGAAAGCGTACATTTGCCGACCAAGATAACGATGTTACCATGGACGCCTAAATCTTGTCCGATAAAATTCTTCATAGCACGCTAAAAGGGGGATATAAAATCATAGGGCGCATCGGAGCTGAGCTTGATTTCTTACATTGCAAATGGCGTTTTGGAATCTTTCTGTTGATATCCCGATTACATTCACCTAACACCACGACCGCGCGCTCTGGCCAGTCCACTAGGCCGGCTCCGTCCAACACCGCGCGTCGATCTTCCCCGAGACGATGTTCCTCGACCGGGAGCAGCAGGAAGACGTGATTGTCTTTTTGGAGGCTCTGGTGTGGTGAATTTGGAAGACTTGGTGGTAGTGGGAGGATTCTCGACAAAGGACGTGTCAGTGGTCCTATAGGCTAGTCAGAAGGGCCAATAAAGGTTTTTAAAAAGGAGACTTACATGAACGTCATTTCTGCATCGGCCTCTGATTTTGATGGGGTCACGGCGGGTTGTTCTGGTTGAGTTCGGTCTCTGCGGAAAGATTCCGGAACAGGCCCCTGCGAGAATAAGCCTCAGAATAACAAAACCGTACATATCCGATACGGATAGCCTCGATAGACATACCTCTGGGAAATCAACACAAAAGGCATTCATGTTCAGACCATAAAGGAAGCTCGCAAACGATTCACTGAATCTCGCTAAACTCTCATGCATAAGCTGAAAGTGCATCATATTCGCTTCCAGGTCGGCCATGGCATCTGAAAGCTCAGCAAAGGCTGGCTCAAATGCATTCAGCGGAAATGGCGCATCATGTTCTCCAGCACCGCGCGCGGACTCGCGAAAGGATGATCGAGATGAAGGTCGCAGCGGGGTGGTAGGTCGTGACGTTCGGGAACGAGAATTTGAGCGTTTGCTGGGATCTTGAGGTGTGGTTGACATTTTGGCAGCTTTTTTGCTGTGTTTTGCATTCGCTGTTCTGTTTTTTCTTTCTTTCTGTATTGTTTCGTATATTCGTGGCTGGACGTACTAGGTATGCAATCCGCGTACTTGATATCGCGACCTGAAGTTGAGTTGTACGAAAGTCAACAAACATTGGGTGGAAGTCTGTTGTGGCGCCCCCGCAATTCGTTTCAAGATGTGGCTCCCAGTCCCCCATGTGGCTTTCCCCACGACGGTTCTATTGCCCAGATAGTATCATATGTACTTGCTTTACATCATGCCCGATTTTGATATCATTTGGCCTCGAGTCTTACTTGCTTTTTGTTATCTTAGCATGCTATTCTATAGAACTCATCATGTATCAAGCATGATGGGCATTATGGTTTCCAATCTCTCTACTATCCATGTTTGAGAGATGTCGCGTGAGCAGTCTTCGATTCAGGGGCAGACATGACGAAGACATACGATATCCGGATAAAGAAAAGCTCATTGTAGGAAGACTTTGGTAGGGAACACTGCCATGTTATGAACATTCACTTTAAATCGACTAGGATATGGGGCCCTTGACCGTGGGATATCGCAGGATTCTTTGTCTTCAAGCTGTTAGCTCTAACTAGTAGGTATGTAGCTCTATAGGGTAGAGCACAGCCACGCTCACATCACACTCATATTTAACCTATCCGTACTTCGTTGTCATTATTTTTGGTCTTGATGCTGTGTCACCTTTTGTTCGAGACATCTTGATTGGGGCTCTTGAAGTGCGTAACAGAAAAACTTCAACATCAATAATAGGCCTCCAATCTTTGTTCCCGAGTACTCCGAACACTAACAAATGCCCTACGTCAATAGTTGATCCTATCCACTTTCCATCCGCGGAAACCGGAGTCTTGCAAGCTCCGAACACACCTTGAGCATCAACAGGTTATTCCATTTCATTACGGTCGTACCATCCTCTGAAAAATCCGAACGATTCGTATCCATCATCAAACCTGGAGGCCTGTCAGTGGATTGTTCCTACTTTGTACCTGCAAAGCAGCTTTGAGTAGGTAAGGTACTATAGGTATCTGTGGAGCCGATACCACGCCAACAAAGAGTGTCCCGCATTCTAAAAATCCCCATAAACGACGACATTGATTTACCTACCACTTTGGTTTTTGCGGCGTATGTGTACGCGTTTGCAAATCTGACATATCTTTCTCAACCCTTTACCTATGAGGACTCAACTGGGACGGAACCTATGCTCGTATAGCCCTCTTAAATACTGCTCTCAGCCACTTTCGCGCCACCTGCAGCTACGGTCATCTGTCCTTTCTTCCAGCTTACTGAGACAGCCCCTTACAAACTCACGAGCAACCCCTGCATGTGCTAGGAGCATCGCCTCTGCGAGATATCTAACAGGTTCAAGGAACCTCAGTCACTCAATTGCCATCAAACGGACAGTATACAGCAAAGCCGGCTCAAATCCAAGTAGCAGACTTCCCCTCGAAGCCAACTCGCTTTACTCAGTTGTTGTAGCTGTAGCAGTCATTACGGCTGTTGTTGCTATATCAGCTTGGCCTGCAGGAAGCCCCAGCAACCGACCCCCACCAGAAGAGTTCGAAGAAGAGTTCGAGATCATGTCTTTCCAATTACCCCCTGGGCGCCCGGGGAACCTGACTCCCGAGCAAGAGGAGAAGCTTCGCAAGCTATGGACTGCTATCTTCCAACTCACTGGCGTGGCCGGTGAGGAGAGCTCTGGTGCCAACCTCTTGCCCCAAAAAGAGGAGGCCAGTCCAGCAGAGGCTGACCCTAAGAAGAAGCGAGGATTCGGCATGTTCAAGAAAGGCAAATCCGGTACCTCGACACCAACTGAAGCTTCCGCTGAAGAGGACAAGTACAATGAAACCAAACAATTCCATGAGACTTTGGCCAACGAGTCCCCTGAAACAATTCGACACACGATATGGTCTATGGTGAAGCACGATCACCCTGATGCCCTTGTTCTGCGCTTTCTCAGAGCACGAAAGTGGGATGTCGAGAAGGCGCTCGTTATGTTGGTGTCAACCATGCATTGGAGGCATAACGACATGAAGGTAGACTCTGAAATCATGAAGAACGGAGATGCCTTTGCGGTTGAGGATGAGAAGACCAACTCTCCTACTAAGCAAGTTAGCGCCGACATGATGAAGCAACTCCGAATGGGCAAGAGTTTCCTGCACGGCACTGATAAGCAAGGCCGACCTATATGTGTCGTCCGGGTTCGCCTGCACAAGGCTGGGCAAGAGTGCGAAGAAAGTCTGGAAAAGTACACAGTCTACATTATTGAGACAGCGCGCATGACCCTTCAGCCCCCTGTTGATACAGCTGTAAGTACCCGTGGTCTAGAAATCAGAGCATAATACTGACACGCAAACCTAGTGCATTGTCTTCGACATGACCGGCTTCTCTATGGCCAACATGGACTACACACCTGTTAAGTTCATGATTAAGTGCTTCGAGGCCAACTATCCCGAGTCTCTAGGTGCCGTTCTGGTACATAAAGCTCCCTGGCTTTTCCAAGGTATGTTGCTGTTTTTGGAGCGAAGATAGGTACTGACTCGTAATAAGGTATCTGGAAGGTCATCCGTGGCTGGCTTGACCCTGTGGTGGCAGCCAAAGTTCACTTCACTAACAACCGGGCTGAACTCGAGGAGTTCATCGCTCCAGATCATCTGATCAAGGAGCTTGAAGGCGATGAGAACTGGGAGTACAAGTACATCGAGCCTACCGCTGGCGAAAATGACAAGATGAAGGATACGCAAACACGCGATCGTCTTTTGACTGACCGTGAAGGGTTGGTCAAGAAATTCGAGCATACAACTAGGGAATGGATCCGTCATCCTGATGGTGAGCAGGGCAAACAACTCAAGGCTGAACGAGAGAAGATTGCCAAACTTCTCAAGGAGGATTACTGGAATCTTGACCCATACATCCGAGCACGAACACTCTACGACAGACAGGGTGCGATACAGACCGATGGCAAGACTGACTGGTACTCGCTCAAGCCACCGGCTGCTGCGGGAGCCAGCACTTCTGCTGATGACCTAGACTAGACGAGGCGTGTGAAGCACAAAAGGGACTTGGATTGTAGATAATCAAGTTGATTTGGCGGGGCAGGATGATACCTGGTAATCGGACAATAATACTAGAAGGGCTCTTCATGAACCAGTCTCCTAATGTCCCATTTGGACACTGTCGCATATGTGTACATCAAAGCTCTTTAGATCTTGGCCTTGAGCTCCTCACAGTAAGCCTTGAGCTGTTCCATATTAGCAGGGTTTGTGGGCCATTTGACGCCGAGGCCCTCAGTCTCGTTGGGCTTAGGGATCTGAATACTTGTTAGCTGTAGCTCAACGATAATTCAGGCTTTGATCTTGTTACCACATGGAAGTGAACCTAGGACTATATTAGTTTCTTTATGCCGCATATTTGGTATGGTAGACTTACGTGGTCAACTTCTTGGTGAGCAATGCGGCCATTGTTCTGGAGGATGTTGTAATCGGTGGCACCAGTCGCGTTGACAATCTTCTTGACAACAGGCTATGAACACAGTTAGACTTGAGCATTATCACTAGCATCCCAGTACTTGCCAGAATCTCAGTGAGGTGTTCGTCAGGAATATCAGCCAGCTTAGCACCGTGGTGCTTGGGGATGACAAGCTATATCTTGTCAGTGGGTTCATGACGCGAGCTGTTGAGAACATACAGCATGGCCCTTGCTGAGAGGACCAATATCAAGGAAAGCGAGCGTCTTGTCACTCTCAAATAACTTGAAAGAAGGGATATCACCTAATCAAGTACCAAGTCAGTTGACACGAAGACAAGGAGTTAGACAAAAGAGCTGATGAACACCCTCAACATACTCTCCCCTCGGCAACTCCCCGCATACTCTCAACTCATTCATTCAACCACCGTGCTTCCCCTTCTCTTACCCTTGATGATGCGACAGAAAATGCAAGAGGACATGTTGATATTCAGTTGTTGAGCGGGTTAAAAAAATAAATAGAAGAGAGAAAAAAAGAATCAGAGTACAAGCTGAAGTTCAATTCTTAATTGAAGGATCAGATTACATGAGGTAACACTGAGAGAGGTGCAACTTGGAGCTATTGAGGGGCAGCTGGTGAGTGGTTTGATTGGCTGTTGTGCTTGGATTGAGGGTATATAAGTCCAAATTACACTGCTTTCTCTCGGAGTGGGACCTCCCATCGAACTCACCTCTTGCCTTTTACCAGATGTGACCGTGGGATTGGCCCAACAGACTCCATTCACCTAATCTTTGGAAACCATTCGTCTAGAGACTCTAGATTCGAATTTTGATTTTTGTTCCATATTCTAATCTAAAGGTATCAAATAGCAGCATGTATTAGTTGGTCTTTTGTTTTTTGTATTTTTCAAGACCATTGAAGCTCTTTTGGGCGTTTAAATAGCTTTCATGCCCATGTTTCTAAAAGTGAGGCTTCTTTCTACGCCTTGATTTGTACGTCATCTTCATCTCGGCGGGGTCGCCTCAGCCCCTCCAAACACAATCAGGTACCTAGAACTAACTAACTGCCCGTGCTCCCAAGGCATAACCGTAACCAACCCATGATCCATCACTCTTCGCCCACTTTCAGGCGCCCAGTTTCTACCTTGTAGCACTTTCTGCCAAGATCTGCTGTTCCAGTCAGTACCCGTACGAGTCACGAGCTTGACCCTCCGAAGCATATATACTCCAACTTTCGCCGCCGACTACTCGTACATAGTACGATCGACACCCTCGAGTTTGCGACGGACGAACGTGCAGGTTCCAAACTATATCCAACCATTGCATTTACTCGAAACGAAATGCCTGAATATATCAACACGCCTCTCTTTGGCGGCGCAATCACTTGCGACCTGCCCGCCAAGTTCGCCGACGTCAGGTTCGTCCTCATTGCTCTTTGCGCCCAACTACACCTTTTCCTGTGCTGACTCTATGCGCTGCAGCAAGTTGCGACAAGTTCCCGATAACCAAGAAGTCTGGATCGACCAGGATGGTTTCACCAGCATCATCTTCGACATCACAGAGCGTGTTGGAGGCTCTGGCTCTGGTCCTGAGGTCGATGGTCGTGCCATGACAACTCATCTTGAAGATATGGTTGGTTCGGATATCGATACCGTTAAGATCTGGAACACTGCCGAGACCGAGTTCTCGAATCTAGAGTATGTTGTCGCAGGTGCCTCCTGGGAGTGGCAGTTACTGATATCTGTAGACCTGGTACTCCCGCATACACACTTATTTCCACGCAGACTCCTCGTGTGAACCAGTCCCGCGACTCAACATCTGCACCCGATTTCACCGCCATCATCCTAACTCTTTTGCGGCTCGAGAAGGCCAAGACTGATGTTCTCATCACAATCAATGTCCCTCATATTAAGGGAGAGTACGATGAGGCGGAGGTTGATCTTGAACTAGGACGTCAGGGTAAGCTCATCGGCGCTGCCGTTGAGTACTCTGCTACTATCTGGTCGACATTTAAGATCAAGGACTGGGGCCTCTTTGGTGAAGCTTAAAGTACTTGAGATTTGTTAAAAGTGAATGGAGAACATATTCAGGTTACGGAGGGAATGCAGCAGGAACGAGCTAGGATATCATGAGATGAGTACCACGACTTATGACCCGTTTTCTTTGTCGATGGATGAATATACAATTATGGACATGACAAGTATGGTTCCTATCATGTGGGAATATGCAGGCTCACAAGTTGCTTTCAGATGAATATGACAACATGCGATGATAGAATGCCATATTGATAAGCATTCGGGCAAATGTAGCTTGGGAAGCTCTACAGTTTCAAGAAACTGCTGGCTGATAAGAGTCAAATCGAACTTTGTCTGCATTCGCAACGTTCAGTGACTAAGTATTTACAATCTTGCATCACTTTAATTTCTCAAATTTCTACCTGTTTTTACAGGGTAATCGATGAGCTTCCATGAGGGTAGTGAAGGCAGTATCTCTGTAGACAAGGGAGTATTTGTTCCTAGATATGAGATACCCATATCTTATAGTCTGGATTTCGACAGGCAGCGTCGTGTGTAGGTGAAGACGCAGGTGAATTCAATTAATTCAGACACGGGAAATTATAATATTGAATGGGTATAGACAAACAAACTCCTAGTCATGCAATGATGCTTCAGCCTCAATAGTTAGATCAACCATCTTGTCAACAACACTCTCAACTCCCAACTTGCTAGCCACCTTGCTTCCAGTCTTACCGCCCTCTTGCTTCGCCCACTTCTCTGCAATGAGCTTCATGACCACCTTCTGGGGACTGCCCGGGTTCTCTCCTCTGACCACACCCATCTGCTCTTTCACAAACACCTGATATCGGCTCGGTGCTTTGCCTGCTGCTGCTCCCCTTGGTACTGGCTTGGTCTGCTTCAAGTTGCCCTTGCACTTCCCACATTTACTACGCTGGGTATCAATACTTTTGGAGTGCCGCTTGTACTCAACTCCGCATTCTTCACACTCCCAGACGTACTTGAAGTCGATTTCGTAACTGTGCTTGGTCGTCACTTCGATGCCGCGATCAGCAAACTTGGCTGAGCACTTGGCCGCCCAAGCCTTGAACTCTCGACCGTGAGGGTTTGTCGTTATGCCACTGATCATGAAGTTGGCGAGATGGCAAAACTCATGTGCCATGACATTGAGTAGGCGGTTCTCGTCATCAATGACCTTCTCGGCAAGTTCAATTGATGCATGATGCTTGAATATCTTGATGGGTTGACCGTCTTCCGTCTTGCGTGTCGTCCTAATAGTCTCGCAACGCCAACTTGCTCGCCCAGCTGTCGTATTGAGTGTTTTCGTCCAAACGAGCTTGACGCCACCTGTTGACTCAGCAAGCTCAGCAATTCTACCCTTTGTGATCTCGCGATCGAGTTCGGCTAGAAAGTTCTCGGCCAACGCATGTTTCCTAGATTCAAATGACTTCTTGGTCTCCTTCCTGGGCTCTTTCTTTGGGCTCGCCTTGCTGGGACTCTTGGTAACGGGGGGGAGGATGAGCTTGCGTGGCGAGTGCTGGTCGTTCCAGTCGTTAACAAAGTCCTGGCTCCAAAAGGCATCCATACTTGGACGATGTGGCGTCTTAGGGATCTGTATTTTCTTGCTTGGTGATGCAGGCCCCTTTGGCTTTGGTCCTTTAGGAGGAGTACTGGGTGGTGTGGTGAACTCGTCTATCTTCGATACTCTGCTCTCATCATCTGAAAAGTCCTCGAGGTGTAGTCGCAGCTTAGATAATGTGTCTGCAAGGTCCGAGGTGGTGGCCGTCCCTGAAACAAGCCGGTTCCCACTTTGGCTGGTCTTCCTGGACCCGACAACCTCTTTACTCGAAGGATTCTTGACAATTTCGTGCGTTTTTTCATTGCTAATGTTTGTAGAGCGGTTTGGTTGAAGAGTTGGAGCATTCTTGATTGAGGGGACACGCTCCCTGGTGCCAACTGACTTTGATGGTGGCCTACTCGAGGAACTTGCCTCTCTTCTTGTTGGGGGCTCAGGGGATTCAGTCAACCAATCCGACTCTGAGACAGAGTCAGAATGTTCGTCCGCAGTTTGATAGATACTTGGCTCTTCAGCTTTCTCGTCCTCCTGGCTCACTTCGCTTTCAGCATCGCTATCAATCTCTCGTGCCAAAATCAATGCTTTTGACTTGGTCCCAGAATGAATACTTGGTGTGGGCTCCTGAATCTCCAGAGTAGGTGTTGCCACCGTATTTGTATTTGTTTTCTGAAGCCGTCGGACCCTTGTCAAGACTGTTTCCTTTTCGGATTCATAGTTTTCATCACTCTCGTCATCAGAATCTTGCACAACCCTCTGGTTTCTCCTCCTTCTTGGCTGTTGTCGAGACTGCGGCATGTCCTTCTCAGTCTCAGAGCCACATTCGGACTCTGAATATAAGGAAAGTTTGTCGACTGGGGTTGTTTGTCGTGATGGCTTCTTCTCATAACTTGCAGCACTTGATTTATTCCGTCGACCACCTCGTGTGCTTTTCTGTTCTTCCGAGTTCCATTTCTGAAAGAGTGGGTTGGTGGCGGCTTGGCTTGGTTCTCCAAGACGTCGTACACGTCGTGTTTCAACGTTGGAAGTAGTCTTAGGAATCGTCGGCTTGCTAACTGAAGGCGCTGGTGTAGCTGTCTTTGGTGCTCGGGTGCTTGGTTTCCGAAGAAGCGTTTTCAGATCAGGTAGGTCATCGTCACTGGAGGGATAAATGTCTGCCAGTCTTGCCATAGTGGGTGTGTTGAGTCGCAGGTGAGAGGCGTAAGCTACGGCATATGCTGGTTGAGGGAGTGTTTCTTGCGCCGTCAATGGCATGCGGGGATATGGAGTGATACTTTTCGGTAGGTGATGCCTTGATAGGTATGCGATGACCTGGAGACGATAACTTCTATGGCATAAACTGGTTTAGCTTGAATGCATGATGGCTGCAGTAAAACTTGAAACTTAGATCTATCAAGATTTGGAACTCAAGGTAAATAGCCGTCGCGTTGGCACAGCAACATACCCATATTGGAATGTAGGATCGCGACTCCACGTGACGCCCACCAACTTCTGTTATATCTCCATGGATCGGGATGCGAAACATTCAAGACACAGGCTCACGATGAATAATTGTTTGATGGATTTATGCCAGATGCATCCGTAGTTCGTAATGTGAGACATCTTCATACCTACTCCGTACAAAGTATCGAATTGACTAAGCGGCTTCGTTCACAATTCTAGAACATGAAGCTAGTACGTATTGACAAGTTACTGTCGGAATAAGAAGCCTGAGCCGGAAGAGCGGGAAACAACTTGACATGCTTATTTTTGGTGTTCGCTTGTATCGTAGTCCCTTGGCAAATTTTCGATGCCAGTCGCTGAGACCTGAGAGGCGATGAATGGGTATAGGTTAACCCATGAGAAATCAACACTTTTATATCACTTCATGGTTAGTATTGCCCGACTCCGCTTATGGCTTTCTGCTATGTGAAACATATTTAATTGATGGCCGTATTACTAGAACAGATTCAGTTAAAAAGTGAAAGCCATAACAAAGAAACAAAGCGGTGCGGAGTAGACGAACTGTTTGAAGCGCCAACGGGTGGGAACATGGAAAAAAGGAGGTGGCCATTTTCAGAAGTATTCTGCCCAAAGTTGCTTATCACTTCGGCTGGTCCATGATGTAGCCCACTCCGTGAGCCCATGCGGTGATCATCAATGATAGATCATTATTAGCTGGCTCGGTACAGCAGCCGTATCGCCGTGCGTGTCTCATTGCTGATGGTCATCTACGGCCAGGATCATCATGTTTATTGAATCAACCTGCAGGTCAATCACAGTCTATCGTCGATATCAGCAGCACAAGCATCCTTTCTATAATAACTAACCAACCCATGCACAATAATTTATTTATACCTAGCCAATTTCGTCCACAGCTACTGCTAGTCAACGGGTGGCGGGACGCCGGCTTATCTTGACAACAGAAACTTGAATATTTCGGAGCAGTTCCCGTAAGAATCCTCAGCATCAAACAAGTCGTAACAAGGCGATTCCCTTCTAGCGTGGTGGACACGGGCCCGTTGAACCACTTCGGGGTTGGGAAATTGGACTAACTGCAAAGTTAATCCTTTAGCTCAGCAGATGGGGAATAGAAAGAAAAAAGAAAAATAAAAAACCAAGCAGAGCCACAGCTTTCTATGGAGAGAATTTTGGGGGATCGATGATCGTGTTGGATCGTGTCGGTGTCTGAAGCTTACCAGGGACAACCTGGTAAGGGAGCTGCTGTTTGGACCGGCGTATCACATAGGCCGCGTACAGCGTCGTCATCGACTGTATGTAATTAGGTACCTACCTATGCTGCTGACGGGACGGGATCAAAAAAAGAGCGAGCTCGTTGTAGCAGTGTCACAACGGAAGAGAACAACTGAGCGCTCACACATTCAATGAAGTTGCCATCGGCTATTTCTTTTTACGGAACCTAAGGTACCTCAAGGAAGCTCCTTTTAATTACACGCTGCATGCCATCTCGTGTGAGGGAGCTGTTTTCGGTGCAGCACCAGCCAGTATTGCTCTCGCCCACGAAAATGCGTGACACAGGATCTGTTCCTGCATGATGAATGGGTACTCTGTACGGAGTACCTACCTAGTAGTCTAGGTACGGTGCAGGACATCCACTGACTTTTCTCCTCAATTTCTAAGCGGCCTTGCTTATCAATGCCCTCTGTCTACTCCGTAATTACCGGCACAACAATCGAGATTGCATCTTTAAGGCTGAAACAATTTCAATAAAGATTAACATGAGATCAAAAGATGGTAGTCTAGATAATGAATGACTTTATCCATACTTAATAGGTTTAGGATAAGCGGAAGAACCAAGGGGTGAGAAAGTATGAATTGAGGTACTCCTAGACTCCGTACCAGCCATCCCACATCTGATAGTGATGAGCAGGGTACGTGCATATTCAGTTCGAGGACATGGTTACGCAGCAGTTCAAGTTCTCCCCGCTTGAGGATTCGACGAACCAGCTGAAGCTTCTCGAAGTCCTTACTTACGGCTGTGGCCGCAGCCGTGACGGGTACCAGCAGCTTTGCAGGCATAGACACGTGTACGTGTAGCTTGATAATAGCTTCGTTCCATTTACTGGGGAATCTCAAACCTGAAAATCATCCAAACTATGCAGACATGCTAGGATTTCCTTGATTAATGCATTATCTGCCCTGATATCGCGGTTGGGGAACAATCAATAACTCAGCCACTTGTTGAATTTAACCTTTGGGTGACCAACTGCAACCTTCAATCATGCCACTGTAACACAACTAACTAGACTAACCTCATGCTTGAGGCAAGACTAAGCAGGTTGGCTGGTGGTGGCATTGATGCCTGAGGTGTGATGCTGCTCATCTAGATAACCTTCCATTCTATTAACGCATTTGTACCAGTGAGCGAGAGTGAGGCATTGCCAATGCCAACCATAACTCCGGGCCATAGAAAGAAATTTGACTCGAGCTTCGGATGCGCCGTTCAGGGGCGCCGGTGCCCCTCAGTGGAACATGGAGGCTTCATCCAAAAGCCCGATTTGCAGCAAGCACTTGTCAGGCCCACAAAGGAGTGACTCCGTACCAATGATGACGCGTGGCTGGCTATTTCTGAACAGTACTTTAAAGCTACGAGCTCGTACAAGGTTCCGCTTCATGGGTCTCATGCAAGCGAGGCTCCAGAAGTAAACGCCTTACAGCGGAATGCGAGCAGAACAAGGCCAGCTGAGATATTGCCGCAACATGTATCCATCAGGTACCTTACCTTAGGTAGAGAGAGAATGTTGAAATGCAGCACACCCATCCGAGGAATCCGCCTGCCATTCTCTCAATCAGAGTCCAAACTGACCAACCCCCTCCAGAGACAGAGACAGAGACCCAACCACCCCCTTGCAACCACCAATCAAGACCCGTATCCCCTGGCACTCCTGGTCAGCGCCCCTGGCTTGCACTGCCAGTCGCGGGCGCGGGCCAGCTTTTAGGGGCGATGGCACTCTCTGATGGGATGGGATGGGATGGGTCTATCAGAGGAAAGCAAGGAACGAAAGGGGACGACCTGGAAACGGCCCGGACGATCCACTGTTGGGACAGCGCATCACAATGGTTGCTGCGATGGATGAGGATGGATGGATAGGTAGTTTGTTGCAGAACCTGTTAATGCTTAATGTCAGAGAGTTGGACGGTTGTGCTTTCGAATCGAATTGAGTTTCAGCGGTCTTCCCGCTGTGAACTTCGGGCTTAGCGGGTATCACGCCCTGTAACTTTGAAGCTCAGTGTTAACAACGTTTTATAGCCAATGATCCACTTTTGGAGTCGAGATATGCTCTTGGCCATGCTGAGGATTGTAGCTAATTCGCTGATCTGACCAGAAATGGGGCCGCGAGGCTCCTGAAAAAAAAAGTCTCCCTTCTGTTAGTTACTGCTGATGGATGCATTGTTGTTCCCTCCCTTTTGTTGTGTAGCACTAGCACTGAGTAAGTGAGTGAATGAATGAATGGTGTTTTTGTTTCCCATCGCACTCTCCCTTCGATTCTCACTCCCACGTTTTTGTGTACGTACATACGCGTCTGCATTCTGGGAATCAAAACATTCAAGCCAAGTTTGTCGCCCAAGTCTTGATCTCTTCTTTCTCCTCCTTCTCAATGTCTTTGGCCTCTGCAGAAGGATCACACTTCTAATAATACATATCACGTCTGCTGAATAACTGGAAACTTCTCTCCATCCATCAATCAATCAGTTCAAGGTGGTTCCCCTGTTATCTTACGGACACACCCTTGCAATTCTCCACCCCCTGACTTCGCCCTGGATAACCCGGCGCCGAGACACGCAGCGTTTCTCTCCCTCCCCGTGCGGGTTGGAACTCAAACCACCAAAAACCAACCCTCGTCTTCTCCCCTTTGCTGTTTTTTGCATTACGCATTGCCGACACTCGTTATACGGCTACGCCAAATCGCTTTGTCTCGCACTTGGACTAACGACGTCGACTTCTCAAGCTGGTGAATCACTCTTCGTGATTGATTCATCTTCTTGAATCCGTATCGACGACGAATCGCATAATCTATTGGTCTTTCTTTCTTTCTAGGCCAAGCCACTGCCCGTTCGGCCATTTGACGGTTTTTTTGACAACAAACAAACAATCAATATCTTGCAGTGCCGGCCACGCTTGTTCTCCCGCCTGATCTTGATTCACAATCACGCTCGCTGGTCATCCACATGTGTACCACTAGGTGAGTTCTGGTAGCTCGACTGTCCATGAGGTTGTACTATGTGCTTCGTTCGTCTGGCTTCACATCACTGGATGACGTCTCTAGCACAGGACTACCCATGGCGTGGACATGATTCTTACGGACAAGAACTGACCTTATCCTCCAATAGATAATTAATTTAAACAACATGTCGGGATATCCAGGCGGCGGTCAACGCGACCAGTACGATGATGGTTATGGCCATCAACAGGGAGGCAACCAGCAACAACACGGTGGAAACACTGACTCCTACTACCAAGATGATCAGTACTACGATCAAGGCTACGACAACCGTGGCCCAAACCACAATAACAACAATAACAACAACAATAACCATGATGGCTACTACGATGAATCGTGAGCATCGAGTCCTCCCTTTCGTAGTTCTTTCACTGACATGCCAGTAGTGGTTACTACAACGCCGACCCAAATAACCCCTACCAACAGGATGGAGGCTATTACGACGGCCACGATCAATACCAAGATGGATACTACGACAATGGCCAGGGTGGCTACTATGATCAGGACTACGACCGTGGCTATCAAGGTCAAGGAGGCCGTCAAGGCTCTGAGGAAGACTCCGAGACTTTCAGCGACTTTACCATGAGATCGGACATGGCTCGCGCTGCTGAAATGGACTACTACGGCCGGGGCGACGAACGTTACAATAGCTACAACGATGGACAACGTGGCTACCGACCCCCTTCCTCGCAAATCTCGTATGGTGGGAATCGCTCTTCGGGTGCTTCGACCCCTAACTATGGCATGGACTACGGTAATGTTCTCCCTGCTGGTCAGCGATCCCGAGAGCCCTACCCGGCCTGGACTTCGGACGCCCAGATTCCTTTGTCCAAGGAGGAGATTGAGGACATCTTCCTCGACTTGACCTCGAAGTTCGGTTTCCAGCGTGACAGCATGCGTAACATGTACGATCATCTGATGATTCTTCTCGACTCTCGAGCCTCGCGCATGACTCCAAACCAGGCACTTCTCTCCCTTCATGCTGATTATATTGGTGGTGACAACGCCAACTACCGCAAATGGTACTTTGCTGCTCACCTGGACTTGGATGACGCTGTAGGTTTTTCCAATGCACAAGGCAAGGGCTTGAAGCGCAAGAAGAAGGGCGGAAAGAAGAAGAAGAAGGATGCCGAGGCCAACGAGGCCGAGACTCTGCAGGAGCTTGAGGGTGATGACAGTCTCGAAGCTGCTGAGTACCGCTGGAAGAGTCGCATGAACAAGATGTCTCAGCATGATCGGGTTCGTCAGATCGCTCTGTACCTGCTTTGCTGGGGTGAAGCCAACCAAGTTCGTTTCATGCCGGAGTGCTTGTGCTTCATCTTCAAGTGTGCGGATGATTACCTCAACTCTCCTGCCTGCCAAGCTCTCGTTGAGCCCGTGGAGGAGTTCACTTACCTTAACAACGTTATTACTCCTCTCTACCAATACTTGAGAGACCAGGGATACGAGATTTCCGACGGCGTGTACGTCCGCCGTGAGCGCGACCACAAGAACATCATTGGTTATGATGATTGTAACCAGCTTTTCTGGTATCCCGAAGGTATTGAGCGCATTCCCCTTCAAGATAAGAGCAAGCTGGTTGATGTGCCTCCTGCTGAGCGATATCTCAAGCTGAAGGATGTCAATTGGAAGAAGTGCTTTTTCAAGACTTACAAGGAGTCTCGTTCTTGGTTCCATCTTCTCGTCAACTTCAATCGTATTTGGATCATTCATTTGACCATGTTCTGGTTCTACACCTCCCATAACGCTCCCAGTCTCCTGGTCGGACCAAAATACGAACAGCAGGTTAACCAGAAACCCTCAACGGCTAAGCAATTCTCTATCGTCGGGTTTGGTGGTGCCATTGCATCTCTTATCCAGGTTCTCGCTACTCTTGCGGAATGGGCTTATGTTCCTCGTCGATGGGCTGGTGCGCAGCATCTCACCAAGCGACTCCTGTTCTTGCTCTTTATCCTCGTTCTCAACGTCGCCCCTGGTGTAAAGGTTTTCATGCTGCCAAAACTTGGACCTGAGAAGATCAACACCGCTATTGGCATCGTTCACTTCATCATTGCTGTCATCACTTTCATATTCTTCTCTATCATGCCCCTTGGAGGTCTATTCGGCAGCTACCTGTCTACCAATAGCAGACGCTACGTTGCTAGTCAGACATTCACCGCCAGCTGGCCAAGACTCCGTGGCAATGACATGGCAATGTCCTATGGTCTGTGGGCAACAGTATTTGGTGTGAAGATGGGTGTCTCGTACACTTACCTGATTCTTTCCTTCCGTGATCCCATCCGATACTTGAGCATCATGAACGTCGACTCTTGCCTGGGTGACAAGCTCCTCCTCGGCAATCAACTTTGCCGCTGGCATCCGACAATTGTCCTAGCCCTGATGGCCTTCACTGACGTTATCTTCTTCTTCCTCGATACTTACCTTTGGTATGTCTTGCTGAACACCGTCTTCTCGGTTTCACGATCCTTCTATATCGGATCCTCCATCTGGACACCCTGGCGAAACATCTTCTCTCGCCTTCCTAAGCGTGTTTACTCCAAGGTTCTAGCAACGACAGACATGGAGATCAAGTATAAACCAAAGGTTCTTATTTCGCAGATTTGGAACGCCATCGTTATTTCGATGTACCGTGAGCATCTTCTTGCGATCGAGCACGTTCAGAAGCTTCTTTATCATCAGGTTCCTTCTGAGCAGGAGGGCAAGCGAACTCTTCGTGCACCTACTTTCTTCATTTCCCAGGAAGACCACTCTTTCAAGACCGAGTTCTTCCCTGCCTACAGTGAAGCTGAACGTCGCATCTCGTTCTTCGCACAATCCCTATCGACTCCTATTCCTGAGCCTCTGCCCGTTGACAACATGCCTACCTTTACCGTTATGATTCCCCACTATAGCGAGAAGATCCTTCTTTCTCTCCGTGAAATCATTCGCGAGGACGAGCCTTACTCTCGTGTCACACTCCTGGAGTATCTCAAGCAGCTTCACCCTCACGAGTGGGACTGCTTTGTCAAAGACACCAAGATTTTGGCCGACGAAACCTCGCAATACAACGGTGAGACAGATAAGAACGAGAAGGACACTGCCAAGAGTAAGATCGACGATCTTCCCTTCTACTGCATTGGTTTCAAGTCTTCCGCACCCGAGTACACCCTCCGTACTCGTATCTGGGCGTCTCTTCGTTTCCAAACCCTGTACCGCACTATCTCTGGTTTCATGAACTACAGCCGTGCCATCAAACTCCTCTACCGTGTCGAGAATCCTGAGGTTGTTCAGATGTTCGGTGGTAACACCGACAAGCTCGAACGTGAACTTGAGCGTATGGCCCGTCGTAAGTTCAAGATTGTCGTTTCTATGCAGCGATTCTCCAAGTTCAAGAAAGAAGAGATGGAAAATGCCGAATTCTTGCTCCGCGCCTACCCTGACCTTCAAATCGCCTACTTGGACGAGGAGCCTCCGGTTGCTGAAGGCGAAGAGCCCCGACTTTACTCAGTTCTCATCGACGGCCATTCGGAAGTTATGGAGAACGGCATGCGACGCCCCAAGTTCCGTGTTCAACTCTCTGGCAATCCTATCCTCGGTGACGGAAAGTCCGACAACCAGAACCACTCCATCATCTTCTACCGTGGAGAGTACATCCAGCTCATCGATGCCAACCAGGACAACTACCTCGAGGAGTGTCTGAAGATTCGCAGCGTTTTGGCCGAATTTGAGGAGATGAAGACTGACAATGTTTCCCCTTACACTCCTGGTGTCAAGAACGACGTTAGCTCCCCTGTGGCTATTCTCGGTATGCGAGAATACATTTTCTCCGAGAACATTGGTATTCTTGGTGACATTGCTGCCGGTAAGGAACAGACATTCGGTACTCTCTTCGCTCGAACGATGGCTCAAATCGGTGGTAAACTTCATTACGGCCATCCCGATTTTCTCAACGGTATTTTCATGACAACGCGTGGCGGTGTCTCCAAGGCTCAGAAGGGTCTGCATCTTAACGAGGATATTTATGCTGGTATGACTGCCCTCCTTCGTGGTGGACGTATTAAGCAATGCGAATACTTCCAGTGTGGTAAGGGTCGTGATTTGGGTTTCGGTTCCGTCCTCAACTTCACAACCAAAATTGGCACTGGTATGGGTGAACAGTTCTTGTCCCGCGAGTACTACTATCTCGGCACTCAACTTCCTCTCGATCGATTCTTGTCCTTCTACTATGCCCATCCAGGTTTCCATTTGAACAACATGTTCATCATGTTTTCTGTTCAGATGTTCATGATTACGATGGTCAACCTGGGAGCCCTCCGCCATGAGACGCAGGCTTGTGAATACAACCGAAACGTCCCAATCACCGACCCTCTCTACCCTACTGGTTGTGCCAACACTGACGCCCTCACCGACTGGATTTACCGATGTATCGTTTCCATTCTTTTCGTTCTTTTCCTCTCTTTCATCCCTCTTATTGTTCAGGAGCTGATGGAGCGTGGCTTCTGGCGCGCCTTCGTCCGATTGATGAAGCAATTCTGCTCGATGTCACTCATGTTCGAGGTTTTCGTCTGTCAGATCTATGCGAACTCTGTGCAGCAGAACATTTCGTTCGGTGGTGCGCGATATATTGGTACTGGCCGTGGTTTTGCTACTGCTCGTATTCCTTTCGGTGTCTTGTATTCTCGATTCGCTGGACCAGCTATTTACTTCGGCGCTCGTTTGCTCATGATGCTTCTCTTCGCGACCCTGACTGTCTGGAAGGGTGTGTTGATCTATTTCTGGATCACACTTCTTGCGCTGACAATCTCGCCCTTCTTGTACAACCCTCACCAATTCGCATGGACTGATTTCTTCATCGACTACCGAGACTACCTCCGATGGTTGTCCCGTGGTAACTCCCGAAGCCACGCCTCGTCTTGGATTTCCTACTGTCGTTTGTCTCGAACTCGTCTTACTGGTTACAAGCGAAAGGCTCTAGGAGACCCCTCTGCTAAGATGTCTGCCGACGTCCCTCGAGCTCCGTTTGCCAACATCTTTTTCAGCGAGATTTTGTCTCCCCTGATGCTTGCCGTTGTCACGATTCTCCCTTACCTGTTCATTAACGCCCAAACTGGTGTTAAAAATGCCCCTCAGAAGGACAGCGTCAAGACCAAGCCCCAGCCAACCGACTCTTTGATCCGGCTACTCATTATTGCCTTTGCCCCTATTGGTGTTAACGCAGGTGTCTTGGCTGCTATGTTCGGCATGGCCTGCTGTATGGGTCCTCTACTCAGCATGTGCTGCAAGAAGTTTGGCAGTGTTCTTGCCGGTATTGCTCACGCTACTGCTGTTATCTTCTTGCTGGTCTCCTTCCTGGGTATGTTTGTTCTCGAGGGCTTCAACTTTACCCGCACATTGGCTGGTATGATCGCCGTGACTTGCATTCAGCGCTTTTTCGTCAAGCTCATTGTGTCTCTTGCCCTGACCCGTGAATTCAAGGGTGACACTGCCAACATTGCTTTCTGGACCGGAAAGTGGTACTCCATGGGATGGCACACCATCTCTCAGCCTGCTCGAGAGTTTCTGTGCAAGATCACCGAACTGTCCATGTTCGCAGCCGACTTCGTTTTGGGTCATTGGCTGCTCTTTTTCATGGCGCCTGTCATCTTGATTCCCAAGATTGACATGCTCCACTCCATGATGCTGTTCTGGCTTCGCCCAAGGTATGTCTTATTCTTTGTTTGTTATGTTTTGAACCTGCACTAACCTCAGAGCAGTCGCCAAATCCGACCTCCCATCTACTCGATGAAGCAATCCAAGCTCAGACGCAGACGTGTGGTTCGTTACGCTATCCTCTACTTCACGCTTCTCGTCGTTTTCATCGCTTTGATTGCTGGCCCTATTGTGGCTGGCAAGTACATGCCACCCAACACGATCAGCAATGTCCTTGGCGATATTGCCGGCTTCAGACTTTATCAGCCTAACGATCTCAACAATGACAACACCAACAGCACCATGGCTACTGGTACAGGAATGCAAGGCTACACCGGTGCTGGCCTTACCAAGACCAAGACTGGCGCTGATGCCTCGGCAACTGGCAAGATCAAGCTGTTCTAGGTGGGAATTTTCAGACAGCCCCCTTTGGAGGCGCCTCATACGGGCGATGTCCCTAGCTTGTTTCTGCTGACAGAAAAATTGTGGAAATGCAAAGTTTTTGTTTTTGCTTGTTTTTTGTTTTCAGTTCAGCAGTTTGAGTGGATGCGCGTGCATACATAGGTTGAAGTTTTATAGAAGACGGTGGGGGATGGGAGAGATATAGGAGGAGGAGGTTGGCATAAGTCAGACCTGACATTCACTGGCTGAACTGGACTGATCTTTTTTGGTACAAGGCGCACTTCTATTTTTTTAAACTATTATAATGTGTACAATGAAAGGAAGAAACACATCCATGGCAGAAACTCTAGACCTAAATGTAATAATGCCTTTTGAACATTCATTTCATTTCATTTCATTTCATTTATACTCGTAGCCTACGCTCTATAGATTACCTTAGTGCCAAACGTCGCAAGAGGGAGGTATCCTACAGATACTTTACTGTACTGCCTTCCTAAGGAGCTTGTTGTGATTTTGGTTCCATGGTTTGTTTCAATGTACCTATGTAATAAGCCAATTTTACGTATTCCCCTTCTCCGGGCTATCCGATGACCCCTACACCTCCACTGTAGTGGATGGCCTGTGGTCTTATTGTTTCTGACCTTCAGGTACCCGTTGAGCCCCTGTTAGATATGGATCCTTGGTACAGCCAATCAGCCTGCGGTCTGCGGCTCGACTCGCTTCGACGTTAGAGGACTCTGGAGGCCCCTTTGTAGACCCATGTACCTATTACCTTAACGATTGACCTTGACTTGACAATTCAGAATCTTCGGTTGACGTCCATTTCAACTCTTTTCAACAACACGCTTCCAGTCCAAATCAATATACACTCTCACGACCGGTCGAGACAAGGCGAGACACGACGTGACGCGAGATCGATAGAAGTTGACGTAACCATTCAAGACAATTGGAAACAGAAAAAACATGGAACTCGATGCCCTCCAAGCCCAGGTGGGCGAAATCCTCGAACAGGCCGCCGTCTACTTCCATAAAGTCCCTGGTTCTGCAGTCTTTATGCGCTACATCCATTCGAGTTATCAGAACGACCCCGTGCGATCCGCCATTGAACTTGTGTTGCTTCTCTTCTTTATCCGCTATCTCCTGTCGCCTTCTTACTCGACCCGTAAGCAGAATTACATCAAGTTGAGGGAGGAGGTGAGAACACAGCCATATCCTTAATCCCCACAGGGTTGAAGTCGCTAATGTTTGGCTTCTTTGTAGGAAATTGAGGAGTTGATCGATGAATGGCAGCCCGAGCCTCTCGTCGTCGAGCAGACTCCATTTGAGGTCGCTGAAGCTGAACGGCTTCCTGTCCTTGTTGGGTGAGCATCATCAAGTCTAATCGCATGCGCAATCTAGCCAGGAGCAGCATCTGATATTTTTATAGTCCTACTGGTCCCAAGACTAAACTCGCCAACGGCCGAACTGTTACCAATCTCGCATCCTACAACTTCTACAACTTCAACGGCAATGATCAGATTAAGGAGAAGGCTATCCAGGTTCTGCGCACCTACGGTGTTGGCCCTTGCGGTCCTCCCCAGTTCTACGGTACCCAGGATGTCCACATGAAGACTGAAGCCGACATTGCCGCGTATTTGGGCACCGAAGGCTGCATCGTCTACGCTCAATCCTTCAGCACCATCTCTAGTGTCATTCCCTCTTTTTCCAAGCGTGGCGACGTTATCATCGCTGATCGTAATGTCAACTTCGCTATTCGCAAAGGTCTCGAGCAATCGCGAAGCACCATCCGCTGGTACGAACACAATGACATGGGTGCTTTGGAAGACGCTATGAAGGCTGTCGCCCGAGAGCAGGCCAATGCCAGGAAACTTACCCGTCGTTTTGTCGTAACCGAAGGCTTGTTTGAGCTCTCTGGAGATTCTATCGATTTGCCCCGCCTGGTTGAGCTTAAAGAGAAGTACAAGTTCCGCGTTATTCTGGATGAGACCTGGTCTTTTGGTGTTCTCGGCCGTACCGGTCGTGGTATCACTGAGGCGCAAAACGTGGATCCCCAACAGGTTGACATGATCATTGGTTCCCTCGCTGGACCTCTCTGTGCCGGTGGTGGCTTCTGTGCTGGCCCCAAAGATGTGGTCGAGCACCAGCGCATCACATCTTCTGCGTATACATTCTCTGCCGCTCTCCCTGCCATGTTGGCTGTCACCGCCAGCGAGACCCTCAACCTGCTCCAGTGTAACCCTGAAATCCTGGCACAGTCCCGCGAGAACATCAAGGCCATGAGGGTTCAATTGGATCCCCGCAGTGATTGGGTTTACAGCCCAAGCGACCCCGAGAACCCTATTATGCTCCTTGCCCTCAAGCCCGAAGTTGTGGCTGCCCGTAAGCTCGGACTGGAAGATCAAGAACGCATCTTTCTGGACTGTGTGGAAGAGGTGCGTGCATCGAACACTGAAACATGAACGAATATAAAATAAACTGACTCCAGAACAGACTCTTGCCAACGGTGTGTTGATCACAAGAACCAAGACAAGGCCTTATGCGCACACTGTCAAGCCCAAGGACGGGGCCTGGTTTGCCCAGCCTGCTCTTCGAATTTGCGTTACATCAGCACTGTCTAAGAAGGATATTGAGAAGGCCGGTGTGACTATTCGACATGCTATCACCAAGGTCATGACACGAAAGACGAGCACCAAGACCGCCTGATTCAGGGGCTTAACGGATGATAATTTTGATGACAGACGGAGGCTGGCTGAATACATGTTACACAGCTGAGCATAGTCGATAAGGCGTCGGGCTACACTGAGACCCTTTTTTATTATGGATAATCAGCCAACGCAATAGACGAGGGGCAATATGGAACGATTTACAAAGTGGCTGGCAGCCACTTAACAAGCTAATGATTAATAGATGCGGCCCTTGTACGCTAGCATTGAATGAATATTTCCCGATACAATGGTTTTGTGCCTTTGTGGGCGCCGTGAAAAGATGTTATCAATTGGTTTCAGTATCATGGTTTGATACTGACGAGGGATGTAAGATACCTTATTTGTCTGCTTCACTTCACTTACTCACAGTTGATGAAGTCGCTTCTGCCAAGTCACTGTTTTCGAATTTAAAGATTATGTGAGATAGAGAAGGAGACGTCAGCTGTCTCGCGGATTTTACAAGCCATCCCTTGCCAAGTCATGTCCTTACTACTATACAGCCGCCATACATCACGGACTCCAATCTGACAACAGCAGAATCACCAAGGACGCACGCACATGCAGAAGATGGATCACAATTGGCAGAGCTGTAGTCTCAGTTTCACAGTTTATTTTTATTTTACCGGACGGATAAGGAACCTTTTCAGCTCGCAACAGGACTTTGGACATGTCTCAGACGCTGCATTCCTTGGGAGATTACAGGTCTCGAAAGTATGCGCCATGCAAAGAAATCACCTCATTCCAAGAGTCGCGAGCGTCGTGGCCTCTTTTTGTGATTCATTTTTAAGGTTTATGTTTTCGGGCAGTTTGAGTTGTTGAGTTCCATGGCTCGAGTGAGTTTCTGCATTCGTGTGTCTCATATTCTGGGAGCGGGCATGAGTGTGAAAAGGGAGAACAAGGGATGAAGTCTTATAGGTAAAGCAAAGCCGAGCCAATCAAGCTTAGGATCTCGGGATGAAACTCACTGACTGAGAGGAATTACGGAGGTGAGGAGTGTCTCACTTGTCTCTTGCAGGTTCAAGCTTGCCTTACGCTCAACACTTACAAACGGTACCTACCTTCCTTACCTTGCGTCAAGGTTGGTAAGGTAAGGTAAGGTAAGGTACCTTGAGTTCCATGGGGAAGTCAGGCTCAACACGTGTCTTACCGTACAGTGTTGTTCCTTCTTGGGTTGTTTTCTTTTGCTTATCATTAGGTCATTGCAGTAGAGAGGCCCCTTCCTCCCTTGTTTTGACGTCTCCTCTTTTTCTACCTTACCTACCTACTTTACCTCTCTAGCTTCAACTTCGCTCCCATCTTCTTCTTCTTCTTCTTCTTCTTCTTCATTCATTCATTCATTCATTCACTCCTACAATCGTTTTTCGTTTCTTTTCCTACCTACAATCACTTCCTAAGATTTGTCATTCTTTGATTCTTCTTTTCAGTTCTATACACACTCTTTTCATCCGAATCCTATTCATTCTTGGATAGCGGGTTATTAAGTCCCGTCTTATACACTCATTTTCTCAAATCACCGACCTTTAAACGACTATTTGAGCTCGTTGTAGCAGCTCCTTCACTCTCTAACAACTCTCCAAACTACCAACCTACCTACGGTTTTTATAAAATATTTAAACAAAATGTCGATGAAACGTTTCTTCACTTCGGCGGTTGCCATGGCGGCGGTTGTTGCTGCTGTTCCTGTTGGTAAGTATTCTCCTGACCAGGCTGTAACTCGAAGCTGACAGTAGCAACAGCCCGTCCGCTCGAGAAGCGAGAGCCGTATGCTTTTCTCGTGACATGAAACCGCGGTGTTGACTGACAAGATTATAGTGTTACGACTATTACTCTGACTTCGGCCTCTACCTACACCGCAACTATCGCTCCTGCTACCCCTGTCACCCCTACAGGAACTGCAGCTTACCCAGAAACTACAGCTCCTCTTTCTGGTAGCCCCAAGCCCCCTAAGAACGGCAAGCCTGACGGTTCTAAGCTCCCTGGTGTCGCATATGCTCCCTACCGAGGCGATCACCAGTGCAAATCCAAGGACGAGATCCAGCACGATATTGCGCAGCTCGCAGCTGATTTTTCAGTCCTTCGTATCTATGGCACCGACTGTGACCAGGTCGCCAATGTCTACTCATGCGCCAAGGGTAGCGGCATGAAACTGTTCCTCGGTATCTGGAATATTGACGATGTTCAAACTGAGGCCAAGACCATCATCAGTGCAATTGATGACTGGGACGTTGTTGACACCATCAGCGTTGGCAATGAACTTGTCAACAACGGAGCTGCCACCCCAGAAAAGGTCATCGCCGCTGTCAAGCAGGCTCGTGAGATCCTCCGTGCCGCAGGCTACCAAGGCCCTGTTGTCACAGTTGATACATTTATTGCTGCAAATGCTAACCCTGAGCTTTGCAACGAGAGTGACTACTGTGCTATCAACGCTCACGCCTTCTTCGATGCCAACACTTCTGCTGATGAAGCTGGCCAGTGGCTCTCCAACACTGTTGAGGACCTTCGATCCAAGATTTCTGGCGACAAGCGTATCGTTATTTGCGAGACTGGCTGGCCTACAAAGGGCAACAGTAACGGCAAGGCTGTTCCCGGTATGAGCCAACAGAAGGCTGCTCTTGACTCTATCAAGCAGGCATTCTCCAGTCACATGGGAGACCTGATCCTCTTCTCTGCCTTCAACGATCCTTGGAAGAAGGCCGAGGCTGCAACTTTCATGGCCGAGCAATGGTGGGGTATCGAAGGCCAGGACTCAGTTTCCAACAAGGACTCGTCGTCTTCTGACTAGGGAACGGCGCCCCGATTTGTCATGTCAGTTAGACCTTCAAATATTTGAACGGTTTGCGGTCACGTTTTTACTCCGAGATCACGCTCGGCTTATGTCTTTTCTATGATGTTTAATGTTTTATTGTTATCGGTAGAGGATTGTTGATGCCGATTATTAGGTGGCCATTGCAAGGCTGTACGAGCCTATCATCTTGGGAGGTATGTTGGAGGTTTGTCTGTTTTTCTATTCAAGCTTCAACTACCTCATCACGTCGCCTCACTTTATGGCTGCTCTTTTAAAGATAAGAAAAGAATTACAATTAGTATTTGTTACTTGAATTGAAATGTCCGTTATTCAATTTGGACTTGGATTTCAGTCAATGGGCGAAAGTCCAAGTGAATGAGTGGCTTGATCGAAACATAGTACGTATCTATACCGTTCACGAGGACTCGAAATTCAGAATACGATCGAGGCCAAGGAACAGCGTTGATGAACTACCTACGTAACTATAGAGGTCGATGTCCTGCAGCCCCCGTGCCTCACATTGATGATTTCGTTACTCAAAAGACTATACACAATGCCCCCCGTGCTAGCCCAATGATTTCCCCATGATACATGATGCCTAACAAAATATAGCTCTTTGTAACATAACAACTATTGACCAAAGAGGCTCTTCCCTTTGCAAGCAGATTCAAATTCTGCAGTTGCTGTAATGTAGCTCGAGATCTTAAGTAGCTTGTCTGAGGCTGGCAACTGCGTGTGGGCACTTGATAAGTGGTTTGCTCGCTGTGGATGACGAGCACATCGTTAAATAGAACATAGCACCAAGGTTTGGAACGCAATGCGGAGACGGGGGCGTATGATGTAGACCAGAATATGGGGGGACAAGACCCAACGCCTCAGACGAGGAGGCGAACACGCCTTTGCTTCTCCTTAAGAAGGTGAAAAAGAAAAGAAGAAAAAACATCAAATCTCACATCGTCCATAAGTCATACCGAGCTCAAGATTAGTTAGCTCAAATGGTGGAGATGTCTCAAAAGATCCGTCCTGGGATCAAGATCGTCAAACATGCACCCATCAAGCGGCCCTGCATATTTCAGCAGCTGGCGCGACGGGATGAGTTTAGCAGATCCAAAGTTCGTCAAGGAACTGGTCGAGTTCGATGATGCGGAATCGGGAGCCGATGCTCTGGTCTTTCAAAAGAGTAGTCCAAGCAGAAGAAAGACTGGCTTTCCAGGAAACAACCTCAACGCTCCAGCCCATTTTCAGAGCGCGTTGGGCTTGTGTCAGGAAGCCGTCTGAGTACTTGGCCGGCCGAGCATCACCAGTAGCGATGACAAGCGTGCCAGGCTCCTCGAAATACTGCATAACAGACTCGCTAATTCGAATCTGGAGGGTTTCGTCAACCATGTCTTCGACATAACGGAATCCGCCGGCTTCGAATGTGTTGTGGTCATCAGCACCAGATTGCTCAGGACGACGGCTGCGAAGGTCGACGCGGTAGCCAAGATCCTTGAGCTCTTGGACAAAAGTAGGCTCGTTGCGGTTGGGACGCACAGAGCAACCGACGTTGAGCCATTCCGCGTATCGATCGCGGGTAAGAAGTTCGTGAAAGAAAGCAAGGTTCATTTGTGGAAGTGGAACAAAGCGCGACGACTCTGGCAACCCAAATCTGACTCTTAGGGCCTTTTGGAATCCAATGATGATGTTGGACATGTCGACAAAGACATGAATTCCGTTTTCTGCAATGGTGGGATAATCCTTGCAGATCATAGAGTCTATAACCCGCTCATGAACGAGCTTTCTCATGAGGCCCTCATGCTTGACCACCGTGGTCTCCACGTTACTGTGAATCTCGGTAAGGGGGCCGTACTTGAAATGCTGATATGAGATAACATGTCTGACATGGTCCGATTGGATGCTACCCAGGACCACTATGTTGGGTTCAGAGCTATCTCTGGAATGCGATTTGCTCTTGCCCGGATTTGAACCTTTCTTGTTCTTTTTGGCGTCTTCAAAATGCTTAAGCGGAGACTCGCTTGAGCTTGGTGGTGTTGAGGCAGCGGTTGAGTAAGACGTGGCATGCAGCACATCAGTGTCAGAACCACATCCAGCCTCTGAGTCGGTAATTGGGTCAAAGTTGGGCTGGTTTGATTTGAGAAGTTCATCCGTATCTTCCTCGCATATCTCTCCCTTCAGAACAGCCTCCCTGGTAATTCGAATAGACTTTCCAGTTCGCTTCTCATGGATTTCACTTGCCATCTTTATGTAATGAATACGGCCTTCAGTGCTCCGGTCTGGTTGCTTTGAGGCGATAATACATGCCTGTTCCTGATCCTCTTGATTGAAATGCCCAGGCTCAGCCGAGGGGTTGGGCACAGAAGGTCGCTTTAATATCGTGATCGACTGTAGCTTTGGGGAAGCCAATGGCTTTCGCTGCTGCTGGGATGATTCAATGTCGTTGAGACGAATTTGCTGGAAGAGCCGCTTGAAGTTTCCAAGGGACGGGGTTGAGCCAGAAGCCCTTGAATCCTTCGTGGAAGCCCAGTCCGTGAGACTGTTGGAGCTCAGCTTGGTGAAGTCACCAAGCTTGAGTCTACCGTCATGTGCAGCATTATCTACAGGCTTACTGCTACCCGGCGGCTCGCGAAGAGGATCGTCTGTTGAGTTTGTCGTTGTCGATGCCATAATAACCATCAAAAGCGACTGCGCACATAGATGCGAGTTGGTTGTTATAGATCAGATTGGTGAGTTGCTCGACACCAATGCCAGACGTGGGAATATTGCTGAACTGTTTTCCAAGTATTGGCCAATGGCGCCAGTAGAATGAATTATCCAAAGTTGCAACTGCAATTTGCTAGAACTGCGGCAAATGGCAAAGCCAAGAAGATATTGAGAGAGAGACCGATTTGCCACAACTGAGCAGAATGAGCTGAAACAAAAGCGGACGTCGCGTAGGTAGTTGAGTAGAAGAGGGAACTCGAAATAGCCAAACACAGTCTGGGATGATTCAAAGGGCAAATCCAATGCGTCAGATCTTGCCGCTTGATGAAGCCAAGTGAGACCAAGTGCGGAGATCGAGCTACCAGAATATCATGAGGTCACAGTAAGGGAAAAGGGCTTAACTCAGTCAAGGCCGTGTTAAGTGGGATAGAAAATCAAAGACAGAGAACAAAAGTTATAATAGAGAACAGTCGCGCAAAGACTCGAGTCAAGAACAAGGATTGAAATATAGGGAACAAGGAAATACGGACGTTGAACCGTTGACGAAGAATGTATGTATGAGATGAGATGAATGATGAGTCAATTCACCTTGAACTTTAGGTACCTAACTACTGAGGCTACCTCTGGGTGGCTTTCTGGGATCCGGGATGGCATGTTCCCGGCCAATCAGATCGCGACATATGTGGCATAAGGGTCCTGTAACTCACGTGTTAATTGCCACCCCAAACGTCGATCCAAGTGGCTGAACAAGCAACTTATGACTGTGATGAGGTTGTGGGAGGTTAAAAGAGGCTTCAGCTCCCAAGGCACAAAGGTAAAGAACACCCTACGGGCAAGATACTCATTGCCAGCAGCACGACAAAGATTGAAGCGAAACAGGAGATATTGTGCTTACCATCATCACTTCACAGAATTCAGCAGCTTGCCAAAGAGCAAAGATTTTGTCAAATTTCTATCTCTGCTTCTCACATTGTGTTCATCCTTAAGTTCATGCCAGATGCATTCATCCTTCTGAATAGATAGCCATGCCCTACATAGAGTGAGAATGGAAATCTTGAATCCTGCTTATGCTCGACATTTCGAGAACATATGCATGAACAAGAAGTTTGCGAATATTACCTGATTCGCAAATTTAAACAAGCCGAAGCTGCCCCTGTCCCATTGAACCGACTTCTTGTACCTTTGATATAGCCTGTTTCGTTTTTTCTTACTTTATTTCCTTCTTTCAGAATTATAAGCTGACAGTGCTTTGAAAGAAAACCACGACTATTCTTGGCACCTTTCCTAGCAAGACTTGCATAATTATATCCATAGCTAAGCTCCATTGCCATCACCTTCGGAAATCGATACTAGCTCGAGATGAGTCCAGGCTTGGTCGCACTGAGCTGCTTGAGCTTCGTCTTCGTCTCGCTCGCTGCTCGTTGGGGTCGGAAGGGTGCAAACCAGTCGACTTCGCAAACATGTTGAGTACATCAGTCAACGAGATAACACCAGTAAGCCTTCCCGAAAGACGAGCCCCAGCCATGGCCGATGCGGGCACAGCAGCTGTAGGGACCGGAGAAGCAGGTACTGCTGCAGTCGGGACAGGCGATGGGGGTGCAGGCGCCGATACGGGTGCAGCAGAAGGCGGAGGACCGGCGGTCGTGAAAGATTGGGGCCCCATCAAAGGTGTTGCAGGAGCTGAAGGGGAGGGTGACGCCGATTCAACCACCCACATCCGATGCGATCGAGTAGCAACGAGCTTGGCAACGGTATGGGCCAAAGTCGAGTAGGGGTTCACGTAGAATACGGGAAAGACGTCGCGTCCATGTTCAACTCCTCGCTCGTTGAGAATCACAGAGATGAAGTTCATGCATGACGAATTGAGTAAATGGGCGTTGGAACTCTTGGTTAAGTGGCGGACGTCCTTGGTGGAGATATTGCCCACCACATTCATACCGTTATCAACAACAGCAACGCTTGTGAGTCCTTCATTGCTCATAAGCGTGAGTGCTTCAGATAAGGGTGAATCGGAGCTATGACCCTGTTAATACGTATCATTCTGAGACTGCGTAGAAACTCACTTGACAGAAACAATCTCCTTGGCCCCAACACCCAGATCACGTAGCAAAGCAGGGTAAAGCCGATCGATAGAGGGAAAGTTGACACCCTCGTTCCAGAAAAACTCAACAATTCGAAGTTGACTTGCGATGCCAACCACCTCGGCACTAGTAGTTGTCACTAACAGACGATGGATGCCGCTGCCGAGAATTTGAATAGCCTGTGCGAGTTTTTCGTCGCCAGGCAACGTGATGAGTGTTTCCTTGCGGAAAAGAGGGAAGACGTCTCGTAGGGGAATCTGGCCACCTTCCTGAGCCTTGGCCAGAATCGAATTGAATAGCTCAACCTGATCTTCTTCGGGCTTGGCGAGACCAACGACAACAAGTAGGTATGCGTTCAGATCGGTATAATCGAATGTGGAGACGGCGATATGAGTGGAGGGATCCTCGCGGACCAGAACAACGTTGGTAGGGCTCTTGAGGAGGAGCTGCGAGGAACAGTTAGCATGGCTATCCGGTAATTGAGGGCGCGCATACGAGGCCGGTCCTGTATTGGGTGACAATCAAAGTTCTAGGCTCACCTTTGTAGCTTCTTCAACGCTGCTATCGAACTCAACCCATTTCACATCATCGGGAGATACGAGCTCTCCGATAGCTACATCACGCCAATCGCGGCCGGCGAATCTGGGGTTGGCATGCTTGTTTCCTGCCGGAGGATGGTTCAACAGCTCCTGGAGAGCGGCCTGTGTGAAAGAAGGGTGCCGTTGAGAGCGTGGGGACGAGGGCGCATTGCGCAAGCCTTCGGCGAAGCTTGCGCGGTGTGCGGATATGGAGCTTGGGCCAGAACCAGCGGATATAGATACAGAAGGAGATCGCTGAGAAAGAGTAGGTGGCTTGTGAGTGGACGAAGAGCCCGAAGCAGCACTGTTGAGGCTGGTCGAGCTGGTCGCGCGAGTATCTTTGAGCTCGCGGGAGGTTGAGCTCGGTGAGGGGTCCATGGTGGAAGCGTTTCGCTTTGACCAGGTGATGATGAATGAATTGACTGACTGATGTTGAGATTTGACAGACGGGACTGGCAATAAGCGATAGATCAACACGACTGGGGCGAACAAAAGAGCGCTATAGGTATTGCAATCGAGACACAGATGAGAAGATAATGGCGAATAGCGATTGGTCGCGACAATTGCAATGATGAATTGATACGGAGTAGTTTGCACAGAGATGGGTGAAGTAGGGCGAGACGATACAAGACAAGACGGACGTGGGAGTAGACGCGGGGCGCAGGCAGTGGAGGATAAGAGAGCGAGTGGTTCGAGTTGAATAGATCTCGATATTCAAGTCAGAGTCAGAGTCAGAGTCACAAACTAAGAAGAATCAGGATACAAAAGATCAGAAGACGTTTATTTGCCAAGGACAAGGCGATCGATAGATGATGAGATGAGGTGAAGTAAAGTAAAGTGAAGCAAAGTGGAATGGTTTTTTTCCTGCCTCTTGCTGCGGAGGTTGGTCTGGAGATGAGACTTTGTCTGCGAGGGGCACGAGGTTACAATCCAAAGCCATGAGTGGGCGGGGGAACGTTTTGCATGATGACATAGGCCACCTAGAACAAAGTTGAGCCGGGTGATGGTGGAGTGCCCCGCGATGGATGGACGGGATCAATCTTCAGCCTGGAAACTTACTGATAAAAGGTGGAAGAAACCACGATTAAATCCCTAGACTCTAGGACATACATAGATGCAATCCTACACCTGGGCATTTGGGCATTCGATCTCTCTTGCAGCTGTGACTAAGTACTATTTAGGAATTGATTTACACCAATACCAGATAATCCATTCCAGCACCTAGCCATCTAGCCATCCTCACAATGATCCATCCGGGCAGAGCTATCGCAGAAGCTTCTACCATACACACCATCGATGATCATCGCTCACTAACGTAGACTCGACCAGAAAATGTGGATGTCTTCAAGAAACTCCCTGGTTCTGCAGTTCTTGATATGTCCAAACTACTAAAGCTCTGATGTCTAATTGTGGAAGTCAGCAATGCAAAAGTGCTGCTACTACTTGGAAAGCCAGAATTTAGACTAAGCTGTTGCAGTTGGCATTTCAAATTGTCAGATGGTAAGTTTATTTATTGGATACCAAAGTCTTGTCAAAAAGATCGACCTGAATGGAAGTTATTCAGGAACAAACTTTGGTATTCAACATCATGTCTTGTGGCTTGTCAAATACCCAAACTCAAAATAAACCAGGCCAGAGAAAACGGTTCGTGTCAAGTTGATAGGTTAAAGAAATGGTTGGCTAATCTAATTGAGCTGCAGCCGCAATGCATCATGACAAGAAAGAAGATTTCATTGTGCATAAGGTATCTATCTGATGGAAGCCATCCGTTCTGGCGGTGTGGTGGGGCAAAGCGTGCTGAGTGAGGTAAGGTAGAACAAACAACGTACCTCAGGTAGGAAATCAAACAAATTCAATGAAAACAAGAGACATTGGGATTCAAGAGCTGCCTCGCCAATTGCTGTTTGGCTCATTTTAAACTCCTTTGTTTACGGTGCTGCATGATCAAAGAGGCGTTCCCCTGGTCAAATATTCTTTCATGACTTCAGAGCCAGGTTTATATCATGCCCTGCACGAACCATAGACACAACAGTTGGATATTAAGTTTATAAGTCCATATCAGAAGCTTTGGAGGCCATTTCTCAACTTCAACTTACTAATATAAAGTCAGTCCTAGCTACTGGTTAGTAATAAGGTAGGTGAATTTTGATTGTAGCCTGGCAGAAAGGGTAAAAAATAAACAATACCTAGGTACTGTACCTTACCTTACAGAAAAAACACACTAGTCACGACCTGGTCACCGCGCACCCTTTGTTTTTTTTTTCTTTTGGGCTCAAGTCTGTCCCCAAGTACCTCGCCAGCAAAGTCTCGCCCGCACGGTACTTATTCACGACCCTCAACTTTGGGCTTCCCCTCCCCCACTTCACTTTCTGCTCCCATTCATTCGTCCCTCTCTTCTTTCTTTCGCACCATTTGGGATCTTTGGAAATCTCGTCCCTTATTAAAGTGAAGCCACGGCCGATCCAAGCCAACGAACCTCGACGTCTCGTAGCTTTTTCACACTTCTTCTCCTTCTTCTTCAAGTAGTACTTCATTATCGCTACTCTTGTCCGCACCCTCCGACTGAGACCCAAACTTCTTTGTCGTCTGCTGGTGGACATCACCAGCAACCCTCCACGACCACAACAATGTCTCTGCTCCCGCCCGACATCCACGCAGAGCTTTCACAGCTACTGCAAGCTCTGCAGTCCCCCGACAACAGCATAAGGTCACAAGCAGAAGAGCACCTGCAGAACAACTGGACTGCTCCCCGACCTGAGGTCCTGTTGATGGGACTGGCGGAACAGATTCAAGCTGCTGGCGACAATGCGACACGATCTTTTTCCGCTGTAATTTTCCGTCGAATTGCTTCAAAAACCCGCAAGGGTGACTCAGGAGAGACCACGGATCTGTTCATCTCTTTGACCAAGGACCAAGCCGCCGTCATTCGACAAAAGATTCTCGAGACCCTTGCCGCCGAGTCTGAACGCCTCGTTCGCAACAAAATTAGTGATGCTGTTGCCGAGCTTGCCAGACAATATACCGAGAACGGTAAGCTCTCTGAAGCCCTGGAGTGACCCTCAGTGTCCTGGACCTTGGTTAACAACTCCTGCAATAGGTGATATTTGGCCCGAACTACTTGGCGCTCTTTTCCAACTTAGCCAAGCTCCCGAACCAGAGAAGCGAGAGAATGCGTTCCGAGTCTTCGCTACCACCCCCGCCATCATCGAGAAGCAGCATGAGGAGGCTGTTCTTCAAGCTTTCCAGAAGGGCTTCAAGGACGACGCCGTCATGGTATAGCAACCATCCCGCTGGGCAGACTTTTCTGTCTCACATTGCATATCATGGCTCTGCTAACCACAGCTATAGGTCCGTCTTGCGGCTATGGAGGCTTTTGCTTCATTTTTCAGGACTATTAGCAAGAAGGGACAGGCTAAGTACTACGCCCTTATTCCCGATGTCCTCAACATTCTTCCCCCGATCAAGGATTCTCAGGATTCCGACGACCTCAGCAAGGCGCTCCTTGCGCTCATCGATCTCGCCGAGTCTGCTCCCAAAATGTTCAAGCCTCTCTTCCAGAACCTGGTCCAATTTAGCATCTCTGTTATTCAGGACAAGGAGCTCGAAAACATCTGCCGTCAAAACGCTCTCGAGCTCATGGCCACTTTCGCCGATTACGCCCCCTCCGTGTGCCGAAAGGACCCATCCTACACAAACGACATGATCACTCAGTGCTTGAGTCTCATGACGGATCTAGGCGAGGATGATGATGATGCTTCCGAATGGATGGCATCTGATGACGTGAGTTTTCAGAGAATGAAGACACATAAATCATGTAACTAACTCGCCTTGCAGTTTGACCAGGACGAGAGTGACCAGAACCACGTTGCGGGCGAACAAACCATGGACCGACTTGCGAACAAACTTGGAGGGCAGACCATTTTGGCCCCTACTTTCAACTGGCTTCCTCGTATGATGACTTCCATGGCTTGGAGGGATCGACATGCAGCTCTGATGGCCATCTCTGCGATCTCCGAGGGCTGCCGTGATCTGATGATTGGAGAGCTTAGCCAGGTGCTAGATCTAGTAGTTCCCGCTCTCCGAGATCCTCATCCTCGAGTTCGATGGGCTGGCTGCAATGCTCTTGGTCAGATGAGCACTGATTTTGCCCCCAAGATGCAGACCGACTACTACGACCGAGTTCTCAAGGCAATCATTCCTGTCCTCGACTCGCCCGAGGGCCGAGTCAAGTCTCACGCAGCTGCTGCTCTTGTTAACTTCTGTGAGGAGGCCGAGAAGGCCACCCTGGAGCCATATCTGGACGAGCTCCTCTCACATCTTTTCCAGCTCCTTCAAAATGAAAAACGCTATGTCCAAGAGCAAGCTCTGTCAACAATCGCCACCATCGCTGACGCCGCTGAGGCTGCCTTCTCGAAATACTACGATACCCTCATGCCTCTTCTTGTTAATGTTCTCCAGAACCAGAGCGAGAAGGAATACCGACTTCTGCGTGCAAAGGCTATGGAGTGCGCCACATTGATCGCTCTGGCTGTTGGAAAAGAGCGTCTTGGTCAGGATGCCATGACTCTTGTCAACCTTCTGGCCAACATTCAGGCAAACATTACTGATGCAGACGACCCTCAAGCTCAATACCTCATGCACTGCTGGGGCCGCATGTGTCGTGTTCTCGGTTCCGACTTCCTTCCTTTTCTTCACAACGTCATGCCTCCTCTGCTGGAGCTTGCTGTTGCCAAGGCCGATATCCAACTACTGGATGATGACGACCAAGTCGAGCAGATGCAGAATGAGGAGGGATGGGAACTTGTTCCCCTCAAGGGTAAGATGATTGGTATCAAGACAAGCACCATGGATGACAAGCACATGGCCATTGAGCTCCTGGTCGTCTACGCCCAAGTACTTGAGGCTTCTTTTGCTCCCTATGTAGCAGAGATCATGGAGAAGATCGCTTTGCCTGGTCTTGCATTCTTCTTCCACGATCCTGTTCGATATATCTCTGCCAAGCTTGTTCCCCAGTTGTTGAGCTCCTACAAGAAGGCCTACGGCCCTCAGTCCAACGAACTCCGTGGTCTGTGGAGCGCGACTGTCGACAAGCTCCTCGAGGTCTTGACTGCTGAGCCTGCCATCGACACACTTGCTGAGATGTACCAATGCTTCTATGAATCCGTTGAGGTCATTGGAAAGGACTGTCTTTCTGCAGACCATCTCAGTCGATTCATCGACTCGGTACATTCTGCCATTGAGGACTACAAGGACCGTGTCGCCCAACGTCTGGAGGATAAGGAGGGAGCCACTGCCGAGGACGTGGAAGATGAGGCCGAGGATACTCTGATGGCTATCGAGGACGATCAGACCCTGCTTTCGGATATGAACAAGGCTTTCCATGCTATTTTCAAGAACCATGGTGCTGCGTTCTTGCCTGCCTGGGAGCGATTGATGCCCACATACGAGGGCTTCCTTACCTCAAACGATCCTACCCAGCGCCAGTGGGGACTCTGCATCATGGATGATGTCCTTGAGTACTGCGGCCCTGAGAGCACACGATATGCCAACTACATCACCCAACCGCTCATCGATGGCTGCCGTGATGCTTCGCCGGCTATTCGCCAGGCGGCAGCTTACGGCATCGGAGTTGCGGCGCACCGAGGTGGAGCACCGTGGGCGCAGTTCTTGGGAGGCTCAGTCCCCTTCTTGTTCCAGGTCACTCAGGTTCCTGACGCCCGTAATGAGGACAATGTCTACGCGACTGAGAATGCATGCGCAGCGATCGCCAAGATTCTCCACTATAATGCAAGCACAGTCGGAGACGTGCAAACCGTGATTACGCAATGGGTAGAGACTCTACCCGTGACCAACGATGAAGAAGCGGCACCGTATGCTTATGCATATCTTGCGGAGCTGATTGACCAGTAAGTTCTCTCCGCCCTCAACGTACTACCAGTATATAGGCGTGCTTATGCTAACGCTTTGGACTTGTAGACGACACCCAGCTGTGGCGAACCAAGCGGGCAAAATCTTCGTGTTTATCGCCCAGGCTCTAGAGGCAGAGACCCTCGTGGGACAGACTGCCAACCGGGTAGCACTAGCAACTAAGGGGTTTCTGACATCGACCGGCGTTGACCCTACGCCCCTTCTGCAGCAATTTTCTCCTGAGGCACAGCGAACCATCATGGGATTCTTCAACTAGGAGGAAGCTCGCAGATGGGCTGAGTCTTGCCACCCTTTCGGAAGTCAAATGAAGGCTGACTGGATCATATCACCCAGCCGAGTGTCGCCGGGTATCGAGATGGCCCTATAGGCCATTTCTGGAGAGATGTGGCGGCCTGTCCTTGGATGACGAACGCTATAAGATGCCAGCCATGGGCCTGGAACCCGTTTAGGGGGCAGGCAGTTCCAACAGGCGAATCAACAAAGCAATGGTGGCATCGATGTGATGTGGAGATGCGCTTCATTCGGGCGAAGTAGAACGGGTTCGAATCAGCGTCCAACAAATGCCATGTCCTGAACATGGAAAAAGAGAAACAGAGGACGACGATCCTAGGCGTCGGGGTAAAAATGAGAGGGCATTTTGTTTAGGCAGTCTATATCCTCAAGACCGCATGGCGCCTTTTTTGCAAAATCATTAGAGTTTACGAGTTAGGTTATTGATAACTGGTTAGTACCTCTTCGCGAGGGTTTTGGTCGGCAGCGGCAAGACGGTCAACCAGTCAGTCGGTTGGTCGGTCTGTGATATATATAGATGACGAGTTTTGTAGCGTACGGAATTATGAATCAAATAACCACACCGATTTCGTTTCCAGGACTGAATGATTTGATGGGCTGCGGGAGACATGGAATGAATGTCTTGACTCGTACGCAGGATGGTTGAAGCCCTCTCTCGATATCGGCGATACTCGTGATATTTGTCTCTAGTTTGCTAAGTGAGTATTGGTTGATTCAGCCACGATTCGCAATAGTGGGATAAGGAGGGCGAATTGAGTCAATGAACTGCCCTACTTCGGCACCTCAGAATTCAGATGTTACTTAACTATGTCGCCGTCACTAGAAGGCAAATGCCGTTTCAAAATGATAGACTCGTGAGCATTGGCACTTAGAACAAAGTTGATGATGGCGACAGGGTTGACGGGTACCTTTAGGTGAAGGCAGGCAAAGCCACATGGAGGGGGGCGTGTTGAATATACCTACCCTCCATTTGAATGAAAGATGAATGCTTGCTCACACTTTGGTCTTACTTTTTCTGGCCTGCAAGGAACGGCGGGTGTGCTAGCGAATTCGAGACATTCTCATGCAGGGTTCTATTACATATCTAGGGACTTGCTTGCACGACTTTTTTAGTTCTTCTGGTGAGTGAGATGCAATTTTTATATTAGATATTAGATCTCGATAGTGATTTTGATTGACTGACTGTGTGTTTGAATGCAAAAACTGGACATTTCCTAAAACGGAGATGATCTCTGGACTTGACAGGCACAAGACATGTACAAAGAACCCAAAGGATGACAGAAGCGAAGCACAGGGTCTTCCCGTCCCAGCCCCAAAGCCCCCCCCCCAATGTTGTCCTCCTGTATCCGTAAACCCGATGGACATGGAAGGTAAGGCAGGCACGTCTTTCATTATTCCGATTACATTTAAAAGTTACCTATAATGAGACCAAACGATGACTTTCTATTAATACGGTTTTCTATCGGCTTCTGTTAAATAAGGTAAGTATCTAACGTTATTAATGCTAGGATTTACTCAGATTCACCCATCTGATGTCAAATCATTGCCGGCTAGCCTCTATTGGGCAATGCGCAAGCCTCTTGCACCGGAGTTACTCCTGGCGCCTCCCGTCTGAGCAAGTTCAACTCACCCCACATGCATGAGTCCCTGGGTACAGTAGGTACCTGTACTCTGTAGGTATGGCAGTAAGTGCAGCACAAGTACAGTGCTGTGCTGTGCGCTACCCTCGGCAGGCTAAAGTCTCGAGATGGATAGGTGCCTCCCGTCTGTAAGGTATCTTGGAAGTACCTGGGTACGGATACCTCACCTTGACGGGAGTTGTGCACCTACACATGGGAATCTTGAAAGGGTTCGACTGAGCCGCAGAAAGCGGCAGTCACCAGTCTCCCTCCCAAGCTCGACGTCCTCAATCTCCGGCTTCCGTTACTTAGCACCAGTAGCCCATAGCGTTAGTAGTCCGTTATCCTTCGGCCTGTCTTGTTTCCCACACTAGCCACACCATGATCCATCGGATCCATCCAATCCCACCTCGACTGCTCTTTGCCTGGAGGTAAGGTAGGCGTGGCATGGCATGGCGTGGCGTGGAAGGTTAGGCAAGGCAAGGCAAGGCAAGGCA
>JAAOAM010000153.1:0-162006 GCA_013396015.1 Fusarium mexicanum | reverse complement strand
TATATATATATTTATTTAGTATTAAATAGAACTTAGCTTACTAGCTATTAATAATACTTTTTTACCTTAATAAGCTTTACCTATACTATTAACTATTAAAAGATATAACTTTAAACTAATATACTTAGTATAATGCTTTATATAATTTGTAAATATAAACCTAGTATAGACTAGTTTCCCTGTTTAAAACCCTAACCGTTATACTAGGCTACTATGCCTTACTCTAATTCTTAAAATACTATGTATTATATAGCCCTTAAATATCTAGCTCCTAAACGCAGAGCTCTTAAAAATCATAATAGGTATATACTTAAAGCAATACCTTCTTACTATAAGACTGGATTACTTAAATGCAGTAAAACAGATACTAGATTAGGGCATAAGATAAAGACTTACTATAGTAAGTTTAAGTTTAGGATATATAAAAAAGGAAACAAGAAGCTAACCTACGCTTTTAAGGAGCTTATATTAGTAATATAAAAGCAGTAAAAAAAACAGAAAAGGCATTATAAGATCCTTAAATCCTTACTTTTTAGATTAATTAAAGATAAATAAATTTTATAGCTTAGTAAACTACTTAATAAACCTGGTTATATAATATTTAGAGTTTTAGTTTAATATATAACTAAGTTTTAATTAACTAACGAACTATAAATTACACTTAGTATTTATAAATAAAACAAGCTAGTTAGCTTTTTTAATGTTAATAAATAGTAGCTATATTATAAGAAAGCTAGTATGTTTTCTTATAATAATTAACTCTTAAGAAGAGTAATGTGTTTTATAAATATATCTGGCTAGAGTACTGTCTTGCATTTCTGGCAAATTAGTATACAATGCTCCTTGTTAAACTTAATATACTCATCCATTGTTATTTAATAATACCTCGGTAATGTATAGTGATTAAATACAGTAAAGTAGTAATTACAATTATAACCTTTTTCTATACTGCAAAACCCCTTTTACTAGAACGCTGTAAACCTTAAATATAATGCTAACCTAACTAATCCTATGTGGAAATTTTAACTAATTAGCAACTCGACCCAGTAGTAAGCAATATTGTAGTAATTTGTGGCCTGTAAAACTGCATTTGTATAAACGATTCTGTTAGAATTGTCTGCGAATAATTCTTACCCTTGCAGGGATAGTAGGTAAGGTAAGAGCAAACAATGCTGTCCCTATAGTTTTGTAACCACGTTGAGGTATTAAAACTAGTTACTTAAAGTTTACGTTAAAAAGAAAGTTTAATAAACAGGCTTCTCTTTAAAATACCAGTAAATTAATAAAATAAATAGTTAGGCATAATAAAAACCTAGACTCTACTATTTTACCTTAGAACTAATCCGTGGTATTGAACACAGGGTGCAAGCTTTACGTGCAACTTAAGTAGATATAATATCTTAATACTTGCATCGTAGCATGCGTTTATGCTTTAAGATTAGTTGCAGCCAGTTTGAATGTTGACTAAGAAGTAACGATGGTTGGCAGGCTACCTTAGAAGGAGGGATGGGGTTTAACCAGGAAACTATAAGGGAATTCTTGTGCGTTTCTTCGATAACGCGTCTCGGCTCTACTGTTACAAACAGTGCTGATCACGTGTTTAGATAGTTCGAGATAGCACGATTTGCAGGAAATAAATATAACTTAGAACATTTTAGGATCTGTGCAGTAAAACGGGGCCTTAGATTGAGCCACTTCAGGTATCAATGCCTCAGACTCAGTATTGTAAATGTTTTGACACGGCGTCTTGTTTCGCTCCTCACTTATAGTCTCGGGTCATTCACCCCCCCACCATCCATGTAAGATATCTTTAGCCGATAACGCCACCATGCACTTGAGTTCACCCATGCCTAACTCCTAGATGCCCGCGAGGATCTAATAAAACGTCGGAGCCGGTCCAATCATGTGGTTTTGTCACCTGATAGTAACCTCCTGCAGAAAGATGCATTGAGAAAAAGATTCGATACAGCGGTCCCTACACGCTGTAGAGGAGCTTCTTGCCGCCTCAAACGACCCGTGTTCAATATGAGCTGCAGGCTGATCCTGACGGAGTTGAGTGGCGTTCAAAAGGCGAATTATGTGACCTCCTCCAATACTCCAAACGAGGCGATTCGGACAAAATGGATATCGTATAGTCCCGTCTCCGAAATCTTGTGTTCGATCAGGACGCATTGTGACCTTTGATACGAGTGTTATGATCAGCGTGCCGTCATTGCTTACTTGCTCAGATTTCGCCGTTTCTCATTCAAATTATGGTGAGAGTCGGAATTTCCAATAACGGTCTGGCCAGTCAAGAGTTGTGACAATGGAGCTCTGTTCTGGTGGCCATACCCAGTTGGCCAGCCGCCGAAAACGGGCATGTCTTGCTGTTTAGCCTCACTAGCCTCGGCTCACGGGCATAGATTACAAGTTAGGCTCATCATCGTGAGCTGGGATGACCAAGAGTTCGATTGACGTTTGAGAAGCAGAATGCTACGCACTTAAGGCATTACCATCATCATGTGGCTTTATTACAAAATCCATATGTCCCGTCACCATACCACCTGCGACAGCATGCCTGATCCCATACTGCGGGATCGATGTTATTAGGGAAATGGCAATAGAAGTTTCCTCTACCCCAAAAGTCAACCGTATTCTGCATAGTACCTATAACTGGTCAGCTGGCAGGGTTATGCGATGTGAAGGGTAGCGAGCCACACCTTTTTCTCGCTGACAGCAGCGCGCCGTTCGGTCAGCCATTGCCTGATCACCATCCTGTCGAGTAGGGGCCTGGCGAATTGATTAGGACGTGGACGCGAACCAGTACTAAAACCACGGCTCATACCATGCAGATACAACCCATCCCCGGGGCTAGTGCTTGGCCGGATGTGAGGGGAAAGAGCATGGAGGCAGAAAGTATTACTGCCTGGATGGAAAGTAACTTCATAACTGACGAAGTAGTTGTTCGAACAGGGTCTTTGACAGAGCTTTGATGGACAAAGGAAGAAGGAAGGCATGTGGCTATGAGTACATCGATGCCCAGACTGCGTCGCTATATGTTATTTATACTGCCTGTTGTATTGTCAATGTGATTTCAAGTGCTGGTAGCTAACACACCAACTCAGTCAGGCTACTACTTAACAATCTGTCTTGACACGTAATGGCTGAATAGGACACGTGTAAACCGGTCCCAATTGGGTACAATCACGCCACAGATCGCAACGCCTAGACCCTCAAGAGGCTTTACAAGCCTTATCCTGGTATGGGGGTGAGGGTGTCGAGAGTAAGGAAATATTCCCCTGTTATGGGCTCTCGTATTTAAGCTTTTGCGTCGTGGAAATGTGGCAAGTATACCAAAAAAAGCTTTCACGCTAACGTGCTTGAGAAGCGAGCCGCTCAGACAAGCCTGTGGCTCAATGGGCTTCTCGCCTCGAGAAGAGTTTTCCAGTAAATTCTTAAAAATTCCAAACATGGCCAGAAGTAGTCAAAACTCCATAAATAATTTTTTTAGTTGTTCTATAACCCCCAAGGCCTTCCTCATGAGTTTTGTCAAGTCTCATTGTGTACCCATCAAGAATGTTGTTATCTGCACTAGAATTTCCTGAATATTAAAGTGTAAAACGCTAGATAGATCATTTAAAAATCCGATACAAATGCCACTATGAGACCTTTCCACTGATAAATTGAAATACTCATAATTGGATATGTCAGGCTTAAGAAGCTATCTCTGAATCATCTAGGGTACTGTACTTCCAGCCGTACAATATAGTAAGTAGCTCGCTTATCTTATCATGCACGTTACATCATTACCGCCTAACCAAATATTTTCCAACTACGAAATATGTCACATCCTTTTGAATGAAGCCAGAATCCTTCTTGTGTTTCAGGTACTGAGTTTTAGGTTATTTTTAAAGTACCTAACACGCTATACCTAATTATCAGATGCCTCGTATCATCTTAGATCACCACCACCATAACTATGATCTAAGTTGCTTTTTTTCTCTTAAAGAAATCTGGCCTCTCCACCGTAAGCTAGCTTATTAAGATAATTGGGTCTTGTTTTGATTTCAGGGGCTCAACAGTTCAGTCTAAGCTTTTGACCAAAATGCCGGCCTAGCACGCATCAAGTAAGGTCGCTCATAATGACAACAATCAATTCAAGCAAATCCCAGAAAGAGCAACGTAATTGGCGGTCATGCAGGTAACCGCTCTAGTCTCTATAACATCCGTGCTTCTTTGGACAGAACGAAAATCATCAATGTTGCCTGAAGTCACCCATAGCCCAGGCAAAGATACCTCGCTGGGCTCCTCAGGGAGGGATTCGAAGACAACTTGAGGTATGTGACTATCGGGTCCATAACAGTTTGCCTTCTTGTTTCTGGTCTTCAAAAACCTATAAAATACCATCGTCGTCACCCTTTATCACTCATACATCTGATCTCAAGAACTTGTCATAATTTGTTCCCGATATACCAAAGACACATTCATTGAATCTTGCTCATCAAAATGCTCAAGTCCAATTTCTTATTCGGGTTCTTTATGCTGTATGTAACTATGTCCCCCAACAAGAATGTCGGTTAATAATGTAGCAGAGCCTCGGGCGTTCAGGCTGGCAAGTATCGCCTGTGTGTCTGCGAGACTGAAAATGCTCCCGATGACCGCGCAACGCAAGCAGTCGTGAAAGCTACCGATGGTCGACTGGTATACTGTAAGCCTCTCAAGCCCTTTGTGCCCAGAAGTGTCATTTTCTTATCGCGCACTAGCTGGAACCGCTTGGTCTAGACAAATTGGAAATGCTCCGTACGGCGCTGCATATGCGAGTATATCTTTGCCCCCGACTTTCATACATTTCTAACAACACTTAGTTTCACGCGATCAACGGCGATGTTAATGGCGCAAGTAATGATGGATGGATTGGGGCAAAAGAAGCTACCAGGCTTTGTAAAGCCCAAAATGCATGGGGAAGCAAATGCTTTACGCCTGTCTCAGTTTATGAGTGGCAGTCATGTGGTTCTGATGGCTGCTGGACTGCCCGCTCTTCTCGTACAGATGGGAACGGGAAGCCTATTTAGACATATTTTTATATTTGCTACAGAGGCAGGCGCCAAATGTTCTTACCACTTTGACCCCAGCTAGCTTAGCAATTGGTCAGTCATTATGGTATAATGTCTAAGTTGTTAGCTAGATGTGTTATTTACAGTTGAGGCTCGTGGCTGAGAGCTTAAATCAGCAGACAGAACTTAGACCCCAGCTAGCTATCAATGACCTTTGTTCAAACATAGAGGGCCCAGTTCTAAAACCTTGAACCCACTCCTGGAGTAGCCTCTGTATTTCTGGGTAGGGCCATATCCTTCCTAGCACTCTTGTTGCTGCCTGTCGCAACCGTCTTGTACAAGGCTGTCAAAAGATCTGAAAAGTAGAGGCAGTGGCGGGGTCGGACAGGCGCGATATTAAGGTGAAATCATCGGAGTTTCGCAACACCGGGTCGGAGGCCGGCCTTTGATAAAGGCCGGCAAAGACCGTGGCAGTGAATGGAATGCGGGGTTTGATCTGGGATATGAGGGTAGCAGGCCAGATTGTACATACTGTAACCGTGCCCAAGTTTAACTTGCATATATGGGATGTTTGACTTGATAGATTTTCAGCTTTAAAACGGGATTGCTCTGTGTATGTAGCTCTTGTGCACCTCGCAGGAGGAGGATATTGCTGGCCGACTTCACGGTTATACCCACAAAGTATAGTTAGGCGGCTAATTACCTCTCCTAAGTTAGTTAGTAGGGAAACAGTTATCCGTAGTCTACCTTCCCCGCATTTTAACGGTAGTTTTATCGGTAGCGAACTTACAAAAATCTCTAGCGCACGTTGTAGACAACCATCAGCTTTCCTGTCCTTGCTACTTTCTACTCAGGACTCACAAGACCATACAAGAGATAGTCATACAGAATGCCTACCAAGAGGCTGAGCGATAGCATGCGCCGCCGATGTGCTGCAGCATGCGAGAGCTGCAAACGCCGAAAAGAGCGATGTGACGGCAACTTGCCGTGTCGTCGATGCGCCATCCGACAAATCGCCTCAGAATGTCGCTACTCAGCTCCAAAACGTCGGTCTTCTATCTCATCCCGCCAAAGTACCAGAGTAACCCCAAGAGACGCCCCAGAGCCACTGGTAGACATGCTGCTGAACTATTCGACTGCTGCTCTGGACCAGCCACTCCAGCAGCCGGCGAGCCAGCTCGGAGATTCGTTTTTGGATATTAGCGCCTCATTCCCTGACACTTATCGGCTGGCAGAGACTGATCGACAGGGCTCCGTCTATTTTGGAGATGCAGCCAATGAATCTTTTCTTCACCAGATCCGTCAGATCGTGGCTCAGGCACTGGGGGCATGCTCTTTTGTCGAACAGCCCATACAGTACCATACCAACCATGATCCCTACTGTCCGGTTTCCATGTCCGATCCACCACCAAAGCCCAACCCTTCCCATGCGAAACAGCTTGTTAGTTGGAGCATGCAGGCGACAAGTCATTTGCTAGGCGCCTTGGACGAGTCAGAAGTTCAATCACAAGTAGACGAGTGGCTGCAGCGAGGCAACGATATTGCAAACCTTTCTTCCGCAATCTGCTATTTGATCCTCGCAAATGGTGCCCTTACATGCCCGGGGGATGAAGATGCAACTGCCGAGGCATACTATACATATGCGAGATGTCTGACACATTCGAAATCACCACAAGGGCCAAGTCTCTCGTCGATCCTTTGTCATAACCTAATTGCTTTCTATCAGATAAACTCAGGAAGACGAGACGCCGCTTATCACTCCATCGGGGTCGCATGCCGACTTGCGTGTGCCATGGGCATCCATAAAGCGAGCAAACCGCACCACATGAGCCACGCTGATTCTGCTTTCCGTGAACGTCTTTGGAAAGCGCTACGGATGTTTGATACCTTCGCCAATGGTTCTCTAGGCCGACCTATGTGCACCTACGAGACCCGCAACACGAAGGCCGAGAAGGGCTACTCCTCCGCCATCGACATGGCAGCTATCCTCGAAGCTGTCTTGAGAGAGGTCTACGGGCCTTCCAAGGTTTCGAGACACTTTATCACAAACATGACTCAGGAGCATCGCTCATGGGCTACTCGCATGGCTGCTGGTTTGAAGACTGATGGGTTGGAGTGCGCGGAACAAAACCAGGGATACGGTTCAGCACCAACTCTTGCATCCTCAAACATGAAGCAGTCATACTATTGGTCAATTATGCTGCTGACACGGCCTGTTATCCTTGACAAAGCGGCTAGACAGGTCATGCGTGGAGGTGTCAGTGATAACGGCTATCGGGATCAACAAGCAGCTTCACCGTCATCACATCCCGACACAGCTCTCGTGTACGCTTCGGCTGACTCAGCTGTATGCATAGTACGCTTGCTTGAGACTGGTCTTACAAGAGATAGTTTACCCAAACGGCTACCGTTTCCGGTGCACTCTGCCTTTACAGCTGCTCTGACCTTGGGTGTTGCGACATTTGCAAATTTGGATCACGTCTTCCCTCTGCGATCGAATCTGGAAATTGCAGGGCAGTTACTGCAGAGGTTTGAGGAGCATGATAGTATTGCTAGATACTACTGTCAGGTTGTGCAGCAGCTCTAGTCTGCATGTGATGCGTATGTGGAGCAGAGGAATCACCGCATTATTGAAAAGCAGAGCCATTTGGTCGGCGAGCTGTTTGGGCGTCTTCAGGACAAGACACCTCTGCCAAGACACCACCTTGAGCGAATGGACGGTGGATGGGCTGATGGGTCAGATACTTTCCAGGAGTTGCAAAGCCCCTTTGCCTCTCTATCAGCCATCTGTCTAGTGGAGGGTTCGGCCCTAGAGGATGAATCTCTTACTGTTGGTGGAGCCTTTCCCGACATCTCCTTAGACTCGTTTACAGAGTCCTCTTTGGTTGACATATCTCATATCGAAAATAATTCGGATATAGGTAGTCTAGCCTTTTCTAGCTCGACTTGGTTCCAATGAAAGCAGCGAGATACATTCTTTGACTATGATAATCTACTAGAAATAGCAGTTCTTGCCAATTTTCTTCCATAAGTCATATATCCAAGTTGTAAACCTTCCCAAGTTGGGTATCAATAGCTCTAGCCACTGTCTCCTGTTCCAGCATATCCTTTGCGGCAGTGACATCCACTCTGAAAGGCCTGATGATACTTGAAAATGTTAGCAGGGTTATATACAAGTCCATTAGAAGCTCACTTTTGATCGTTGAGGCAAAAGTAAATGCTGGTAGGTTCGTCAAGCCACTTTGCCTGGTTGACAAGAAATTCAGCTGTTGAGCCCTGGAACGGTCTCCCATCAAGATTGGCTCGACCGCCAACTCCCATGATAGCAACAGTTGGTTTGGGCGTCAAACACTGGGCTATACCTTGGTACACGCCTAAGTGACTGTTGAACAAGATGCCCTTCCCGTCGGCGACGAAATTGTACATCAGCTGGCCACCGTCGAAGTGCGACATGACGTGTTTCTGGCGATCCTGCACATAATTAGCAAAAGCGCGGGTCCCTGGGTCCATGCTCTCCTCGGGCAGAAACTCCTTCATTCTGAAAAGGCCAAACTGCATCAGTCTGGTGATGTCCAGGGAGCAGTCGTAGGGGGTGACCTCACCGGTAAAGCGCTCTGCGGTATCGAATTCTTCAGGTAGGTCGTGTGGTGTGATTGCAGGGATAAGGGAGTGCAGTGAGGGCCAGACATGCACTGCGGCTGTGGCATACTTGACATGGGGAGTCGGAGGTGCTGTTGGCGGTGCTGGAGCTCGATCAATTAGGCCTTCGGCAGCCTTTTTGAGAGTTTTCTTGCTGAACAATGGCACTCTTTCGCCACCGCTGACTGGGATCAACTGCGTGTCGGGGACGCCTGCATCTCGAAGGCATTTGATTGCCTCACCATTGGCAATCACCTTAGCTCCTGTTCTGAGAGCTAATTGGTCCGAGCCGGGAAGGCTGTCTGCGGATTAGTACCTTGTGCGGGCAGAATATTTGTTTAGACTAACTGATCGAAGTGGGCGTGCGAGATGACGATGTAATCCAGGCCCGTCACCTCTTCAAGCTCGAGGTATCGCTTCAGGCCCTCTGGTTTGTCGAGCCAAGTGTCATGGAAGATGGTTAAGCCCTTCCATTTTAGCCTGAAAGTAGTTGTTCCTGTGGCATTTCATCAGTAAGTAAACTGGGCTCACTTTTCAGGCTACGGCAGTTAAGTATAATTCAAGCAGATTGGGATGCTTGCTGAAGGCTTTATAAACATACCGAAGAACTCCAACGTCGTTTTTGTCGCCATGATGGTTGGCGACGTTGTAATATGAGTATTTTTAAAGGAAGAACTATCCTCAGGTTACTGTGCTTTTGCCTATGCTGAGGGGTGCTAGTTTGGTAGCTATACCTCTAAGCTGATAACTCCCAATACTAAGACACATAAGAGTTAGACACACAAAGATGCCCCTCCATTAAGAGGCAGTGGAAGCGGGGGTGGAGGCGGGGTGGGGCCGATTTGCTCCGACCCGGCCGGCTTCCGGGCTTCCGGACCCCGGTTCAGGGCTTTGGGGCTTCCGAAATACCTGCAGATCCGAAGGCCACTGATCTAAATCCCACAACATATTGAATCCATAGCGGCTTCTTGGCTGAGTCTACATATCTCTTTGATAGTGGCCCCGCCAGCATCCAAATTGCAATACGCCCAACTCAATCCAAGCTAAACACATCAAAAAATTCCTCAAGTCACACGAACATGGGAAACCCCGAAAATTGGGTGCCTGTACAGGAGGGCCCTGCTTTTCAGCCCCGTAAACTCAAGGTTGTTTGTATAGGCGCTGGGTATGCTGGACTGATGCTCTCGTATCAACACAAGCATGGAGACACGCCCCTGGAACAGTTTATGGACCTCAAGATCTATGAGAAGAACGATGATATCGGGGGAACTTGGTTAGTCAACAAATATCCTGGAGTTGCATGCGATGTTCCTGCCCATATCTACACGTTCCCCTTCGAGCCCAATCCCTCTTGGAGTCAATTCTACGCTACGGGCCCAGAGATATGGAGATACATCAAGAAGACATCCGATAAGTATAGGCTTCATGAGCCTGTCATACTCAATACCGAAGTCATATCCTCAGTCTGGGACGATGACGCTGGCAAGTGGCACCTCGAGATCCAGCAGGGTCATAGCCGCGATATCATCCAGGACGAAGCAGATATAGTTATTAACGCCACAGGTTTCCTTAGTAAATGGACCTGGCCTACGATAGCTGGACTAGACAAGTTCAAGGGGAAGCTGGTTCACACTGCTGCATGGGACACAAACCTTGACTGGTCTGGCAAGAGAGTCGCCATTATTGGAAACGGTTCTTCTGCTGTGCAAGTCCTTCCGCAAATGGAACCTACAGCAGCCAAGATTGTCAACTATGCCCGAAGTCCACTATGGATCAGTAGCGCATTCGCCTCAGGGTTCACACCGGAGGGAAAGAACTTTACATACACTGAACAAGAGATCCAGGCATTCAAGAATGACAAGGAAATGTTCTTCCAGCTGCGGCATAGTATCGAGCATTCAATGAACAAGTTTTTCAGGGTGTCTATTAAGGATAGTCCAGAGCAAAAATACGCCTTTCGGGAGTTCAAGGCAAAGATGGAGGTCGCACTCAACCACGACCCCGATCTATGTGCCAGGCTGATTCCGACATTCCAAGTCGGCTGCCGGCGACTGTCTCCCGGTGAGAACTATCTCGAAGCACTACAGCAAGGCAACGTCACCCTCCAAGACGAACCTATCCAGAAGGTTGTTGAGAACGGTATCCGCAGTCTCACAAAGACGGAGGAGTTTGACATAATTGTTTGCGCGACAGGATTTGAAGTCAGCTTCGTTCCGGGATTCAAAGTCGTGGGCCAGAATGGGGTTTCGCTTGCGGAGCAGTGGAAGGACGCCCCAGAGGCCTACTTTGGGGTGTTTGCAGCAAACGTGCCTAATTTCTTTACTATCAACGGTCCCAATACTCCTTTGGCACACGGAAGTTTACTGGCTGTCATGTCGTTCACGGTGGACTACATCGCAAGATGGATCCGGAAGATATCGACACAGAATATCAAGTAGGTTATACTTTGTGGCCAATTTCATGAGAGCTCATCCTAACTGACTGCCACTTCATTTAGATCAGTCCAGGTTTGTCAGGATGCGCTAGATGAATTTAATACCTATGTCCAGGAATTGATGAAAAAGACTGTTTGGACGGGGGACTGTAGGTCCTGGTTCAAGAAGGGAAAAGCCGACGGTAGGGTGACGGCTATGTACCCGGGCAGTGTGACTCACTACAAGGAGATTCTGGATGAGTTTAGAACCGAGGACTTTGTGTTCAAGTATACCAGCAATAATCGGTACCAGTTCATGGGCAATGGATTGACTTTTAGGGAGAAGAATGACGGTGACTTGGCATGGTATATGCGAAAATAGTGTAGAAGAACTTGATTAGTCTTGGACTTCCGTATCATCTATACTTACCATTTATAGCCCTAAAGAATAGTGACTTGCAATCATAGCCGCTGCAAGGGCGGTGAACATGGACATGGTACCACCTTAATTGGACCAGTGTTACAGAATAGGTTCACGGTTGGTTCATTAAAACAGTACTTGGTCAGAGCTGGTGATACTCGTCGACCTTGAGCCTTTTGCTAGTAAAACGCAGTCAATCGCCTATTTTCTTTTTCAGCATCACTCTTTAGCTGGAGAAGCACGTAAGGGCCAAGTTTATAATTGCACTGAGTGGAGAGTATCAGTTTTACGATACAAGATACGAGGCCTCTCAAATGACCTCCTGTAGAAAGGCCAACTGTTTCTCGACGTTCTCCTCAAACACCTTGCCATGATAAGGGTCGAAGTGACCAGCACCCTTCAAAATAACCAACTTCTTAGGTTCATAGGCCAAAGCGAAGGCTTTGAGCTGAGTAATAGTCGGTGCACACATATCATTATCTGCGCTGACCAAAAGGATAGGTGTAGGGGCAATTCGGTGCACAAAAGCCAGAGGTTCGAATGCAACCATGTCAAGAAGTGTTTGAGGAGTAACATTCGGAGACCAAGGTAGCTTGTCCTTATTCAAAGCCCTGATGAAGTCACAGAGATTCTCATCGCGGATGAGGGCTTTGGTGTCTTGCTGTAGACTCTCCTCGGGAGTCTCGGCAAGCAGCTTGATCAGTGGGGCAGGCTTGCCAGCTTTGAGCCGTTGTCGACTGGTGTACAGGGACCCGATCATGGGTGCGAGGTGTGTGCTAAGCAGTTCGCCGGATACGAAGGGGACTTGTGAGATCACCGCTCGAATACGCTTGTCGAAAGCCGCAGCGTGCAAAACGGAGCCGCCGCACATACTAGTGCCCCAGTACACGCTCCTAGAAGAATCAACCTCGTCCAACGAGGCAACGTAGTCAAAGGCATCTGAGTAGTCGCGACCAGTCTGGATAGGGTTTATTTCGTTGCGTGGAAGACCATCACTTGCACCCCAGTTGCGGTGGTTGAACAGCAACACTCCATAGCCAGCGGCTTGGAACTGCTGGGCAAAGTTGGGGCAGAACTGCTCCTTCAAACCTGCCAGCTAGGAAAGAGATTAGTGGACAATCCAGTTGATTACTCAGAGGAAGCTCACTCCGTTCGCCATAATAATGCATGGGTGCTTTCCATCTCCACTGGCGGTATAGAACCAACCCCTAAGGGTTAGTCCGTCAACAGTGGAGAACTCGACATCGCGACGACCTGGTCACATTTTCTTAGAGATGTTGGTGATTTAGTATAAAACGGCTATTGAGAGATGTGGATTAGTAAAACTGACCCCGTAGCATCAGAAATGCGCTTCTTAAGTATGTATTTAGACATTGAGATTTAACCATGGGCCGGTTCGTAACAGGTCGTCATCGGCTGATACACAAGCCCTTCCGGATTTCGGATCGGATCCAGGCCATACATTTGTACTCTTCCGGTTCGGAAACCCGAATGAGAAAAGATTCTCTACCTGCCCGAGTCCCAGTCATCATAAACCCTAGAGTTGATGTGGATCGAAGAGCAGCCCCAAATCTGGACATTTCAATAAACTGACTAGACACGTCCCCAACCAGTGCTATCACTAAATAAGCTTGGCAACAACGAGACGAGTGCAAATTGGTCCTTCTGTGTTAGAAGAGTTGCGAGAAATGCCGCGAGTCATATGAATTAAGTTTTCAAGGGTATGTCTGGTATTAATATATGTAATCCACTTCATATGGGGATCATTATCCACCTTTCTTCGGCACGGACACCAAGATAAGTAAGCTGAAGGGTGAAACGAAACACCGAGGTTATGATCTGCGGTTTTGAGTTTTGCTGGTATCGGTGCTTTATTTACCCACCAAGTGAATGGTCAGTTATAAGCTTTGCAGAATGGATCATATGTCTTGGCAATTAAATAGTCGGTAAGGTAGGTCATGATAGGTGTTTACAATGGCCTGGGGAAGTTCTAAGCTTGGAGTATTTATACCCCAGCTTAGTATTACCAGCTATTTTCATCTCACTTATCTTAATCTTCTTACTTCATAAAGTCCAGATACTACTGAAATACGCACTATGCAATTCCATAACATCTTGGTTTTGGCAGCTGCCTTTATGCCTTTCGCCGCTGCAGATGATTGCGTGTCGCGAACCACGCCTTGTGTAAGTGGAAATAATCCGTGAATAAAACATCCGTTTACTTATAGTAAATACCAGTCTCCGATTGAAGTCTGCAACAGTATGACGGGCCTCAACGTCTGTGGTACAACAGAGCATGCTAGCCAATGTTCTACAATGGTTGTTCCTGACAACGATTCCGGATCTGTCTCAGTAAGTCTCACAACACTCCAAGTCCGATCGATGAGTAGCTAATATTCTAAAAGTGTGAATGCTGTAAAGCTTGATAGGAGCAGGTCGCACAAGCATGTTGGGGAACGTTGCCTTACTGTAGCATGATATTCTAGTTCAATCCGCCGAACTTAGATGTGAATGCAGTCATCTTTAGCGTTTGCTACCTAGGCAATAACAAGAGTTAAATTATCCATAGATTGACTATTCTGTCGCTGTTCACAAAGAAGGCACGCAATCGCCACCAGTCTGTCAGCCATACTATGATATCTTGATTGTGCGCCTGGTTTCCCATCGAAGTCGCCATATTGATCCCTCTCGTTCCTCTGGTGATTGATGCACTCAATATCGGTGGCCTCAACCTTCTTCTCCGATGGGTTCTCGGAGTATTTCACAGGTGATTGGTTCTATAAGTCAAGTTAGACAGGCGATTGTTGTCAAGGACTAGAGAAAGATTGACCTTGGTCTCCGGAAGCATAAAGAACAGAGTGGTTAGAACAACGCACAGCCCAACGCAGTACACAATATAGTACTTCCAGCCTGGGTTCTTTAGCCCAATGGGGATGAGGAACTGGTTGAAGAAACTAGCTCTTTTGATGGATCCCATGAGAAGCGCGCAATTCCCTTGGCGCGGATGTTGAAGGGGAGGATCTCGACTGGGAATGGGACAGGTGATTAGAAGGGTACGTTATGTCAAATTGTCAGAGGTCTGTATAAGCGGAAGAGTCCCAATTCTCTCTTTATCTGTTTGTATAATTATTTAGGATATTTCCCCGGAGTCTCCGAAAATAGTTTATAGATGGCCATCATATCCTCCTCCCCCAAACCACTTTCGCGAGCTTCTCTATAGACTGAATTGCAAACTTGAATCAATGGGGTTTGAACTTGCACGTCTTGAGCCGCCGACTTGATCAACTCCGTGCTGTTATAACAGTCCTTGACGGCAGCCTGGGGTGTCCAATCTCCATTGAGTATCTTGGCGATCTTGACCTTGGAGTATGCAGATGCCAAAGGACTGCTGTTGAGGACCTGTCCAAAGGCCTCCAAGTCTAAACCTTGAGCTCGCGCAAGATTCACTGATTCTGCAAGACCAGCTGTCACAGAGACCAGGAACAGGTTGATGGAGTATTTCGCTTTCAAGCCGGACCCGATAGGACCACAGTAGATAGCAGCAGTAGTGATGGCCTTTACAACAGGTCTGATTTGCTCAGCAACCTCTAGGTCACCTGCCATCATGCCTACAAGCTGTCCCTGCTCAGCTGGGCCCTTGCTTCCACTCACAGGCATCTCAACGAACTTTCCCCCCGCATCATAGACTTGCTGCGCAAGCTTATGGCTGAAGTCGACAGACACTGAGCTTGTGTTGATGAGTGTCTTGCCACGCATTGCTTTCATGAACTTGTCATTGGGTTCGCTATCGATCATGGATTGGATTGCTCGGCCGTCGAAGAGCATTGTGAAGATGACATCGGATTTCTCAATCACAGCAGAAGGAGTCTTTGCAGCTTCAGCTCCGGCGTCGACGAGGGGTGCACATTTGGCGGTATTGCGATTCCACACAACGACAGGGAACTGTCGACGAAGTTTAAGGGCCATGGGCGTACCCATGGTTCCCAAGCCTAGGAAACCAACTCTCATATTGGCTTGGCTTGCTTGTGCAGCGTATTGATGGAATTCTGAGTAGATAGAAAAGACTGAATCACTTTGTCTATTAATATTTTTGTTCATGGGGCTTAGTGTTGAATAGAAATTATTCTCTCAACGGCATATTGGAGCAGAAATAATCCATTATACGCCCTTAACAATACAAGTCGCCAGACAGGGCGCAGGCACCGGTTTCGGCAACAACTCGCCCGAGACGTTGCGAAACGCCGATGGTAACCGCTCAGAGGTATTCACAGCTGAACTATACCGTTTTTGATACAATTATATCCCCAGTATATGGAGAGACTGAAGAACTACAATATTGATACAAGAATAGAAGTAAAATAAATTATCATACAGTGAATGAGGATCTGGAGAGCTCCAACCCCTTCCGAAAACTTTCCCTGCTCTACGATGAACAAGACGAGCAATCAACATTTCCGTCCTTCTCAAAATACTTGGTTCCGCTCTGGGATTCAGTACCAGAATTTCCCGGATTTCCACTATAGCTTGAGCAAAGACCACCATTTGGAAGCGACACATAATCACCAAACTGACAGCTCGGATTGCTATCGCAGCGCTGCATACACTCCTCAAAGCTTCCAACATAGACGAGGAAGTCTATCCCCCTTGAGAAGGTTGAGCTATCAACGCTGACAGTCTGGCCGCAGAGAACCTCGAATTTGCACTGGCACGCGCTTTGGGGTGTGTAGGCGGTGCAGATTGGTCCGACGGAGCGGGTCTTGGTGGTGACGGAGGTAGTCATGTCGACCTCGGTGGCTTGCTGGGTGATTATGGAGGTATCTTGGTCGGCAGTGAAAGAGGTCGAAACTGTGGTAGCATCTGCGGTGGTCGTCTCGGTGATTTGTGGTCCGGGGAGAGTAACTGTCACAGTTCGAGTCTTGGCTGGCAGGGTCGTGGTGATGGTGACTGCAGGTTGGGTTTCCGTGTGAACGTTGACAACCGTCTCAGGATGGGGTTCAACAGTCTCGGTGATGATAGAACCAGTTCCTTCGATGGTAGTCTCTTGAACACCCATACAGGCACAGGCGCTGCTGTACTGTTCAGCATCTGTGCATGATCCAGCATAGGATGGAATATCGGTTGGCTTGAGGATGTTCTTGGTGGATCGGGCGCCAATAGCACGTTTGGAGGGGAGGCCATAATAGGTTGTCTCCGTGATACTATAGGATGGTCAGACTGGGACTTCATGATGGGAGGCTAGTACATACGTGTTAACGTCAGTCTGAACAACCGTTTTGGTCTATTTTCTTTTAGCCCTCACATCCCTTATATGGTCACGATATTCTTACGTTAACGTCAGTTTCGAGGTAGGGATCTGGTGTCTATAATGCAGTCAGCGATATGGTCTCATGACGTATGAGCTTCCTAGTACTTACGATAGTGACGGTGACAGTCTTGGTAGGAGTGACAGCAACAAAAACAGTCACAGGGTCGGACGTGATGCTAGTTGTGGCGCTGCAGATCGTTAGTCCAGCCCGCTGCAAATGTTAGGAAACTTACGTTTGATCGGACTGTGTCGCAGTCGCCTCGTCCGTCTCCGGGCCCAGAGTCTCGGTATCCTTCAGTGTCACGGTCGATTGCTCCCCGGTCGCAGTCACGGTCGTCGCGGAAGGGATCGAAGTGTATCGGAGGAATGAGGAACAGTCACTCTCGTGTGCAGGCGGCCATCTTCGAGCTCGACAATTGGACAGCCCAACTGCCTTGAGGCATGCGTCCTGTAATTGTCAACGAGGCAATACTACAGTGACTTTTTGCGCTTACCTGAGTACAAGTGCCTGCATCGGCAGACGCTGATGCAATAAACAAAGCAGACAACAATGTAACCTTCATGGTGATAATCACAAGAGTGGCTGAACTAAAAACGCCAAGAATCGAGGAGAACGGTTATCTTTTATCTACCTGCTCTCGGCATTTATTTCCGGCCCCTATCGTGAATCTCATCTACTGAATCTCTTGGTGAGAAAATAGTGGCATAAAAAGCAGCCTATCTTGAAACTATCGATTTTATCCAGGAACCAGAACTTGGCTAGCCAATCAAAAGTGCCCAGCTAGTACAAAATCTCCTAGTCTCGATCCTTCCTCCAATGACGGCGGGTTGACCCTGACGCAATTTCCGATTTACGAGCTACCCTAGATGACTCGTCCTTGAAAGTTCCGAAGCTCACCTTTTCATGCCTTCCCAGCAGACATTTTCCTTAGTAATCGGTATATACTGGATAAAGCGCCTTATATTCCTCCTACGGCTTACTCGTGCGTATTAGCATAGGAACAATTATATTCAGAAAATCAGTGGCAGGTCTGCTGTTAAATTTAACCACGTGGTTCGCAAGGGTGTGCTAGAGTTGGTGCGTCGCTATGGAACCAATGATTCCACAGCGTTTATCCAGAGAAATGTTAGGGATCGCCACTGGAAGAACAAACGCGCGCAATAACGATGGACGATATTGATTGGGTAGCCGTTCGAAGCTTTGTTGTTGATTGTCAGGCCTAAAGAATGGTTTGTTTGTTGTCGTCCTTGGACCGTGTCTCGTAGTATTTGTGAGCACTTCGGTGGAGATTCTGGACATGGACTTCAAGGAAGAGTCTGGATAGTTCTTCGTTCAAGTCTCCATCAGGAAGGATCATATCAGGTCCAGGACGAAGGTCGTCGCGTTGATAGCCCAGCATAATTCATTCTTGTAAATGATGCGACGGTTAGTACCCTGTCTTTGGATACTTGGTCTCAATTCGGGGAACAGTTTTTGATTGCTATCTTGTGTCTTGTTCTCAACCTTGAGAAGCTCAGCTTGTTAACGGTGTTACTTACAGTTAAGGCTCGTGGCTGAGAGCTTAAATCAGTAGTTAGAACTTGGTATTATTTGCAGTGGAGGCTCGTGACGGAAAGGTTAGATTAACAGACGGAACTTAGTACTAAACAAGGCTCGCCAGTTTAAGGCCTGCCATAAAGCAAGCAGATGATTGATAATACTAACTAAAAAATTAGAAATATAGGGTAGCTTACTGCAAATGACATGACAATGATGCAGCCAGAAGGCAAGGATAAAAGCCAAAACGGGAACTTCCGACAGCAGCTACTCTTTTGGCTACTAAATCCCATAATATCAGGGTCTCCAAAACAGCGCTATGGCGTGACTTACGGCAAGCATATTTCGAAGATTAAATAGTGCTAAGCGCTATAACGCACTATTGGCTTCCAGGCTTCAACAGAACTTTGACAGACAGAGGCTAGTCGCTAGTGTCAAGCTGAGGTCAGGGGTATTTTTCCAATGTCCAGCAATCACCGAAAAACACATAATTATCTCTGGGAGGAAGATAATATGTAATCAATTGAGCTAATACTTGCAAAGGCTTCAGTACAATAGTTATAGTGAAATGATGATTTAACGCAGCCAAACAACACCTAAATGCGCCTCATAACCATTTTCATTCCGCAAAAGCGGAAATGGTTCCCATGTCGGAACAGCGGACGAGGCGTTCACTAGTTGTCACCGATTGAGCGGACCCGTTGATTTTGAGCAAATAGTCTCATCGCGTAGGAATAAGCGTCTCGACCTCTTGGGATGTTTCTTTAATTAATTAGGGGCCGAGGCCACCGGATTTTGGAGCCAAATACTTCATAAACAGTCGATATGCCGCTGCCCAGGTCTTCTCGCTACTCTTGCTAACCCTCCCACCGCCTCTTTGGCCACTACACTCGTTAAACCTTCGTCATGCGTTCTTCTTTCGCCTTAACGGGCCTGGCTATCCTGAGTAACTTTAATGTTGCCCTGGCAGGCCCATGCAAGCCCCATGGTACGACCAGTCACACCGAAGCAACAGTAACGACAGCTGCCCCGACTACTTCGGAGACAAAGGGACCTCTCGTTATCAAGAACGTGATCGGTAACGGAAACTTCGCCATCAGAGATCCCACCAACCCAAGCAACATCCCCAACTACGTCGTTGAAGGCCAGGCTCAAATTGTCGACAACAAGGGTATTACCAGCGATGGCAGCAAAGAGAAGGGTTGTGTTGAGCTACAAGCTGCCAACAACCCTCCCGCACGCAAGAGAGCCATTGGAAACATCGTTAGCATTTCTCAACAGCTTGACTCCCTCGACATCAAGAAGAAGTACACCATTCGCTTCTTTTATGCCGTGGTTACTGCTAGCCAGATCAATGTCTGCACATTAAGCGCTTCCATCGCTGGCCATCAATTCTATACGTCAACGATCCTTAGTATTGGAACAGCTATTGACTGGAATACTGTTATTGAGCAAACCGATGTTCCCAACGCGGAGGGTGCCTTTTTAGTGTCGGTCAATTGCCCGATTGGTGGAATTGCGGCTATTTATGTCGACTCGATCTTTATGTCTAACCAGGTCACTCCTGAGACGATCAACGATGTAGCGATTGATTTTGGTGGTGGAAATGATGCTGCCACTACAAGTGGTTCATCGGTAGGATCTACGACCTCGAGCGCGCCAAGCAGTGAGGGGAGCACCAAGTCTTCGACTGGATCTGCAACCGTCACTTCGGAAATTTCTCACCCAACAACTGGTCTTTCCACGGGTCCTGGCACCGAGACTTTCCATCCATCAACCAAGTCTCTCACTACTATGTCTTATATCGGTAGCGAGACCACCATCAGTCAGCGCGAGCCCTCGACCGCGAATGAGTTCACTGTCCCGACTTTGGACCCATCTACAGCATCCTTGAACCCGTTTACGACTCTCACCCAGGACCCAACCACGAGCGCCCTCCATCCTTCAACCCCAAGTGACATTTCCCCCTCGACCGCAAGCTCTCTACCAACTGGCTCGCGTGTCTGCCCCGTGGGAGCCCCTCCACCAGGATACTGCACACCTGTGCAGCCAGAAGTCACCCAGACGGTATCCTTGCCAGGGATTCCACAACGGTCCGAGAATGATCGCCCTACCGCCCCCAGGGCCTGCTGGGCTTTTGGGAAGGCAAAGCAAGGGACATGGGGTCGCACAAAGTCGAGCAACCCCCGACAAAACTCCATCGCTGACTGTGCTCTGCTTTGCAAGCAAGAAGGATCTGCCTGCAAGGCCTTTGCGCTGTACGACCTGGGCTCGGATACTAGCTGCTGGATGCTTGGTGACACACTGGGTGTCGTTGGCATTGATATCAACGCACAGAACTCTCTGATGTGGAATGACTTTGATTGCTTCGAGTGTCAGGATTGTGACATCAAGAACCCAGCTGATATTGAGACGTCTACTCTCCCACCTTCAACCACCTCTCTCCCAGCAATCGTCACTACATCTGCTTCTCCATCCATCCCAACTCTTTGCCCCAACTGCCATCTCCAGCGCTCACCATCTGCAGACCTTGTCTGTGAGAAGATCGGTAACCTCGGCACTGTTGATCTTCAGCCTTATGCCAACAACGATTTCGACAAGGCGACTATGCAGACAAACTCGGAACAGTGTGCGGCAATCTGTTATCAGCTGGATGGCTGTGCTGCCTCTGCTCATGATGCCGCACGGGGACGGTGCATCTTTACCAATGTCGCCATGACGAGCAGCACATTCCAGGAGGCACAGGACTTGAACGCCCATGATTACATTCTACCATGGAGTTCCCAGGGCTGCTGGTCCTGCTCCACCGATTGCTCAGTTCAGCATGATACCACCAGCCAGACTCCTAGCTCAACTGAACGTATCGTTGAATCCACGACAATGGCTCCAACACGTACTGAACCTCTCACCACCTTCAGCTCTTCTTACGTCCCAACAATTACTGAGTCTTCCATGCCTCAGTGCACCCTTGCTTTATCCGATGGATGCACCTTTGATCAGAACGACTACAATTATCAAGATTGTAGTAAATCAGGAACTATTAGGAACACTTTTACACTCGAAGACAATGAATACCCTTGGCAAGAGGGCATCAACAGCTACCAGAATTGTGTAGCCATTTGTAACCAAATGCCCCACCGCTGCAAGTCTTCAGCATGGGATCAGAACCAACAAGCCTGTGTCTTCTCCTCCAACTCCATCTTTACCTCCGCATTCACCCCCGGTACCGGAGACGACTCGGATATGGAATGGAGTGACCAAAGCTGCTGGAAATGCTTCTGCCACGACCAAGATCGCGATGCATACTCTGCATCGCTGAGAACTTCTCTCCCCACAGCGACTTGCGCACCTAGTATTACGAGTGAGGACGCTGTTTGTTCGCTCAGGCAGGTTGACAACGGCGATGTGGTCTGTCAACATCAGGGTTACTTCCCATGGCAATGGGATGAGGCACCTTCCAAGTTTCCCAACCAGGACTCGGAGGAGCGTTGTGCGGCTCTTTGTAGCTCGAACCCTGACTGTCAAGCATCGGGCTGGTCTGAGGAGTATGGCAAATGCGCGATTGGAGTTTGGCAGCTCAAGGGTATTACATGGAATCAGTTTGGCGATACGAAGTTGAGCTGGAGTGACAAGGGCTGTTGGGACTGTTCTGACTGTATTAAGAGTCAGAAATGGCGTATTTATAACTAATTTCTGCTCCTCGGAGACGACTTTATCTTCCGCTCATGACGCATTAATAGAACTATATATTCAAAAGCTTAATTGCATTTGAATTAATAAGAGGGATTTGTTTGATAACTCCACCTAGAGCCTATAGTTGAGCTGGGGTAACAATAGTCAGTAGGTAACTCCCATTCTTTTGGTAAGGTTTAGGACCAGTTTATAACGGTAGATGCTAAACCAAATGCCCATGATAGAAATGATCTTACTAGTGAAAGCTACGCTACTAGAAGAAATGTTGGGGATGGCCTACGGAGCTCTATGAAAATGTGCTCCGCCGCCCAATGCGATGAATACGACCAATACGATTTGTGGAGTAACTAACGGTAGCGTGAGGCCAAGGAGTGGCCAGTAGATGCGCTCCATCCTTTATTCACGACGCGATGGCTTACACTAGGTTCTTCCTCGCCAGCTTATTTGTTCCTAAAGGCGCCATCCTTGATCAAATACTGTCAAAACTATCGATTCTTCTCTTTTTACAGTTCATTTCGTCGGAGGTGCGAGGCCTTTTGCCCTCCAAACCAGGTCCTGTCGGACCTCGATTGCTCCGAAGTGCTTTGTTTCTTACTGGCGCTTTTTGCTGTCGACACTTGCGGCTCGGAGCCCGTGGCGTTTCCCCAACTATAAGATGGCCGCCCGGGAGCCTCACCTGTTTGTCATTCTCCATTCAGAGTATTACAAACTGACTGACAGACTGTCGCTAGATCTGCCATAGCAAATATAATGCATATCATCATTATTGGCGCCGGTCCAGCGGGCCTCGCCGCTGCCCTCGCACTCTCCCAAACCACCATCCAAGGCTCGCCGGTCCGTATTACTATTCTCGAACTGCGCCCAAAAGTTGAAACTCTCGGAGGAACAATTATGCTTACAACCTTGGCGCTTCGCTACCTCGATGCTCTTGGCGTCGGATCACGATTACGAAAGCTGGGTATCCCGATCCAAGGTGTCGACGTAGTGGCCCTTCGAACTGGTCGCACGCTGGGGCAGATGTTCCCCGGAACGGATGTTCTGAGAGTGATGAGGCATCATCTTGTGCAGTGCATGGCGGATGCCGTTGCTGACTTGCCCAAGGACCGGGTCAACTTGTGTTATGGTGCGAGAGTCACCGATATACAACAGGTGGATGACCAGGGAGACGGCGAGGGAAGAGTTCATGTTGACGTACAGTTTGATGCTGAAAGATCGCAAGAGTCTATCAGCGGCGATATTCTCCTTGGATGCGATGGTATACACTCTTTCGTTCGGACTACGGTTGTTGATCGTGAAAGGAAGAAGACATATTCTGGCCGTGCCATCGCCTACGGCTACGTCAAATGTGATTCTCCTGGACATCTTAATGTAACAACGTCGACTGGGAAGCCAACTCTGCGGGACTCTACTATGATCCAAGGCCAGCATGGGTCATTCCTAATGACATACTTCGAGCCATCAAAGAAGAAGGTATATGCTCTAGCTATCATGCCTATGGCAGAGAACCAAGATGCACGGGAAGGATGGAAGGCTTTGGGAGACGACAAAGTCACACTCAAGAGGGACATCGTTGCTCGCTTCCAAGAAGGCAGCATCAAAGGTCTAGAGGCCATCATCAACGAAAGCGACTGGTACTTCTATCCTGTCTATATGCTTCCTCCAGAAGGAAGATGGAGGAAGGGGAGAGTGCTTCTTCTGGGAGACGCCGCTCATGCTGTAAGTAGTATACCCTGCTCCCACTGGCTATGACATCTAACATCAGGAAATAGATGCCACCCCAGGGCGAAAGTACTGGTATCGCAATCGAAGATGGTGTCTTGTTCGCTTGTGTACTCGGCGAAGGTATATCAAAGGGTGTCCCTTATGTGATGGGAGCCTATGAGGCCTTGAGACGAGATGATATTAAGAAGCTGCACGATGAGACGATGTTTCGCTGGAACGCTGGAAATTCCTCTTCATGGCTATGGAGTATCTTAATGGAATTCGCGACTTGGATCTATCTTCTGCTTAAAAACTATCAACAGGAAGATTACTTTAAGCGGGACGTAAGAAGCTTCAAGCTTCCATAAGAGGAGCTAGCCTTATCTAAATCAGTTATTCTAGGCAGAATCGCTTTTAAATAGCTCTATCATTTGCATTCCGGGATATCTACTTGCAATATGGCAATAGTAGGTATTATTCCGTGCCTGTAGCCTTTCACCAGGAAAATCATCTATTGGCAGCGACTATTAGTAATAATATTACTGACCTTAACATAACCGGAATAGCCCTATGTTTATTCAATGAGATAATTTGATATTTTCACTATTCTGTAACTCGATTACTATGAGCCAGCCAACTCAGGCCGAAATGTCTAGGACATGCATATAGCTGAAAACACTACTAGCTGCGCCTCCACCAATAAGTATGCTGCGCCACGGCTGATAGGCTGCGCCTCTATCAAAGACTACTTTAATTGAGTAAATTCCTCTCCAGCTTTCCCCGCCCACCCAAGGCAACCAGTTCACCATCGTGCGATTAAGTCGTGAGCCTAAGGGGCCTTTAATCATGGCCTCAACGACATCTTACAGTCAAGGAGAAAGCTCACAGCGAGCTCCACACAGGCGAACCAACGTGGGATGGCTCTCTCCTTGCAAGTACACCCGATCGCGGCCTTGCACCACAGTTACTGATAGCAATAGCAACTCAACCGCCGAAAGCAATTATCAACAGCAACTACGGTCCTGCTCTCAAAGATGAGGAGTTGTATGCTCTGGCGCGCAGCTTGTCTAAGTTAGACCAGTTTCTTCTTCTCTATTGCCAGCATTTCTACCAGCAAATCGCGTCTGGCGAGCTCAACCCAGGCGATGTATCTGCTCAGAGATTAGCTCTCAACGACCTGGAGGATCTTCAGACGATCATAACCCAGATCGATGATATCAACAACGGCCGGTTTGTGTTCAGCAGCCTCTACCTAAAGGAAAGACATATCCTTTACTACTGGGGAAGAGCGTTTTCATTTCTCTCCCAGAATCTCCTGGCAGGTGATGAAATACACCAACCTTCACTGGGGAACCTCAATAGAATCACTGAATATGCCTCTGATATAGAGGGTGCAGTACTTGATGCAGGATCGGCGGGGGTGCTTACATCTAATTATCGACTGGTGCTTTCCGAGCGATGGGATATTCTCGAAAGTGCACTCAGTCTATACCATCAGCATTCGCAGTCTCCTCGAACGGTTTCAAAATGGTAAGTCCTCCATCGAGCCATTCAGGAAGCAAGCTGAAACATGCTGTAGGCCCGAAATAGCACGCAAGGTCCAAGCGCCACCGAAAGTATCGCCCCAGGACACTAAAGCAGGTCTTCCAACGCAATCTGGTGTACGTATATCTTGTGACCACTTTTGAACATAAACTCACCTTCGTCTAACAGACATTCACTACAATACTCTGGTTGACATTTATCGGAACAACATTGTCTAATGTTTGGACCTTTGCCCTTGCCTACAACTACTCAGACCATGCACCGGGAATTACAAAAGACGCAGACTTCTGGTTTCTCATGCAAAGTTGCATTACACAAGGGTTTACTTTAATCATTTCGGGGATCCCTTTGAGGGCTGATCCCCGATTACGGAAGCGCACTTGGGTGCCTCCAATGTTCCTTGCATTGATCTGTACGGTTATAGCACCGCCGCTATATCTCACTGCTCCGACGGAGTGGTCCAGCTTTGTTGGTCTTGTAGCAGGAGGAATTCAAGCCTTTATGGTTCTACAGCTTGTGACAGTTTCAGGATGAGTGTAGGGCTTAGGTTGCATAGTATTGGACGGCTCATCATTTGATGACTAGGTAGTGAGCGTTACGGAGGGTAAGACTTGGAAATAATGACAATTCAAATAAGTGTAACAAAGCTAAATTAACGAAGAAAAAGGACCACCCTATCTAATCCTTGAGGCCTAGGCTTTGGAGGATCGGGCTTTGCGTCATCAGGGCTGCTGCTAACACTTCGTTACTGTTGATTACGGACATACGTGCCTGACACTGCGTGCCACCATGAAAATGAAATATTATAGTAGACTTTAAATACACTTAGATATACCTTTCAAGGCTAACGTACAAACTCGAAAAGAAATAGAAAAATAAAAAAGGTCTCCGCGCGACGCCTGCACTAGTTTGAGTGGCGGCGGTACGGTGGTAGATTGTCAGTTATACATTGCTCCTGGAGCATTCGCAGTAAGTCTGACGTACACTGAGCTCTGTGAGTAAGGAACTGACAGTACCATAGTGCACATGTTGCGACCCGTGAAATGTGATAGGGGCGGAGTGACTGGGACCTGGCTACCTGTTCAAGTATCACTTCAGGCTGTTTTAATAGCTTATACATTGGATTATGAGACATTACTGACTTTGTTCTATAGTCATACAGAGAGAGGATATTGTAGTTAGCTTTTTATGTATTAGTTTATACTTCGTATCTTACACCAAGCCTGGATATACAAACAGCAGCGGACTATTACCACGATGATCTTCTAAGCGGCAAGAATTCCAGGTGCCGTGCTTGGATCGTAGAGATTCCATACAAACGGCATTCCTTGACTATACCCCTCGCCATCCAGCGTTCTCTCTTGGACATCTTTACTAAACCTGGATAAAGTATTCGAATACACTTCCACAGCTGCACGCGCCTCCTTATTGATGCGGGAATGGAACTGGGGTTCTTCGAAAAGTAAGTGTAGCGAATCAGTGGTATTACCAATCTGTCCTCTGTTGAATGAGGCGACGAGCGCGATGTGCTGAATCGAGGCTTCTAAGTCGGGAAGAAATGGCACGATGCTGGAGATGCCCTTTTGCTTCGGTAGCGGTTTGTAAAGCGACAACGGGTGCATTGGCAAAACGGCGCTGTAATGAACAAGACTGTTGGTATTCAACGAACCGTGCATGATTGTGATGATATAGGCATGGTGCGAGAGCACGGCGACCAGTTCTGATCTGGTGGAGATGGAGGAGGGGAAGTCGACTATAGCGGCTGCATGGGCTGCTTCGTGGAACCATGCGACGAGCTCTTTATCCGCGGTGATGGCTGCGTCCGAAGGGTAATATGCGTGAACGTACGCGTTGATAAAGGTTCGTAGAGCACCTAGGATGACTGAAGCATCCTCATAGTAGGGGAAGGACTTCAGCTTAGGGCCGTAATTGCACTCGATCAAACCACGTCGCTTGAGCTTCGCTTCGAGATAGTTGGCCTGCCAAGGGGCGCACTCCGTCTTCCACTCCTGTTTGCTGTACTTGATTGCCTGGCCGCCATTCCAAGCGAAATTCTTCTCGATGTCGCCGCCGGGATTAACGAGCGTTGCACTAGCTCCCGGGCGATATGCGAAGGAGTTCACGGCCACTACACGAGACGATCAGTGCTGCTATCTGAGAAACTCTTCAGTAAGACATACCGCGACGGATCAGGCCCCAGACTGGATGCATGTCACTGAATGACCGGGTAGCTGACATGTAGATGAGGTCAGAAGAGATGTGAGCTGCAGCGAGGTGATACCACTGGTTGTGCCAGACATCATTGGCGTTGAGCATGATCTTGGCCAGAGTCCAGTCATTCTCTTCGTCGAGAGGAGTGTACACCAAAGGCGAGCCGTTGTTGGGACGAATAGCCAACGGCAAGAAATCCCCTGAAGTAGGGTGAATAAAGAACAGCGCCTCACAAGCACCGGCATAACGACCTTTTGTCAAAGTCAGATTCGCCAGGCTGCTGTGATCGACGATGAATAATCGCCCTTCTTTCTGGAGAGAGCGCTGTGTCTTGGTTGTGATCTTTCGGGCAATACTGTCTTGTACGCGCAGTGCTACGCGCTCGTCCGGCTTGACGCGTCGTAGACTTTCGGGGTGTACAGAGAGGCGCTCCATTGAAAAATACAGATCGGACTTGGCGTTGCGAAGGACGCCATCGGCGAGACCGCGGGGGACGCTCTTCTGCCACTGGCCATCGTATAGCTTCAGATAGTCTTCGAACGAGTTTAAATCAAGGGTCTTGATATTGAAGAATTAGCAATGGCATCCCCGGACGCATGCGTATGATTTACCTTGTTTAAGGACTTCTGCGCGTGGGCAGTATCCTGGTCCACGCTCTTCAAGTAAGGTTCCTCGGTTGCTATAAACGCATTGAACTGCTCCTTGACAGCCTTTTTCCCCAGTGGCCCCGCAGGCCATGGGTTGACACCAATGAGTGTGTCGTCTTTTCCATATAGGAAACCTTGACGCGTCTTGTCAATTGCGGCAGCTCGGTTGGGGGAGTTGCTCGAAGGGAGTGAAAAAGGCTGCGGTCGATTCGCTGCTGCGATGGCACCAGCGGCATTAAGCAGTAACGCGATATTCAAAAGCATTTTGAATCAAATGTCGAAGATGAAGAAAAATCTATGACTCAGAGTCAGTCGATGAAGCGGTTGGGAATGAGATACCTTATATACATAATTGGTTATGCGACAACTGGCGGGCGTCCACGAGGTTAACGGGGAGGAAACGGCCGTAAATTCGTATTATTTTTGCAGTGCTAGCGCTAATCGATTGACTTTCAGTTCCATTCCTCAAGCACGCCCAAATCTTAAATATCATCATCGCTGTAGCAATTGGTCAGACATTTTGGTCAAATGTCTCGATGTGTTATTTGCCGTCCAGACTTGTGGCTCGGAGCTAACCTAGACCAGCACGGAATACAGCAAGTAACTTAGCTAAAGTCTAAACGGGGCACGGCAAATAGCTGTGTAGTATTGGCTCTCAAAAGTTCGGGGCACTGTCGACTGGGCCGTCGGTGCCCGCGGCGCTATTAAATTACCACGATGGGTGCATTGCTGCGCAGTGCCTTGTATTATCGCTGATATCGTCTTTAATACCAAACAACCAACCGATACACTTTGATATAGTCTTCTTTATTCATCTTGTTGTGAGAAGCGGCTCGCAATTGAGTTTATTAGGCATCCCACCACTATGGTATTGGTGGGGACTCTAGCATAGACGGCTCATCTGGACCTCTATTAGCTCTGGTGAGGCCCTTTGAGGCGCTATATTGGTGGCGGTCGAGGCTGTCGCGTGGTTCATGACACGCAGAAGGTAAGGTAGGTGAAGCCTGGAGGTCGGGCCCGAACGGTGCCGTAGGTGGGCCAATTAACGGCAATTTCTATCCGCTGCGTCATATAGGGAGGGGTCGAGGGCAGCGTAGGCTTTTAATCCACCGCCTTAGTGAGCACCCGCGGGACCCGGAAATGGAGGCCCTTTGACAAAACACCAAACACCAGCAAAACACCGATATTGAATACGTAAAGCGGAATAAAAAGGCGTCCAGCAATAAATAGTAGATGTGAATGCCCTCCTCCAAGTCCTGGAGATTCAACAACAGATTTCCCCGAAGCACCCACTAGGCAATCTTCACCCCTCGAACCTAATCTGAGACCTATAGCGTAGTCGCCACATTTCATCATGTTCGAGAACCTCAGTCTCCGGATTCCATACCCTCCACCACAAGAAGGATTTTGGGGCCAGCCAACTTCCACCTTGAACTGGTGTGAAGAAGTCAGTTATTTCCAACATCGCTGACCACCGCAATAATTCATAGCTAATACCTACCAGGACTACGTCATCAGTCATTACGCTGCCGAGATCACCAATACTTTGACCAACGCCTTATTCATCGCGCTTGGCGTTCGAGGAGTGCGGAACTGCCTCAAGTACCAACATGACACGGTGTTTGTCATCGCATACCTGGGCTATTTGCTGGTAGGCTGCGGTAGCTTTGCTTTCCATGCGACCTTGTCATGTATCATATTCCCTCTGCTCAAAGCTGTTCAAGTTCGCTGACAAGTGCGTAGATCCTATGCAGCTCGTAGATGAGCTTTCCATGATCTATACAACATCCATCCTCTGCTATGCAATCTTCACACACGACAGGTCTCGCTTGTTCTCGATATTCCTCGGGATCGGACTCGTTCTGCTTTCTATTTCCATCACAGTACGTGCTTCAAATCCTTCCAGCATGGCATATCACCAACTTGACTCTTCCTCTCAGGCATATTACCACTACATTCAAGATCCGAGATTCCACCAAAATGCCTTTAGCATCCTTTTCCTTGCCACAGTGTTCCGGAGTCTGTACACGATGGAAGCAATTTTGCGTCCCACATTGAGGGAGAAGTACGCAAACAAACCCCAACGGACTTCACTCTCAGACAAGGAAGCCCGAAGAGATCAGGTTATTATTCGTGAAATGCGATGGATTATCGCCATGGGAATCATCACATGTGCTGCAGGTATTGCCTCCTGGAAATTTGACAACATACGGTGCGGTGATCTTGTCCACTGGAGACATCAGGTAGGATTGCCATGGGGCATACTCCTAGAAGGCCATGGGGTACGTGCAATTTCGTGATTTTCGCATGCAGACAGCTAACAAGTGGTAGTGGTGGTATGTTATTGCATTGAAATGTTGTATTATTCTTTGACTAATGAGATCTAGGCACCTGATGACTGGCCTTGGGGTGAACTACTTTATCACCTGGGGTATCTGGCTTGGGCACTGCTTAAATGGCCTGCAAGAACAATACACCTTGCATTGGCCACATAAACTGTTGTCCCTTCCAAATGTGGTTCCCTCGGGGGAACACCTAAAACAGCAGAGGCTTCAGTATACACAGACTGATACCTTAAGGAGTTCGAGTTTGGGAAAGAAGGAGCTGTAGTTGTGCATCATCAGCGCTGCTATTGCTAATAATAACGATGATACAAATTACAGCCGAGAAGACAAGCACATGACTTGCACCGAAGGAACATGGGCATGAATGAATAGCTTGGCTTGGAATGGTAGGAGTGGAGTCTCAACAAAATGAACCAAGAAAACATGTATGAAATACAGTCCCTTCCCCATTCCACAAAGTCTATGTCGGCTGTCTTTGACTCTTACTATTACTCTGTAGGTGATCTAACATCCTCATACCAAGCACAAATCTTGCTTATCAGAGCACTATCCTGACTCGAGCTATTAATTCTCCAGCTATATTAAAGTTAGCTGCTGCTAGATTCACAGTTTCATACCAAAAGCCGATAAAATCATTAATAAGACATACAAGGCGAACGTTCCATCGTCGCTGCAGGAGGCAAACAGCGAGGAACACGACGGATGAACAGCAATGTCGTTGCAAAGCGCACTATGGGCTTTAACGCGAGATACCAAGTCACCCGTAGCTCGGTCCCAAATGAAGATATAGCCCTCTGTTTGTAGCGAATTAGTCAGAATTGTATAAGACAGAGATGCACGTATAGTTTACCGTGACCCCCAGTAAGAACTAGAGATTCATCCTCTCCCCCAAAACAACACCCAATTACATAATCACTAGGAGTTCCGCCACGCGAAAGAGCGCGAATGAAACCAGTCGCTGAGTCGACCAAGAGCATCTTCCCGCTGGCCAGCCGCACCAGGATGATATTTGAGTCCTTACTGAGTGAGAGGGAAGTAGCACGGCTTGGAAGCCGTATTTTGGGCTCTATATTCTGATCATCGGCAGTATAGATATAAAGTGCTACCACGTCATCGATAGCGGCAAGACGTTTGCCATCGGGGAAGAATTGGAAGAACTGCATACGATGTCTCGTTTCCCAGAAGGTCGGGGTTTCGACGTCAATGGCGCCTTTCATGAAACCATAGATGTGATCTAGAGAACTGGCGAGGAACGACTGCTTACCCTGGATCCCACAATGTGATAAGAGCTCCCCACTGGGGTGTCTGAAACATCTCAGCTGAACCTCACGCTGTGTAGATAGATTATTAGTAAAGCTACTAAAGCACTGTTGGTCCCGATACTCCACAATCACGATCTCACCTCGATATCCTAGAGACGCAAATAACCATCACGGCAACATGTAAGTAACGTGGAACTGTTCGGTCCCCAAGCAGCGTTGGGTACTCCCCCACCATGCCCTTGAAGTGAGACCTTGGGCCTCCCTGTGGATACGTTCCAGACAAGAACATGGCTTGAATCCTGACAAACTGCCAAGTACATGCCGTCATGAGAAAATTCAAGAGACCAAATCTCAGAATCAGCAACATTGACGGTGCATATCCTGGAAGTGCTTATCGGAACCATATTACTGGCGTCCCTTTGTTCCGCAACGCCCTTACATGGCGGTGTCATAGGGCTGTCCCAAGTATATTCATCGGAAAGCTGTACGGACGCGGTTACAAGCGTTGGAGTCGTTTCTGGGCCTAGATCGAGGACTCTTGGGTCATCTAGTAACAAATTCTCAATGTCAGAGTACCCTCGAAGTCTTGCCCATATCAGTGCCGTTCGTTGATAGAAATCGGGTCTGTTGATGTCGAAAAATGGCTGCCGAGAGCAAGTTGCTCACCAAGGAGGTATGACCCTCTCCACACGCATAAGATAGTAGGTCCCTTCCCTCATAGTCACATGGGTATTTCGTGACTCGGGTGTCTAGCCACAATGTTCCCAGTGGGTGGTAATATCCACCAAATGCGGCCCAAGATACAGCAGTTCTACCCATATGATCACGTACGTCTGGCTCAACTCTCGGATCGTTTAATAGGCTTTTGATGTAATCCCCCTGCCCGGCGATGGAGGCCCAGATCAACGGTGTACGTCCATGGCAGTCTTCCTTGTTCACGTCCACAATTTGATCCCGATGCAGTAGCTCGAAAACCGCCTTATTCCCGCTCGTAGCTGCCCATGATAGCGGAGTCCTGCCCTCTTCATTCCTACGGTGGGATACAGAACCACGGAGACTCAGTAGCAGTGCAACAACAGCTATGTGACTGTGCATGGAAGCCAGCAAGAGTGGAGTCTCTCCTTTCCCGTTAGGACTATCTAGATGCACTTCTTGCCCTTCACTGAGAAACGTGACAATATCGATGTGACCATGAGTGGCAGCGAAATGTATCGCTGCATCGCCTGACGAATCGACGCCATTAATATTGGCACCCACTTGAAGCAGATTTATCAACACGGTGATATTCTCGCCAGCCCCTTTAAATAAGCCCGTGGGCTTCCTGCTCGCACGTTGAAACGCCATATCTAGAAACCTCAAATTCTCCTCAATGGGCCTCATATCATGGAGAAGTTTGACAACTCTGGACTCACCAGCTCCAGCAGCATCGATCAGCAGTGTACCGTTGCTAATGGAAGTTATCGAGTACAGAGAATCCCAAGACGGCACTTGATGTTGCAGTTCTGAGGAGCTCAAAAGGCCGAGCACAGTCATGGCTAGGAAGCTCTCTGGGAGTTCCATCCTGTGACAGAACCACCAGACTGAGAATCTCGAGGAAGTTCCATCGCTTGAAATTCTCTCAGTTGATGTTGAAGTCAGATGTTTTGAGATCTGGCCTTTGAAGCTTATGCTACGCTGGGCGAGTTCCAGGGCACATTCCCAAAACTGATAGCAGGCATACTCCAGAAGCGGATAAGGCTTGAACTTGGATCGCTGGGCTAACGTATCGTAGTGCATCACATATGCCCATGAGCCTTTTAAGATGAACCAAGTAGCATCCATACGGTCCAGGCGAAACTTGGTGGGGAAAACCCTTGGACTCGTCAGATACTCCAGTACTGTGCTGTGAGCAAAGGACGGAAACGTTCGGTACGGGTTATCGCCATCAGGAATAATGACGAGACTGGAAAGAAGTTTCTGCATTTCCGTAGGCTCGCCGAATCGATTACGAGTGCTGAAAGTAATCGAGAAGTCATAAGACTCTGGCAAACAATCAGGGTCCTCAATCTCGAAAGCAGCCAACTCTGACACAGCTGCTAAGTTCAGTTTCGTCGTCGAGAAGGCAATCCACCTGAAGACAGCATATGCCTCTTCGAAATTGTCATCATCATCTATCTTCTTCAACATTCTCTCGTAAGTTGCTTCCAAGCCCTGGGGAAGTCGTGAAAGTGCTCGCCTAACATCTTTCTCTCGTGCTTTCCCTGCCAATGCTCGGATCTGTAAGTTAGCCCATCGAAACACACCCTCGGCCCGATTTAGGAGATGTTCGATAACTTCGTTTTGTAATTCAGGAGACCATTTTGAGTATGGCCCTGACTTGACCACATTCAACAGATGGTGGGAAATGTCAGCATTGACCTCAGCAATGTCGAATGGGATAATCGTCTTGTCTAATGGCAGATCTTGGATGGCCTCTCCGATACATTGTTCCTTTCGACTCGTCATGATGATATGATAGTCGGTTTTGGCCATCAGTGGAATAGTGCCCAGTGTCTCGATGACTTCCAGTTGGTCACCAGGAGGACTGCATTCATCCAATGCATCGACAACGATAAACGTCTGAGGTGTCAAGTCCAGTAAGTAACGAAGAATAGAATGGAGGTCTTCATCGCTTGGATCTTGAGACGGCTTATACTTATGATAGAGTTCCCGGAACCTCCTTGGTACCAAGAAGTTAGGTCCCATGGGTTCAATCAGGGGTCTGAGGATTTGCAATATGAGGGAGATCCGGAACAACCTTGAGAGATATGCCTGACCCTTATCCATGTGGTAAGAGAAATAGAAAAATGCCACAGTTCCCTCTCCTTGCTTTTCAAGATGGTCGATGATCGTGGAAGACAGAATAGTCTTTCCTGAGCCAGCTAAGATATCTTTAGTAATTGAGAATCAGTGCGTTGTATGAAGGATGAGTGCCAACCTTTTGCATGTAACCACAGGAAAGAATTCGACTTGGCTTTCCAATCTTTAAAGCTATGTTCAAGAAACCAGTTTCCAGTCGCGCTGTCTGTGCGGTAGCGTCTCGCATCGTTATGGGTGCTTCGTGAATCGAGATATGGTAGCCAATTCAGATAGAAATTTTTGGCTTTTTCGTCAACAGTAACTAATAGAGAGCTTTAATAACAAGACCCTGACCAAAGACTCGATCATGACAATTACCTACCATATACCGACGACACGGGAACAACCTGGGTAAACTTTTGAATAATATCCTGGACTCGAGGTCCGTTCAGGTAAGACTCTGTAGCGATCATGATCTTCCCAACCTTGTCAAACTCGTCTAAGCTGACGTCCCGTAAGCCTCTGTCGATATTGAACCGAAAATATCGACCCCCAAGTCCAAAAGACTCGTGGTTCTCGTAAAAGCGTCGCTCTGTATCTTCGGTCTCCGTGGTGATGGCAATAATTGCTTTCTTTATCTCTGCTAGGTTCTCGCCGAAGTCCTTGGGCTCAGGGATGCCGGTTCCAATGCTTACAAAACATTGGATTCTGGAGGATGCATCAGGCCAGATACCCTTAGCCTCATTGAAGAACTCCTCGACTGGGTTATTCCGACCAGTGGCACCGTCGACATAATCTTGCCAGCCGATCTTGATAGGGTCGAAAAATCCAGACGCGGCTGAGGTTGCCCGTGCAGCTTCCCAGATCTTGCACGGCAGCAAGGACAGACTATCTACCGAGGTGCTAGTGGTGTATGAACGAATATTAACAGGAGAGTTGTTGGCTTTTGAATGGGCACACACAAAGCTACAAGTAGTCGAAATGCATATAAGTCAAATGCCCTGATAAAATGTCGGCGAGCAGGGGAGTAAACTTACACCTCACACTTTCCGTTAGCCTCATAGAATGAGGCCTGTTCGTCGCCCTCCAGTAATCCCGATGTCTTCATGAACTGCTCAGCAAGAACATCAGATTGGTACTTGCCTGAAGCCTTCCAGATGTCTTTGCTTCTACCAAAAACGTTGGACTTGACTCTCTTGAGGCTAATGCTGCCTCTGAGAGTTTGAGATATTTGTCAATGCATTCATCCACGCTCATGTGAAGCCTGCCGAGCATGATGGCTATCAGGCTGCAGAGAAAAGAAGATATTCGTTAGACATCGGATCACATAGTAAAAGGAGTGATGGCAGTACATACCCTCCCGTACTTGTGCCTCCAATAATGTCAAAATAGTCACATGGCTTTGGTGGATTTGCAAAATTTACCCTTTTCATCAAGTGTTTGAGAACAATCAAAGGGGAGAGTCCGCGAACGCCACCGCCATCCACAAAGTGTTAATAAAACAGATCATGATGGGGAGTGGAGAATTTGATCTGCAGAAGTCACGCACCAAGTGAAAGAAGTTTAATAGTCTTAGATTTCTCAGGGTCTTCCATCGCTGCGATCTTGGCTACAATACACGTAGAACGCCTGAAGGGTTTCTCTGAGATGGTTATTTTGGGTTGATAGACGTGGTGGCTGATGGTTGCATCTCGCGTCTTAGCTCGAAATGCTTTTAGTATAAACCAGTAAGGAATGAGCGCGGACTAGCTCGTGTTTGATGAAAATAGTTTAAGTGAAGAAGATGGAATGAACCGGTTTCAGCAGAAACCATTAATTCCAAGACTGAGCTGATGCAATGCTGCCCAGTTGCTGCCCAATAATTAAGAGGCAAGCCACAATACATTATACAAAGCATAAGAGAGTAAGCAGGTCTGACTAAGCCTTCTGCTATACCTAATATCCAATCTTACCTCCTATGAAAAGATGGCTAAATATCTCTACATTTATAACTACCTTTTGTTTACCTATAGTTGGTTCCAGTATTATTGATATTCTCGCCATTCTGTATCCGGTCGTCCCACCACTTGTGAATATCTGGTGCTCCCGATACCAACATCTTGATATCCCCATCAATCAGAAAACTATCCAGGGCCGTCTCTTCAAAGTTGTCCACGTTATCCATTCTCAACGCACGAAGTGAATAGCTTTTGCAGAACGCTACCAAGTTCGGTGCTAGAACCGAATGCGGTTTCGTGATGAGATGGGGGAGCCTTTCCATAAACCCCGTTCCTCTTCTACCCTCCATTTCTGAGATAGACTCAGCTGAAAACGGTTAGATTTGACCGCAAGCAGGGGAAGCAATACTTACCCAGTCCAAAACGAATAAGCTCACGCTCCGTTTCTAGGATACGATAATTCGAAAATATCGAATGGGCAGTCTCCATCTTGCGTGCGATGATATGTAGGTAATACACCAGCAATTCAAAAGGATAAGAGTTCTCAATCCAAATGTCCCAAAAGTTCCCGCCGTGCGCCATCTCAACGGACGAGACCATGTCATTCCATATAGGCTTCTCGATGATCCACTGGAGAGATTCCAGCAACCAAAGTTGATCACCAAAAGAGTTTATCGACCGCCCGAGAGTCGCCGCTGCTTTGCTCATCAGAAATTTCTCTCGGTCTTGAAATGACATCCTCGATCGCCAGACGATGGGGTTTTGCAGATGTCCCTCAAAAATATCTCTGATTTCGCCTGGTGCAACAAATATCGCCTCGGAGTCAAGCCACATGGCCAAGCCGTAGTCGAAATGCTCAGCTGCGGACATCTTCTTGATAGATTGATAAGCATATTTGTCATATTTCTTCAGCAGACCGCTCGTGTCTTCGGGTGTTAGGTCCGTTCGAAGTCTGGCTGGGAGAATGTCGTAGAGGTTCACGATGTTGAAAACCGGATCCTTTCCCGGAATGTTGCCCTTTGGTGTATTCCACCTACTGAACGTCTGGTTGCAGTCTTCGAGGGTCGAAAGAAGCTTGGTAAGGCCTTCGACTTCGGCAGAGTTGGAGACGATGATGTGCCAGTCCACTTTGTCATGGTCGACGCATAGACACTTGACGGATTGAAAATAGCGAAAGACTTGAGAGAAATGGCCATCCTCAAGATAGTGTTAGATTCGTAACCAAAACGGTTCAAAAAGGAGGGACTTACAAAGGTTGGTAGCAACACGGCAAGGCGCTTTGATTCTATGGGCTGCACCTCACTCAATACAGGATGTTCCGGTTTGTAATTGACGAGCCGGTCGGTGTATCGGCTATCCTCAGCTGGCTGTGGTGGCCATGATGGCGGGTCTGATGGAACCCATGAAGTCTCAATAGTGCTCGGTCGGAAGGGAAGGTGAGGCGACGTATGGAGCGCGAAGAAGACGACGGTAGAAAACGTCAGGACCGAGATACCGATCAGAGCATTTTTGAGCCTGCATGCGAAGTTAGCAATGTCCAATTGGTTTGTCATAATATGTAGCTAACTTGCCACAAGAGATAGTTGGGCTTGACAAAGAGCTGCTCATATGAATATGACATTTTTATGTCGAGCATTCTCGCTATAACAGCGCCCTAACAAAATATTATCTTAGCTGGAAGAAGTATGCTTGGAGATGGCGAAATGGGCAATCATCCTAAATCCTATCTGCAAATCACATGACGGAGTCCAGACCCAGTTGGAATGCCGTATTCCGTACATTCAACACCCTTAATAGCATACCAGCTTACAGCTAGTTCAACGACTAGTGAAGCTTGTTCTATTTTGAATCTCTATTAAGCCTAGTGGGGAAAGTCGCGCGATGAAAGCAGCACTGAAACTAGCCTCAAATCGAATGACTGGAATGAAGACCATCTATTGCTACTGAACTAAACGCCATTACAAGGAATTCTATATGCTATGCCACCCAATCACTCTCCCACATGTAAATCAGATCCGTTTCCCGCTAAACTCCTCCGCCGGCCAACCCTGAATTGTCCTTCTCTCCTCGACAACGTCGTCACCCATGATAAGCGTATGCTCCAGCAAACAGCTGTCGCTCTTCATCTGCGCACCGCTCAAAAGCCGACTGCCTGTTCGAAGCACGCATCTATCGCCAATCTCAACCCTGTTCAATTCGAACTTGCCACGTGTGTTGATGTGCGCGACGACACTCGCGTCATCGACAACGACGCGATCGCCGAGAGTTATAAGATCGGGCTCTGTGAACATAAGGCTTGTGGTACCGTTGACGAAGAGTGCGCAATCTTTGCCTATCTTGGCACCCATAAGCTTGAAGTAGATGACAATCCAGTGTGTTCCAGTGAGGAGATTGAGAATACCATTGCCCTTGTAGCACGGTCGGCGAAGGCGCTCAATGCCGAGGAAGATCTGCCAGCGCTGGCAGTACGGAGACTTGTCCCAATCGTAGTTACCAGCCTTTCGACGACCCATAAGTAGCCACTTAGATCCAATGATGATCGCCAGCGCAAGAAAGGACCGCATGGTGGAGAGGACGGCGATGCCGGCCAGCATGGTCAGGAAGATGGCGACAAGGTCGAACCAGAGGTTCATGCCACGGGGAAAAGAGCTCCGGAACATGATACCCACGAATTGAATGGATGAAACGCTGGGGACATCCCAGTAGACAGCGGTGAAGATTGTGAAGAAGGCAGAGTAGAGGAAGATAGCCAGAGGGCCTAAGACACGATAGGGTGCCAGCTTCAGATAGAAGGCTTGACCAAATGGAGATAGATGTTGTGCCCAGTCATCTTTGCCGTCACTGCCCTCGGTATCACTTCCAGATGTGGTGCTAGGTTGGGTATCAGGACGGTCCTTCTCATCCTTGAACTTCTTTTCGTTGGTGAGTGTATCCTCCGACTGCATGTTGCGGATGTGAGACCGACAGACCTTGGTGTCACTACCAGTTGACAAGCAGACTGCATCTCCTGCTTTGGAGCCAACATAGGTACCACCAGAGACATAGTTGCCATTTCTCTTGGTGAGTGCCCCAGATCCCATGGTAGTTCGCTCACCAACTGTCACACCAGGGAGAAGACAAACACGGTCAGCGATCATGGCGCGGTCTTGGATGGTGACCTTCTCGGAACCGATCCCATCAGAAGTAACGAGGTGAGAACGCGAGCCAAAGACTACATCATTACCAACGTCAATGAGGTGGTAGTCACCGATGCTTGGACCGGTTCCAGGCCAGTAGACGCGCTCACCAATCTTAGCACCCAGCATCCTCAACGCAATAGATGTCGCCTCGTAGTGCTGTCCAAACAAGGAGGTCATCCGGTGAAGCTTCCCTCAGGCAACAGCGCCTTGATCAGGTTCGCTCTCCAGATATCCACCGTGGATCGCGACTTGGCCTTGTGCTTTCCAAAGATGCAGTCTAGAATAGACTTGACCATGATGACGAAGCCGAAAAGGAAGAATGGGCCGAATAGGCATCCGAGAGCGAGAGCGAGATAATGATAGGCGATACGGTTGGGCTGAGTGAACCAGTCCACACTGCTCCTCAAGGGAGCCTTGTGGTTAACCTTTTGGCCCTGGGTAGTGACCATGCCTACAAGACCGGCCATCCGAGGGACTGCAGAGAGGAACAGGCCGATGAGCTTGAGGGGCATGGTGAAGAGTAGGTTCAACACCCAGTGAGGCTTGGGCTTCTCGCTTGGAAGCTGGTACCTGTAGTCCTCACTCGCGTCCTGCATCTCCCAGCTCGATGAGTTGAAGCCGAGGCATGTATCGGGCGGCATGGTAGTTCCAGGCGCAAGGACAGAAGATACTCCAACAGAGCAGTTACTTCCAATGATGATGCGACCAAGATACATCGATGTATTCCCCTCGGCAGCAAAAGGTCGACAGATGCACTCTGTAAGGTTACATTCATCCCCAATCTCGATCAAATCCCACTCCCCAATCGCCGCACCCTCAAGCTTAACATTCCTGCCAATCTTGGCCCCCATAAGGCGACAGTAAATCCGCTCCGTCGCCTCATTCGCATCAAAGAAGCCCTTGCCACAGATCGCAACAATCTTTTGCACAAGCCACCATCGGGTATGATACATTCCCCACATGGGGTAAAGGTCTTCTCGATAGCGACCGATGATGAGCCATTTGCAGACGATGCCGATGATACAAAGCCCATGATGATGCGCGCGATAAGCATGGAGACAGTGAGGTTGAGAAACCGGCCTGGGAGGGAATGGTTGGTGGGTAGTTTCTGGGAGTGGGCGAGTGTTACGAAGAAGATTGTCCATTGGACTGCGCGGCGGAGGGGGTAGAAGACCACGAGGGGGAAGAGCTGGAGGATCATAAGGAAGGGGTTGGTGGAACTGTAAGTCTCGGTACATCCAACGATAGCACCAGGTTGATCAGGCCCATCGGTCTTACCACCGAGCATCTTGTCGATATGGGCAGCAATGGAGGTAGCGGTGCCGCCGTTGAAGATTGCTGTGATGGGGAGGCTGATGCTGAACTCGCTACGGAGCATGGAGAGAAGACGGCCAGCGCGAAGGGAGTCGCCGCCTAGACTGAAGAAGTCTGCGTCGCGGGGCATATCAGCGGGTGGGATGGATAGGACTTCGGCGAAGGCTTTGGTGACGAGTCCTTCTGTGCTAGCGGCCAGTTCGTTCATAGAAGCCATTTGAAGTTGTTCGAGCTCTGCTCGTAGTACTTCCACGTCGATGTCTCCAGATGAGCCCTTCTGGAATGGGTGAGGCATGATGTGAATCTCGCTGGGAATCATGCAGTTGTCGATGGTTGATGCCAGTCGATGTCGAATCATGCTGGAAATCTCAGAGCCAACGGTGACCTCAGTCTTTTTAGGCGCAAGCACGGCTTCTGGAGAACCATCGTGAGTGCTGGGAAGGCAAAAGACGTCGAGCTCTGGTACAATATCCTGAATATGAATCGCAAGCTTTGTGTAGTCAACGGAGCAAGGTAAGCATCGGATAGGCCCTGACAAGGGTGTATCAGCTGGAGGACAAATGGCATCCCAATGCCTACCCGTACAAGGTGTATCATCAGAAACACAAGGAAGTCCCAGCCGTTGGCCAAGCTTGATACGTAGTACCTTGTTGTTGTTCTTGGGAAGGTCATCCATGTAAGTGATCAAGACAGGCCACTTCGCTTGCTGGAGAGAAGACTTCAACGCGCCATGGAGAGTCCTCAGATCAACACGCGGAGCATTAGGAGGTGTGACGAGGACAATAGAAACGACTTCTTGAAGAACATCATGCGATGCCGAAAACGCCAAAGCCTGTGCAACTCTTCCGTATATGGGCGAGTCAATCGCTCTCGAAGCCGTCATGATGGCGTTCTCAACTTCAAATGGAGAAATCAACTCTCCACCGCGGTTGATAACTTCTTTACTCCGACCGGTGATGTAAAGATATCCTTCATCGTTCATGTATCCAAGATCACCAGTATCGAACCAGCCGGCTTCGTTGAAGGGTGACTTGTCGTATGTTCCATCGGGTCTGAGATACCCAGGGAATACAGGTTCACCCCGAACACAGATGCGGCCGACAGTGCTGTTTGTGACGGTTTGTTCGGACCAGTCGAGGATGGTGAGTTCGGGGCCAGTGCTGATACCTGGTGTACCTTCGCGATCGAGACGGTAATCTAGTGGAGGTGTAGAGATGGGCATACACCTAAGTCTATTAGCATTCATCAGGGTTGGCTAGAGGGGAGATGACTTACTCTGTCATTCCATAACTTGGTAAAACGACACAGTTGAACGTATCCCTCAATTGATACGCCAGAGATGGTAGCAATCCACCAGCAGCATTGCAAGCTAACCGTATCCGACTCTTTAGCAGAGCTTCTGGTCGTGCAGCTGCTTCTGCAATAATGATGGAGTGCGTCGATGGTGAAGCGTAGTACCATGTTGATTGGATGGTCTCAGCCACGTCCCAGAACAGATTGGCATAGAAGGAGGGACAACAAACCGTAGAACCGCCAGAGAATATCGGTGCAAAGATGTTGCGAACTAAACCTCCTCTTTCTCCTGTCAGATGGGGCGTTGGGCAGGATGGTGAAGTTACTTACACGTGGTACAGGGGCATCATGTTCAGACAGATGTCACTAGCTGTAAGACCCCATGATTCAATGACGAAAGCAACGCCAGCGATGATAGAGTGCACTGTCAGTGGGACTACCTTCTTGGTACCCGAAGTCCCATTCGTAAAGAGAATCAGGCCAATGTCATCAGCCTTGTTAGCGACTCGCTCAGCGTTGCCAGTGGGGATAGCTTCTCCATCGACTGTCCTTAGCGAAATGCCCTCATCTCGAGTCCAATCCATGATGAAGATCTGGATCTTGTTATCTGAGACCCAACTAGCATCGAGTTGGAGTTTTGTGTACTCATCCTTCGTTGTGAGGATAATGTCTGCTTGTGCTTGAAGAATGTCCGCTCGGAATTGTTCTGCTCCAGCGGCGGGGTTGATTGGTGATGCAGTGTAGTAAGTCGTGACAGCGATGCATGTTGCTGCTAGTAACGGACCATTTGGTAATGCGATCGAAACAACAGGTCTCTTGGTAAATGAATCAACAGGAAGTTGGAAGTTGTCAACGGATTGTCGTAGTTCACGATGGGTGATGACATCCTCATCTGTGGGGGCTCGTAGGGCTGGCTTGTCATCGCATCCAATGAACTTCGCAAAGGATGTATACGATCTCTTAACTAGCGCTGAAGTCTTCTCAATTAGGGAAGAGAGTTCGTGAGTGCTTTTTGGCTTGGCATCTTCTGGGAGCTGGGTGTAGAGTCGTGTATAAGTCTTGATGAGTTGGAACGATGGCCATTGACCAGGTAATTCCTCGAGAAGATAACATAGAGTGTATAGGGACGAGATGGAATGTTGTTGGGCTGTAGGAATTGCAGCCAAGAGATCAGCTCTGTCTGGGTTGAGTGCTACAAGGGAAGTAAACTGTTGACTTTGCTTGACCGCCATTGGCGGGAGGTCGCACAACTCCCGCAACAAGCACGGAACAATCATATTTGATGAACAAAGCGGTAATAAAGATGATCCTTTGACTCAGAGTAATGAAGATCTGATAATCCTCTTTATCACAGCGCTCTCCCATCTCTATATAACAACTCCAACTCTCATCACAGCCCTTCCACTTTTTTCACCCAATTTCGTCTCGCCGATAGATCAACAGGCAGAATATGAAGTCTAATCTGCAATAACACGGCCAAAGATCATCCAAACCTGAAATCAAATCACAAAGGTCCTACCGCCGGCCCACTCCATCCCACTTAGACTTATTGGCGCCCCGATTTACGACAAGGGATTCTCCTATAGATCCGATTCGATCTTCACGGCAATTCCTCTTGGGCTCCATACTCAAAGCCTGGGTGAGAGATGAGTGGGTGGACTGCCCGGCATTGCCACGGGTTAATCAGCAGGACAGTGCCGGCGCTTGAGGGGCGGGGTGACATGTTGTTTTCTTTGATGGCCGTGCAGGAGCGGTTCGTGCGCTGATGTCACAGAAGACTTACGACGGCGAATGGTTTTCTTGACTCGCGAAAAGTCCATAAGTCGAGGCTATGGCCCTTTGTATTATATCCACCGATTGAGTTTACGTCAATGTAACAGGTTGAACCGTAAATGCTCCCTGTTCATCTATTTCCCGATTGGTTGGGGTGATGTAACATGGTCTTTGAGCCGCATGGTGCAGGGATCTACGACCCCGGTCTCGGAGGGAAACACGTAAGCTCAGCTCACGAGCCCTGATGATATCAGTCTGATAAGTGAGCGAGTTTCAAAAGGTCCGGGGATTGCTAAGGGATTTGTAGATCGGTAGTTGGACACGAGGTAGGCTTGGTGATTTATGAGTCAGGCAGGGTTGAGAGACTGAGCGGCCGAATGGCGCAGCGGCTGGACGCAAGGCACCTCACGATGCAGGTGATATAGCTGAGCATGTTATCATTTCTGCTTTGAGTTTAGAAAAAGAATATTCCATTCTCCGCACAGGACTCACTGCCCAGCTGAGACGGGCATCTCACGGCGTGTCATGGCATTTGCTCCAGCTTGGACATTCCATGAATTAAGCGAATCATCAAGCTTATCCCCAGAAATCACCAGCATCGCCAAGATAAGACTATAATACGGATAATCTCAGTATCACGGGGGAATCCTCCGATAAAGTGTTTCTAGATTATTAACTACCTTCCAGAGTGGGACTTCGACACGTCAGCTGTCATTGGGCCACCCGTAAATCTATATCGAGACGGCCTCGTCAATTAAACCTTGCGCCTACGCGGGTTTACCGCCGCTTTTTGCTCCCCGAAACCTTACTGGACTTCATCTCACTATCATAAGATTGGGCTGACGAATGGTTCCTTTGATGTCGCGAGAGCAACTGCCGAAAGAACTATTAGTGGCCGGCGCATTCATTATGCACAGGTTGCCTTGTAAGGCGGTATGGGTTGTCAGGCTCGAAGGAGAAGGATCTTATCTTCTACAGAGGATACCATAATTAAGGTTTCGCACTGGTAACAGTAGTAAGTTGATATGCCTAGGTAGACAACGATTCCTTGCCAATGCTGCATCTCGCTAGTCTCTGGAGAAGAAATAACAGTAATATCATAAAGGCTATACATAAGCCTATAATTCCCTCAACAAATGCAACAAAAGTCATGTGTTAGCACTGTGACTCGTCAAGTTCCGGCCATGTCCTTCGTTGCACTGAATATCCCAGGATTCGAACTCAACCAATCACTATCGCCCTCTGCTTACCATGCATCCTACTCTTACCGTAGAACCTACAGGCCATGCTGCCGCTTCTCCTGCCTCTCCTGATCCAGGCTGAAACCTTATTCACTAGTCTCATCTCTTCCGTAGTCCGTCTGTCGGCGCTACTCCATAATGTAGATAGAGATCTTCCAACCACTGACCTCCCTGTCGTCGCAGTGTATACCTCCCTGAGCCAGAGAATTATTAGACATTTCCATCTTGACTGGCAGCAATTTCGTGCCATTAAGTTTGGCCGTTGATATCAACGCTGCTCACGATCAGCACAAACCTTAAGCCCCCGCTCAGGCGTTTTATAAAGATCCGGAGATAGTTGTTGGGCGGTATTTATGCTCTCGCAAATTGTTGTGTGAGATGTATTATCTGCAGACGGGATCAAGGCCTGAAAGCCCATGCTCCCCGGTATGCTTTAGTCCAATGGCTTGCTGATGTTTATGGTGGAGGGGTGGAAAGGCTACTGCGCCAAACCAATGGGGATTTCTTGAGGGCGCAGTCTAAGTGGGCAAAGAACACTAAGTTACAAGTCAACGCGTGATACCAGCACTCGTAATTCAGCTGAGAGGAAATGAATACGACGTGGCAGAAATTGATTCATGATTAATCACGTATCAAACTATAAACCCCTTCATACAAAAATGGTTCTCGAATCATAAGCTCCATATATCAAATTTATCTGCTATAAACTTACTTCAAAACTTACGTCTAGAATCGCTTCCCATAATCGTGTGAGGCGCGTGATGTGAGCATCAGCAGTTGGGTGATCTATCACCTCAAAATCCCGTAATCTCTGGGGTCCAAACCACCAAGTTGAATGTGCTTGATCAATAAATGTCCTTCCTGCTAGTGAATAACATCAGTGCTTACAAAGAAATATGCCAAGCTTACATGTTCTCATACCCCTTTGCCTCTTTACATATTCCAACGATACGGAATGAAGTAGGACTCACCCACATCACTATCGCCGGCTTTCCTTTGGGATCAGCGTGTACTTGCTTGCAGCACCGCTTGAAAAATGAGTCTGGGTGATCCATTCTGAATTGACCTGTTCCACGCGCTGTAAGGTATCCCACGTAATTGACAGATAACTCACAACCTCACTTTGACTCTCCTATTCGTAGGGTCTTTGAACGTCCAGTGGTTTTTACTGAGTAATATTCTCTGAGGTAATGCTCACTATGACTTATCGTCTATGGAAGCTCCCTAGTGTCCCCTTAGATCAAGCATAGTATGCCCACCGCTCTTTCACATGCATCTCTCCTGTTCAATAGATGGCGGCGAGGTAAGGGTAGGCTTCGGCCTGATGGGGAGATTAATGCGGTTTTTCCCCGGGGTCAAATGGTTTGTAGTCTTCACTTGACGCCAGCAACGGCGACCGTCCTGATAGCTTGTGCCGTGCCAGTCCTGCCAGCGATGGATCCTAGTCTCTTTGATCAAAGAACGAAACGCTTTGACTTCTTCTTCAGTGGGTCGTTTCATGTTTTTCCCGAGTTTTTCCCGTTTTGCATTTGCCCTCCATAGCATCAAGTCCAGTGGAATTTGGTTGTTGGCGTCTTTGCCATCTGGGTCCAGTTCTGTAAGACCATGCTTGCGTAGGTATGTGATGTGATCCAGGTCTCCGTACATAGCTGCGTAATGTAAGATAGATCTTTTCATAACGTCGAGAAGATCAAGTCTTGCGCCTCTTTTGCAAAGAAGATCAAAGACGCTATTACACCAGGGGATACAAGACGCGAGATGAATAGGTGTCCGGCCAAGTGTATCCGGCGCGTTGATGTCAGCTCCTCCCTTTAGGAGTGTCTCCAATTTCCCAATACAGTCCCATGGCTCAGCCGCATTGCGACTTGCCTCGATGAGGTGATGTATTGGAGCAAAGCCTGTAGCGTCGGCCTTGAGGTTTGGATCAGCGCCGCTTTCAATCAGAACCTGAACTACTTTCGTCGAGTCTTCCTCCAAAGAGACACAGGCAGCATGCAAAGCGGTTAATCCCTTGGAGTCTTGGGCATCAGGGTTGCTGCCCAAGCTGAGGAGGGCTTGAATGATGTCAACCCATCCGTAGAAGGCAGCAAGGTGGAGGTGAGAATGACTCCACACGTGATTGAGAACATCGACGCGAGCCAGACGGTAGAAGATCGTCAGTGTGACATTCAGGAAGGATAAATCCTTAGGATTCTGCTCGACCTTGATAAGTTGCTGTTGTTTGCGTTTGCCTACTGATGGGAGGTCAGTTGCATGGTTGTACTTGCGGAACTGGGTAGAATAACGGGATGTAGTCATGGTGAGTGTTGACAGATTTCTAGATTTAAGTAGAAGAAGGGTTTGGTGTATATTGTGTAATGAAGGGCAATGTTTGCAGCATGGATCCATCCATATGGGACGAGTCGTCCTCTTTATACATGAGTGAGGAGTCAGTCAGGGCTATGAAAAGGCAGACTTTGAAGAGTCTACTCACCGAGCTCTAATATTCAGACTTTGACAGATCCGCGCTTCTTATTTGGCGGGATGTTGTCCAGGAGAGATGTCATAGGCGTGCCTAAAATGACGTGGGTTACCAACAAGGTCATTTTACGCGAGGGAGGTCTAACGAGCCGTCATCGGACCATGTTATTATCCGAAAATGGTTCGGATTGATCACACGCGTATCGTAAGTTCGTTCACAAAAGGCTTGTTATAAGACATATATTGCAGAGCTGTCTTTTCAATGGTCGATTTTAGATTAAACTCAACGGGTATTATGAAGCTTCAGCAGAAAATGAGTCATATGAGCTCATGTGTCGAGGGATGTCAGCTCCAATTCATCGTATGCAACATAACTAACGTTCGACATGTCTCGTGAGCTACATGTGTTGTTTGAAGTTGAGATTTGTGGCTGGGGGCTTGTATCAGTAGAGAACTTAGTTCGATATGTCGCTTCATTGCCTGGAATCTCGAAGACCAATTGTGCCTCACGGATTGCGCCTCATGGAGAGAATGCTTCGAATCACCAGTGAACGATTGTGGCGGAAGAGATCCGATTTGTCCGTGTCCAAGTTAGATTCCAGCCCTATGAATGGGTTCCGTGCCGCCAGCCAATCGATATCATCGTGGCTGGATCCAGGCTGAAGTGACTTATGAAACACCAGTTTTGTCTGAACGTAGTGATTGGCTGTGAGCATACTTTTGAGCCAGTTAATTACAGTTTATTTCGGCGTTTTCAATACCAGCGCTTAAGTAGGTGGTTAAGTTCATGAACAGCGCAGCATATCGTTTGTCCCGGCCATTTGACTCTCGCCCGACATGGAAGTATATCACGCTTAAACGCAGAGTATCTCAGATTAAGCGCAGAGTATCTCAGAGCGAAAGAAATGACATATCAAATTATTTATGCTTCAATCTATGACCACTTGATATATAATGCTTCTCGTTATAGGTTCAGTGAGCATTGATGACAGTAAATAATATTACCCTCGCCCACCAATGCTCCGCGTGCTCCAATCAAAACCTCAGTTCTTGTCTTGATATAGTTTCTTCCAGTAAATCGCGTCAACCTTAACAATTGCAAATCGGAGAAAAGGCCACGACTGCATTCGCGTGCGGAGAGTCTTTCTCCATGTTGCGAGAAGGTTCTGGTCATAGGCCGTCATATCAGGCTGCCGCTTCTGCAGACAGAGCACGTAGCAGAATAGTCCGGGATATGCGAGACAGTTTCGTGTGTATGCGGGCCAGAATTCTGATTGATGTCGGGCATCTAGGCCACGAATGAACTTGATGACTGTTTGGATTAGACCACGACAGGCTTGGAGGACTGTCTCCACGGAAGATTGTACGTGGTTGAGCTGTGTATTGCTGTCAATGATGGGACGTAGCAGTGCTCGTAGGACGAGGATGTGCGTGGTGTAATATGCTACATAGAGGGATCTGTGACTCTTGACTGAGTCATCTGCGTCGCTGTCGCTCGGCTCCGGTCTAAGAGCCAGAGATTCTGGGAGGTCCTCTAGCCATTTTAGTAGCTGCTGGCGTGGACCACGAGCTTGTTCAAGTAAAGAGTCAAGAATCTGAGGCCGTGATGCGGCACGGAGGGAGCTATTGCGGTTAGTCCAGGGCAATGGGTGGTCAAAAATAGGACTACGAAGAGGTCTTACAAGAATTGTCGACAAATTCCGCTTGTGATCTCGGTCAACGAGCACAAACGGATGAAATAGTCAAGCGACTGATCACGAATGTTCTCCGGTACCACGGAGGTAGGATCAAGGGAGAAGTCGGCAGATGTAATTGGCGAGACATCCCAATCATCATCAGATATCATGGAAGATCGTCCATGAGTTACTGCACGCCAGGTATACTCCACATAAACAGCCCACCATAGCCGTCTCCGAAGGCGAACCTCCCACGCTGGTAACTTCCATCCAGCCGGATTGACATTCAAGCCAAGTGACTGAGCCATGGCTAGCATGGAAGCTGCCAAGGACCATACAAATGGGTTCTCCACAACGACGACATCAAAGGGAGTGTGATTGAGAAGGAGGAGGAACATCTGGATGGTTGAGAGACGAGGAAAGTGCAGTTCCTTCTGAAGACAGGTATAGGAGACTTGCCAAAGATCATTGATGTCGGGCTTGAAATATGCACTATCGAGACAGAGCTTCTCATCGTAGGGCGTGAAGGGCAATGCGAGGGCGTATATACCCGCAAGTAACCCAGTAGAAGCCTCTGCGACAAACTTATCCAGGTCTTCAAAGACGATAGAGCGAGAAAGAATTGGCAAGTCTTCGAAAACAAATCTGAAGTACCTGTAAACGACTAAGTAAGTACATTGATCAAGGAGAGAGGGGGTGAAGCGTACAGTTTCACCAACGCCACGCCCGTTTCTCGATCCACCAATTTCTCAAGATGTTCCCTATCGCCCAGCGACGACATACACTTATCAACAATCTTCTGACTCTCAACCGCAGTCCCCGTTTGACTCTGCAAAAAGTGAATCGGAGGATTCGCCGGAAACGCATGTTGCTGCCGTCGATACGCAACGCGATAAAAGTCGACTTCATCACTACTAGAATACGGGAAATGATTAAGAGAGAACGGATCAGATTCGTTAGAAAAGCCAATTAGTGACGTTGAGTGGTCTGGCCGTTGATCAAATGAAAGGCGCTCGAACAGGGCGGCGGGATGATCTGCTGTTTTGCTAGGAGTGGCGACGGGGATTTCGCCGTAGTCGTCTGAGGGTGTTGGATCGTCTAGGGGTTCGAGATTGGGGAGTTCGCCGTTGGCGAAGAAGTCAAATGGCTGATCGCTGCCGTCTATGCCGTGTTGATCGAATGAAATGTCCCAGTTGATACCGCCTCCGGGTGAGAAGATGGATTGAGATACTGTGCCATCCAGGGGAGTTAAATCAAGCCCTGTTTCAATACCGGAAGATCGGACGTCTATTATCTGTCAGTCCAAGCCTTTTGTATCATCATCTCTTCTCACCATCCGACATGCGCAACGCCTCATAAACACCAACATCCTGCCTCAGCGCCTGTTGCGGCACAACAATCGGCGTCCCTCCACCACCGTCAGACTCCAACCGTCTCGTCCTACTATCCCTGGGCTTCTTATTCGGATTCCCCACAAACGTGCAATCGCGTCCGGTGCGATCACAGAGCTGGCATGGACGCGTCGGATCAGGGATGTTGCAGAGCACCTTGCGGGCGCGACACAAATCACATGGTCTTTGGGACTTGGAGCGGTATCGTCTTATGCCCGCGACTTGACGGTGCGGGTGCTCCTCATGATTCATTGTGAGGGAGATGCTGCTGAAGGTCACGCTCGCGGTATTCGATTGATGAAGTGAGTTGCCGATAGCGGGGTCCGAGTTGGCGCCGATATCCGGGCCGGGGCACGTGATTGGAAGGCCGGCAGTTAGTGTGGTGGATTATGTTTGTCATGGTACAAATTGTCGTTTGTACGGCATGAAACATTAATGGAATTAGTGAGAATGGACTCTATAGTGATATTGATGATATTCATTCTATATGTTCTTACAGCCAGAAGGCTTTCTAAATGAGGGGCTGCCTTGATCTGTATCGCCCAAGTTCAACAACCTTATCATGGGGCCAATCATGGTATCCGTAAGCGCCGTATGTCCTGTCAATATTTATTATTCCTAGGCCTACAGTTATTACCTCTGACCATTTTCTGGTACTTTCATTCATGAAGAAGAAGAAACGATCACGTCTGGCCCTCATTAGCGGCTCAATATTCGCATCATGACTTGTTCTTCCGTTCAATCAAGCACGATCTGCAATTTCTCTATACAATACAAACATTGAATCATGACACCAACTATCCAAGTCACTCGCTCCTCGTCGCACGAAGCTTATCATATCGCAGAACCGCTCCCAGCAAAACACTCGCACCAAGCGCACTGCATCATGTTAGCATGTCCAGTCCTCCATGGCACGAAGAAAACTTACCAATCTTCAGGCGAGCAGTACTCAGTCGGGTTATGGCTAATCCCCGACCTCGTCGGCGTAAATATCATACTCGTAGGACAAACCCGATTCGTGTAGCAGCTATCATGCCCCGCACCACTAATCATAGGTCTCCAAAGCTTCCCCTCCTCATTCTGCGGCAACGTCGAGCAGACATCCGCAGCGCTCTGCTCCACCACCGAAATACACTCTTGACTAAACTTGACAGCAGGACTATCTACCAGAAGCTCCCAGTCTACCTCACAGCCCTTTTCACTATCATCGTGAGAAATGCGCTGGAACTCGGTTTCGCATTCCTTTACCATCTCGGCGAGGACTTCATCCTTGACGTGGCGGAGATCGAGGGTGAACGTTACCGTGTGCGCCATTGTGTTGACGGTGCCGGGGTCGGTGGTGAAAATACCAGTTGTTGCTAGGCCGTCGTGCTTTTTGGCGATTGTGTTGGCGGCGACGAGCATTTTGCTGGCGGATAAGACGGGGTCTTTGCGGGCGTATAGTGGTGTTGTGCCTGCGTGGCTGTCGCGGCCTTGGACGGTGATGTTGAACCATTTGAATGCTTGCACGCCTATTTCCGCTGTCAGTCACCGTAAAATATCTGGCAGAGGACTTTTCTTACCGTGTACAACGCCAATTTTGAGACCTTCATCCTCCAGGATAGGTCCCTGCTCGATGTGAAGCTCGAAATGGGCGGCGAAAGGATTTGATCGATATGAAGCGGGTTGGTCGCCACAGTAGCCTATCCTATCAAGCTCCTCCTTCATCGATTTGGGATTAGCAGCCAGAACTTCCTTGAGATCCCAGGCAGTCTCGAGAGGGATGACATCCGCCCATACACCTGAGGACACAGCCATCTTGGGAAAGCGAGCGCCCTCCTCACTACGAAACGTCAGCTAATTTCTCAAAGCGCATACTCGTCGCAGGACACGTACTTGGTCCAGTTCACCACTCCAATAGGACCCGCAGTCTCATAACCGTAATCATTCAAAGTTCTCAAAACCTCAAGACCCGAAATAACACCAAGAATACCGTCATAGCGCCCGCCAGTAGGTTGCGTATCCAAATGCGAACCCATCATGACTGGAGGCAAATCATTGTTTCTGCCTGCTCGAATCGCAAACAAGTTTCCCATTTGATCAATTGAAGTCTTCAATCCGAGCGACTTGGCGTAGGTGATGAACCAATCTCGCACTTGCTTGTCCGAGTCATCCAGGCTGAGCCGCGCCATGCCGGTTTCTGTGGAAGCCCTAGGGTAATCAGTTTAGTTTTTGCGAAAATTGTGATATTGTGAGAATGACTTACTTTCCATAGCGATGAGCGGCGCCGAATTGACAGCTTTCGTGAAGTGAACTTGCGAGATCGACTTCGTTAATTTTGAATGGTGGTAGACTGAGAGAGCCCATGATAACGGTATCAATTTGTATGCTGGTCAGGTTCCAAAGTTTTGGCAAGATTTAACTCAAAATATATTTGGTTGTTAACATTCAATCGTTCGATAACAGCACCTTGATAAATCCAAGTCTTGTCTAGTTATGTATAATTCCCCCTCAATCGTTATCCTTTATCGTCCCCGACGGTCATAATTCCCCCTCAACATTGGGGATCACGGCCGAGTGATGAGAGTGGGGCGTTATCCGCCGTCGGCCGTCGGCGGAGACTATTCTTCGTTGGGAAGCTTATTGGAGCTCGGAAGTGAACTCCAATCATACCGCGCAGTTCAGCGTTGTAGCTTCAGTCTTCAGTCTAGAGAAACTCTAACAATCTCTTATCAGTCTTATCTCATCTCTATCACGTACAATCATTCAAAAAGGGATGATTTACGATAATCATCTCCACTTGTGGAGTATTTCCGTCTCCGCCGACGGTTTATTACAACTTGACTATCAGACTATCAAATGCGGGGGTGGATAAGTGACCATCGTGCAGCAGATCACCTGGTGATAACTCGGGTATGCAAGCGACCTTAAAAAAGTACATCTGAACCTGTAATCCACATTTTACATCTCGTCTTGTCAATACATACTCCAAATTGTCTACACTGGTCACGATGGAAGCCGCAGAGAAACAGTCGGAGCTCAAGATGCCGCTTGAGCAAGAGCTCGATCAGAACTCTGGCGAGATGAACGACATCACTGAAGTCGAGAAAAAGGTCTTATCCAAGTTTGACAAGTTTGTTATGCCGCAGATGGCACTGCTTGTTCTGTTCGCGTACCTCGATCGAACAAATATCGGTAAGTACCTAGTCAACCTCAACTCCAGCCCAGAAAGCTAATCGTGATACTCAAGGCAACGCACGTGTATTCGGCTTCGAAGAAGATACAGGTATGCATGGGACTCAATTCAACGATGTATCCATGTACTTCTACATCTCATACGTCGTCTTTGAAACACCGTGGGTCCTCGCCGTCAAAAAGTTCGGACCAGGCCGTGTCCTTGCAATCGCCATCGTCAGCTGGAGTTTCATCACTTTGGGAACTGGCTTCGTTCATAGCTATGGCCAAGTCATCGCCTGTCGAGTCCTCCTCGGTTTCTTCGAGGCTGGTCTCTTTCCTTCTCTTACATTCGTCGTCTCTCAAATCTATCCACCTGCCTCGCAAGGAAAACGCGTTGCGGTTCTCTATGTCTCGATTGCGCTTTCTGGAGCACTTGGTGGACTTATCGCATATGGAATTCAGTCCATGGGTGCCCGACATGGTTTGTCAGCGTGGCGATGGCTGTTCATCATCGAGGGTGCTATCTCACTCGTCATCGGAGCTGTTTGCTGGCTGAGTCTTCCTACTTCTCCGCAAACAGCTTGGTTCCTCTCTGAAGAAGAGAAGTCGACTATGGTTCTCATCAAGGAGCGCAACCATCCGTTTAAAGAAACAGAAGGTTTCTCGTGGAAGCAAGTCGTCATGGCTCTCACGGATCCCCTCGTCTGGCTTGCTTCCGTCTCGCTATTCTGCGCTTCCATCGCACTTTTCGGGTTTGGCACATTCCTACCTACTCTTCTCAAGGGCCTCGAGTAAGCATCTCTATTTCCTTTTCAAGACTCCACTAACCAGGAATGCAGCTATACATCCCTCCAAGCCAACTATCTTAGCATTCCCGTCTACGTTCTGGCGTCCATCTTCACTGCTGCCACCACCTACGTCTCAGACCGCCTCAACCGCCGAGCTATCTGCCTCATTCATTCTCCACTATTGGTAATCGTCGGATATGCCATAGTTGTTGGTACCGGGCACAAGGCTGCAGGTTTCTTTGCCATGTTCCTCGTAGGCGGTGGCGTCTACTCCTTCAACACCGTTTTGGTAACGTATGTCAACAACCCAGCCACGTGGCGACCATTGAACTAACGATTTGTAGATGGGTATCGAACAATATGCAGCCAGATTACAAGCGCTCTGTCGCGATCTCCATGCTGATCTCACTTGCAAACGCATCCGGAATGGCTGCGTCGCAAATCTACCCCATCCAGGATGCACCTCGTTACGTCATGGGAAATGCAATCTCCCTCGGAGGAGAGGTCCTGGCACTTGTTTGCGTTGGACTCATTTATGCTCTTCTAAAGTACCGCATGCGACAGAAGGAGAGGTTGATCGCAGAGGGGAAGGATAGCAACGGAAAAGAGGGAGATCAGAGCCTGGGGTTCAAGTATGTCTTTTAAAGAGCTCTGATATGCGAAAATGTGGATGTCGAGCTTAAGAATGAGGGGTTGTAATATAAAGCATTAGAGTCATAAAGTGTTAGTCATAACAGAGTTGACTATTGTTACGTGCATGTTTATATATGTCAAGAAGGGTAATGTCGTTGAGTGTTATGTATTAAAATAGCTATATACTCGAAGAGATTTTGGGCTTCGTGTACGAAGCGCTATATACTTTGCTATATGTCCTGGCAGGAATGAGCAGCAGTTTAACCACTATCTTGGCCGAAAGGAGGGAAAGAAGGCGTGCTCTCATCACAAGCGAAGCGAACAAAGTACTTGTTATCGCTACCATCACCATTGACAATGACAGTTCCATCAGGAGCCTGGACCTCAGCGATGAAGTTAAGATCACCCTGAGCATTGGCCCACAGAAGTCGGAAGGGAGTGTAAGTGCCAGCGGTGAGGTGAATGGTGAAAGTCTTGGAAGTGCCACCGGGGTAGTCCTGCTCGAGATCCGCGTTGGCGCGAGTCCAGCCTGAGATAGCCTTGGTGCCGAACCAGACGAGGGTGATCTCATCAGAGTTGGGGATGGTAACCGTGTAGTCACCAGTCTCGGGGGCGTAGAGGAATGCCTGGTGGTTAACGGCCTTGTACTGCCAGAGCTGTGCGGGGCTGTCATCGTAGATGGCGAAGACGCGGTCGGAGGGTGTTCCGGGGGTGATACCGATACGAGTGGTCTCACCCTCGTAGGTAGGGGTGGCGGTATGGAAGAAGGTAGGGTCGAAGGAGGAGAAGTGAGGAGGATCGGAGTTGTAGAACTGGTGGGTGTAGATGGCATACTGAAGGCCGGCGTTTGAGCAAGACTGGTCTGCAGTAGGCTCAGCAGTGGTAGTGGTCTCTGTGGCGGTACCAGAGGTGTTTTCGGCCTCGGTGGTGGTGGCCTCGGTGGTAGTAGGCTCGGCGGTGGTAGTCTCGGCGGTGGTAGTGGTATCCTCAGCAGTGGTGGTGCCTTCAGCAGTGGTAGTCTCGGCGGCAGTGGTGGTATCTTCAGCAGCGGTGGTGGTACCCTCAGCAGTAGTAGTAGCCTCAGCAGTAGTGGTTTCGGCAGCGGTGGTAGTACCCTCGGCGGTAGTAGTGTCCTCGGCGGCGGTGGTGGTACCCTCAGCAGTGGTGGTGTCCTCGGCAGCAGTGGTAGTCTCGGCGGCGGTGGTGGTGTCCTCGGCGGTAGTAGTGTCCTCGGCAGCGGTGGTGGTGCCCTCAGCAGTGGTGGTCTCAGCAGCGCTTGTCTCAGCCGTAGTAGTACCGGCAGCACTTGTCTCGGCAGTGGTGGTACCAGTGGCGCTTGTCTCACCAGCACTTGTCTCAGTAGCGCTAGTCTCCGAGACAATCACTGTAGCGAGAGTGGAGCTCTCGGAGACGACAGGGACGGAGTAGTCCGTGCTGGTAGAAACAACAGTAGTCTCAGTAGCAGTGGAGGAAGCGATCTCGGTGGAGGAAGAGACGGCAGCAGCAGTGGTGGTTGTGCGAGGCCTGCAGGGGCCAGCGGCAGCGAAGCTGGCAAAGGCCAAGCCCGCAAAGGTAACGAATGACTTCATGTTGGTAAAGAACGTGATGAACAGTAAAGAATGACTGGGGGAAAAAAGAATGAATGAGAGTATGTGAGATCTGCAAGCAGAATGAGAATCGTCCCGCTGTTATATACAAGGTCTCTAATCTCTAGCCATGTCAAAGAGGCGTTTTGCTAGATATGGCAATTTCTTCGCAGCGGCCCAACACTGACTCGTCTTTACGAGACTAATATAACCCTATTGCGCCGCGCTGAGAACTTCAGTTGTTGTTTAAATTGCGATTGTGATTTGGCTGAGCTAAAAAACCACGCTGTATTGCGAATACCCCGTATTCCCCTGGCATCGGGTCATGTTTTGTTTCCTTGCAAGGTTCATGGATGTTGGATCTAGTTAGCTGCTCATCAAAGACACAAGCTAGCAACGGTCAACCCGGTCTGTCCAGCTAACGACCGGTGGTAGGGCAGTGGTCTAGGCCACGGCTGGTAATAAACCTGAAACCCGGTTACTGGTTGAAATTTACGTCATGGCGTTTATGTTTATGGATGGGCCAATTAGCTGCCAAATTGGCTCCTTTTAGTGCCCCGATGCACTGACTGTAATTTCTAGATCGTTAGTGCGAGGACCGTTGAGGCTTGAGGTGCCCCTATAACCCACAGGTTCACGGCCCAATGAAATGAAAAGAGCTACAGACTATTGAAACTAGTACCTGGATCCGTCTCTCAGCTGGCAGCCTGGCTGCACCGCTACTGTCAACTTTCACGCCTTTTTTTCAAATGGCTATTTTGGTATCAAAATAACAACATAAAGTCCGTTTTGCGAACTTGGAACACCAATCACGCGATAAATCGATGGATGAGGTGCAGCGCAAAAATCTTTCCACCACGGAGCATCCTTACAATTTTCCAATGCCGAAGCCTGCACCGATTTGCCGAACCCCCACCATTGACCTAGAGATATCTTTGATTGCCGCCGTGCCACTCAGCACTATTGTGCGCCACACTTCTCTCTCCAGGATGTTCAGCACCGTCTCTACCCCCTGTTGCCCATGCACGGCTGAATCCCATAGCGCTGACCTTCCCAACAAACAAAGATCTACCCCTAATAAAGCTAGGGTTTGAAAGAGGTCTGAACCCTTAGTGTTCCCACCGCCGAATAAAACCGGAGAGCAGCCTTTGACAGCGCGAGAAACCTCAGGTAAAGCCTCAAGAGTTCTTGAACCCCTGTTGAGTTGACGCCCGCCGTGGTTTGATACAATGATGGCGTCGGCACCTGCTTCTACTGCTAAGACGGCATCTTCAGCTGTGAGAACTCCCCTGAGACGGATTTAATGTCTGTTTGAGGCCGTAGCCAGGGAGTTGTCTCTGTCCATGTCAGAGCTGAGTCGATGTTGAGATCTAAATGCTCCCACCCAGCTTCAACGGATTTTTCCATTCGTGCAGGCGATTGTCCAAGGTCGTCGTATCCACTGTCAGATCGAGAGCTCCGTAGCCCGCTCGTTCTGCCCGCTTGATAAACCGTTTTGTGATATCACGAGGACTAACAAAGTATAGTGGGAACCATGGTTGGGGATGCTTCGCGTCGCGTTGAGGTAGGGCTTAGCGTCATCAAGGGATTCGTCGAGTTTAAAGACGGGCAGACATTGGTGCTATGGGCAAAAGCGGCCGGCGACGGATATTTCGCCGTTGTATCCAACTAGTAGCTTGTAAGCACTTGATGCGATTGCTATGGATATGTCATAGTGTTTTCTGGATATCCGAGTCGAGGTATCAATTACGAATACATTATAAAGAAGCCGCAGATGAAAAGCAGGACTGTCGATGTAAATAATTAATATCTGACTCTTCTCCGCGTGGAGGATGTGATAAGCTGATAAGCGATAAGCGATAAGCAGAAGACGGGAAGGGATTTTCACCTTCAGGCTCGCTCACGCGGCACGGCCGGGTAAGCTCTAGGGTAGAAGACTTACGTTTTGTCAACTTCTTGATTCCACCAACAAGTTATCAGTTAATCATCAGCTCCATCAGCGTGACAGCATCAGATACATGCCGGTAAAACTCTTTAAGCCAAGCTTTGATATCATCTGCCGTGGTGGACTTTCCCTCTTTGCTTTCGTCCTATCTTGGCTTTGTTTTATTTTTATGGCCAGCTAAGTTACTTCGTTTGGTTCTGAGGGTGAAGAGCCCCAGAAATCAAAATGGGAAGTTGAATTGCAATAACATCTCTTGTAGAAATATCACTCGGCCAATATCCATTATAATTGAACGATGCTAAGTGGACTTGGCTACTGAGCTTCATGGAGCTGAGTGTCACTGGCACTGAGAATTGGAATCTGGCTAGAGTTAGTGTCGCGGTGAGTCCGATGACAAGCACCGTTAGCTTCGGGCGGAGTCCGTGAGATCTTCCCCACATCTCGCGCGGACCCACGCCATTGGGTCAACGTCCGAGTGGGTCTGTTATTTCCGGTAACCACGGAACAATTGCGCGGAAAGGGCCTGTCTTACGATTACTGGAGTCAATTGAGGCTGTGGAGGAGAATTTTTGGGTTATGAGTGAGTAGAACACTGTAAAGACAACACTTCTACTGCAACTAAGCCGAATGAGACTTATGTTCCCGCCACTTGTGCTTGTGAGGGGTAAGATGGTGCGGGATTGCAATATTGCAAGACGCCCAATGTCTAATCCCGAACACTTGGTTCGATAACAAAGTCTCCCAACGACGATCCGCGATGTGTTTGGTCCATTGTATAATTGGGGAATTCGGAATCTTGTCGAGAAGCCTCTCATGCCATCAGCAGAAACCTTGATCCACGCCATCTTTTACAATGGGTTTGATACCAATCATCGCACTCAAGGCTGATTCCGCCACCAAACCTGAGCCTTGTATCCTCAGTGACTTTCACCCAGGTGCCGTAAAGTAGGCCCAAAAGTCCTTGGACTGCATCTATGACGATCCACACACAGAGAATTGGCGCTCTTAGGCTACAGCAATCCGTTTCAAGGATTACCAGAGCACGAAGAACGACCTTGCCTCGGGACCGCAACTTATAGTCATTAGTAAACAGGGCGTCGGCTTGGATAAGATTGACGTCGATGCTTGCAAAAAAGACAACGTTCAAGTTTGCAACACTCCTGGTGTCAATGCGTCCGGTGTTGAAGAGAAGGCTTTATGCTTAGCTCTCACTATTGCTCGAGAAGTGCCCTAGATGATAATTTGGCAGTAAATTTACAGAGAGGCCATTCACAACAAAACTGTAGCTGGGATTCTGCTGTCTAAAAGAATCATTAGCGTTGTAGCAGCATGTCATATTGGCTAAGCTATTGCACAAATAATTGTCTGTGGATTGCGAGTAGAGACCGTGGCTATCGATCCTTATTTCCACCACAACGAAGGGTTCGGGAAAACAATCACCTTCAAACGCGTCGAGACCACCCTTACACTTCCATTGAAGAGTTTGTTGAGCCTCGTACCATTGGGGAACTGATGCTAACAAGAATTATCTCCAATTCATGTATACTATGAGGAAACTCTTTCCCTTCAAGACGTGATCTGTCTATCCATTTGAGTCTTATACATGTGATAAATTACTCTTTCCCTAACTATTAGAGGCTAAAACATCCATCTGACCCCCAATCGAAATGTATCAGTGGTCTCTAGTAAAGCCAGTGGGGTAAAGATGCCTTAAAGTCTGCAAGAAAAGCTCTGGATTTTCCATAGGCACGTTGGCCTGAACAGACTCACTACTCGCAACGTTCCTCTTGACGATAACAATGTCCTTGTCTGCCCACATATCTTGCCCAATGGGAGCATTTATCTGCAGTGCATGTTTTCCTGTCGCGTTGAACTTGACGATTCGAGCCGTTTTACCAGAGGCAAAGGCTGCTTTTTCATCTTCTTCAAATTGCATGCCTGTGTCCGAGTCCGTTTGGCAAGCCTGAATCATTGCGGCAATGTCATCATCTGAGAGGGTTATGTGGCCGTTTTCTAAGATAAGTTAGCGTTGTATCTTCGTTGGTAAACGTGGTCAAAAGCCCTCACCATCGGGCTCGACGTAGTCAAGAATTCTGGCGATTTCTAGCCTCGCTAATCCCTTTGTTACTTTCTGTAGCCGCTGATCAACGCTCCGCATTTGCTCCGCGTCAATGACCCTGGTTCCATTGGGCCCCTTCATCAACCCAACTTGCGCGGTGCTCACAGCCACTGAAAGATTCGCGGAATGTGATGTCAGCAGGGCAACCAGACTGGCCAATCTTTTCTCGTCACTGCTACCCTTAAAAAGTTGATGTGTGAAATCTTGAGCTGCACCTCTTCCCATCTTACCAGACAGGTCTCTCACGAAAGAGCTCAGTTGCTCACTAACCGACTTGACGCTGTGCATAGTCTGGAGAATAGCTTCTGTGTTGAGCTCATCTTCTTGTTCGACGGCAGTGACCACGGCAGCAGTCCCGCTGATGACCTTTTCGTGCTGAGCAAGCACGTCTGGCATATCTTGCTGGCGGTTCCTCGCATTGCGGATGCGGCTGAAAATCTTGATGACCTGCTCTAGAGAAGCGGCAGATGCCATGGCAAGGCCTACTACATCCATTTCCTGTTTAAGTTGTCAAAATCTAAGGGAGATTTGAGAATGGTAGTGATTGGCATACATCGAACGTGTGCTAAGCAGCGTACTAGTACGGAAGTTGTCAGAATACAAAGTAGTTGAAGAGAAGGGCGCCTACTTGCGCTTTTCGCTAATGTTGACCTGAAGCGAACTGGGCTATGTACGATTGATCATTCAAGATATAATTAAGGTCGTTGAAAGCCGTTGAGCGTCGTTATCGATAGCCGGGGAGGAGGTGTTAGTTATCCAAAGTTGGAAACTATGGCAGTATTAAATAAAATCTTTCGTGATTCTCAGTATTTTAATTGTGCCTCATAGTTCCACAGGCTTCCAGCGCACCGCCATCGCACCGCACATCGATTTAACATGGAGGTGAGGCCTCACTTCAGAGTCCTACTACCTGTGCAACGGACCTCACCGAAAACTGAAATGCAAGTCACCAAATCAATTTGAAATAATCCATATCGGTTAATAGTGCAGCTGCCAAGAGTTGGTCTGACGGGTTGCTTACCTTGCCGCTTGCGCATGCTGTCATTTCAATCTTGGCTGACTCGGAACTTCCAAGTTCCGCGCCTTTCAAATGCAGCACATAGGCACAGACGTCACAGTTCTGACCTATTGGTTGAAAAAAACGATGGTTATATCATACATATCTGCTTATCACTTGGCAATGACATCCAAGGATGAGGGCTCTTATTAAAGCATTTTCTTTGCCTTTACTGCGACCTTGCTTCAATAGCTATGGCATTTGAACATTACTTAAAAAGCTGCGGCAGCAAGTCGCAACTCTGAACTATCTTTTTAAATTTTACTGGCCTGGGTAGTATATCTGTAAGTCAGGGTAGTTGTCACCGGTCATGAGAGCGAAGGCCTGGAGTGTAGGTGATTTAATTCGCGCTTGTAGTGCAGGTGATGCCCACTGAGGCTCTCGGCTGACCACTCGGTTAGGGCCACCATTCTTTGCACAGTTTCGGGCAATGGTTGGAGACTGTGTAGTGACTTATGAGTTTTGGTGGTGGTGGGGGTGACGTGTTTGCCTTTCGGTGGTAGGCTGATAAAGCACCACCTGCATCAGCAGTTCATCCTGTTGCTCGTAAGGCTCCCCGCTCAGTCAAGAACTCCGCGATGCGTTCTGGTCAAGATTCCATTCGCATTTAATGGCCTCCCCGATAAGCTCATCTACTGTTTCCCACGCCATCACGCCTTTTTGATCAGATTATCATACTTGAAGTCTTAGCTATCATGTCTGAACTTAGGGAAACGAGAAAAGAAGATTTGAAAACCGAGAACACTTTACAAGATTTAGGCCGTCCGAAAAATGCGGGTGACAAAGCTGGCTCAAGCTCAGCGCCATGTCTATTGTCATTGTTGGCTCAGTTAGATCCTTCTATCAGGCAAAGTTGGAAAGAAAACATCTTTCCCCAACTTTGTGAGTTGATTACAGAACTCCTGATGAAAGTCTGCTTCCTCGACGCTAGTCCCTTGAAGTTGGTGGTTTCTGAAGGTATTTCTAAAACTCTTGTGGTTTTTTGACGAATTGAATCAGTTGACATGGCGATGTTCATATATCCTTTGCTAACTTCGACTGATCATAGAACCTGAGAATCTTAGTGACGACGCCACTCCTAGGTCTTGGGTATCTGTGAAAATGCAGCTCATGGAGGACTATTTGGCTCTCTACAACTGGAAAGAGAGCGTTGGAAGTGCGCGGCTAGCACGATATTTTGACACTCCTCCCGGTAACAACGGGTTTCCCAGTGTGGATCGGGCCAGGGGTCACATAATCGCCCTTGGCGACAGGATTCTGCAACGTAAGGACCCGCTCAACAATTTGAACGCATTTGCCATTTCTCAGCTCCTTTCTCTCTACAGGACTTTGCCTCATTTTACTGACTCAATTAGTAATCAGCAATACTGCTGAGGGCTTAGGAAACATCAGAGAGCTCATCTCGCGGCTTGAGAAACTGCTTGCGAAAGCGAAAGAGGAACGGGATAGGCAAACCACCGTGCTACGCGAAAGCAACTTACCCAACCTCGAAAGGCCAACAAGTACTCTGTGTCTAGATTCGATTCTTAAAGACATAAGACAAGAGATCCGAGGCCTCAGTCGAATTGGCGTTAGAGATGAATTGCTTCAAGCAGCAACCATCGAGGTGCGTCAGCACGGGAATCTCGATCGCGGTGCCCCCTATCCATTTAGATTAGAGCTGGGCTGTAAAGAAGTTCTGTCGTCCACAGGTAACTTACTCAATATCCCTTACTGTAATAACAATTGGCAATATTTGTTCTGACATGAGTTAAGACTATGAAGCACTGTCGTCTACGAGTGATCCGATTTATTTCTCTGCCGGCGAACACTCAGGTCCTGAGATGCGTCTCACTCACCCAATGAGGATACACTCTGAGGGCAGGAACAGGAGGCTACCTAGCAAGCTTCGACAAAGGCGACGTCTCTCAGACTCGATAGAGTTCTCTCAGCTTCGGCTACCCTCGTCGACGAAGATGAAACAACCGAATTTGACTTTTCTTCGCTCGTTGTGGTCGATAGCCCAGGACACAACCACCACTATCCGGGACACTTGGTTTCATTCACGGCCTCCACCTAATCCTCGGTTTCTTGGGTCAGGACTATTCGATTTTACGGTCCTAATAACTGCTCGTGAAAATCGATTAACTTCCGATGAGATCCGCGCGGCCCTAGAAGACCAGGATGCCAAAGATAAAGAAGTAGAAGAAGATGGCGTGTCCGGATTGACATACCACTTGAGCCGCATCAAGGTTTCAGAAACAACGCTGCCTGAGGATATCTTGAAGGCCATTCGCAAGGCTGTTGACGAGCAGAATCCTCCCCAGCCGACAATGTTGATGCAGGGTGAGGTTGCCCGAAATGACTTTCATGATCGCAGATCTCTACAGTTCACTTCTGCTCTGTTGGAAAGTCTATGTCGAGGGACCGTTTATGCGAATACCAAGGTCAACTCCCTGGCGGAGGTACTGGGGCCCTCTATGCAGACTCTGATCATGGACGAGTTCTTCGAGTCCTCCAAACGATGGTTTAGACACCACTTGGCGCCATTACCATACACGAATGAATCTATTGAAGCAACATCGTTTATCAGCGCTCACCACCGGCGAATAAAGCAAGTGTGTAATGTCCCTATGGCGAATGAACTTCTACCGTCCTGGGATCTTATTCAACCTCTTATCGATAGGTTACTTACTATCTTGCAAGATCTTCGCGGAGAACTCGAGTTCAACTGCAATTTCGAGACCGATCTTCGGGACCGGATCATCGAAGGACCACTGAAACGTCGTCTTCGGGTAGCCCAGAGCCCCACACGTATATATAGTCGGTCTGTTGATACCTCAGTTTCCCTAGCTCCTTTGCATATCCTCTGCTACGTAGTCCCTCAGGCAGTACATGTGGAACCACAGGAAATGGAATATCAGACCGACAAGGAGAACGCTTCGGACTCGCTTAATAATCTAAGAACTGCAATGTTATGGGAAACTGTTCGATTCGATACAATGTACAACAGTACACACTTTCGAGTAGAACGCAGTTCATCGGCGGGTAAGAGGCCACAAGGATTACTCTTCACAGTCCCACGGATTGAGCCAACGAAAGATACAAACATGGTTGATGCCGATTGTCCCAAACCTATCAACATAAAACAAGATCAAAACCCATTGAGAGACGACAGTAAAACAACTCCAGCCGACAATTCAGACTCCTTGGCCGATGTTAAAACACGTGAAGAGCATGAAGCAGGAATTGTAGAGACGCCGAAAGCTCCAGGAATATCTTCTTTGGACTGCAAGGATGTTAATCCAAAATTGAAACGAAAGATTGCGGGGGATTAGAAGTTTGGACATATTATGTGTTTTGCATAGACTTTGTAATTCAGATAGTATCATCAAGGTAGGATAGAGAGGATTGTATAGAGTATAAAGATGTCTAGCCAATTTTAAGAAGATGCTAACAAAGCAGAAAAAGAAAGACTTTCTAAAAAGTCCAATGAAGTCTTATTCTCTACCTAGGTACTATGTTGCATGATGCTCATAACCGAATTGTACATTTCCTTATGCTGCTCTTCCGCTTTTCGCAAGCATATCACCACTTTCTCATAGAAATCCTTCTGCGACTCTTTTTGGAACAAGTTATATAAGTTGTTATCTCCAGTTGACTTCTTGAAGCAGTACCGAGCTGCGCTGCGGTAATTCTCATTATACCATAAGCCGCCGTTATACTCGGAGAGCACACGATTCTTAAGCTTATTGAAGTCGCCATGCTGCTCCGAAACGCGGCCGTCCTTCCAATATCTTAGGTCATATATCATTTGTGGGTCTGCTAGCTGTAAGAGCGTGACGCAGAGGCCAAAGAGGATGTTGTGGGAGCTGGCCAGCTGGATGTTCAGAGATCCAGAGTTGGAAGTTGGCCTGCTTTCTAGCCGAACTCTCACGTGTGGCTCAAGATTGACGGATGCTAGGTCCTGATCGTTTCCTCTTGTCGGGAGGAATACCACAATTTGATCGCTGCATAGTTGTGACGTTGAGAATATGCCCAAAGGAAGCTCCAATACAGCCTCCACTATGAGCCGTGAAAGCTTGGCGCAGATTAACAAAGTTCCGGTTTTCGACATAGGAGACACGGGATCCTCAACCTCCCTTGCCTTGATCCATTCCGCCAACGGGACTAAGTGCGTATCTCTCCCAGGAAGCTGATCAGTGTAAGGAAATATAAGTTTATGCTCCATGTGACTAGCCTCGTCAGAGAGCGGCATCTGTATGGCACAAGTTCCTCCCTCTCCCTGTTTCAGCCCCGCGGGACAAAATCGGATCATCGAGACAGAACGCTGTCCGGCTCTTTGCGGAAGAATGGCTGTATTGGCCCTGGACAACTTGCGATGACGCCTCTGGAAATATTCTGTTTTTCTTTGGGTCTTCTTTATCCGCTTCGGCTGCAATGGTCCCAGTATGTCCTTATGCTTTTGTTTCTTCCGCTTAGAATTGTAAACTTTCTCACATACAATAAAAGTGTGAGCGATGAACCACACTAAGCTTGGCGATTCCCTTGCATGCTCTGAGTAGTCCTCAAAGGCGAGTGAAAACATCACCTCTGCTGCTTCCCTTTCGTCCCCACCCTGCATACTCAAATTAATGTATATCTGATGTTCCGTGTGGCTATGGCAGACTTGACTTAGGATGTCGCAAACCGTAGTAGATGCATCTCTCCTCCGTCCATATTGTTTAAGGGCTATTGCAGGTGTCGTTTCGCCGGCGTCCATGAGTTTTGCAAGTTCAGACGTCTCCCTTATGAAACGTTTAACTGCAAGGCAAGCAGTGAGCAGTGAAATGCCAGCATCCTCACTCCCTTTGTCTGTGGAGAGGCCTGTTTCGGTACTAATCCGTCTTTGGGTGTCAATGAATGCTTGATCGGAGATGCTGACTGGTCCCTAGAAAACGAACGGTGTCAGCTTAAAATAGACTTTTAGATATTGAAGCCCAAAAAGGAGCCGTACTCTATTCCGTCTAAGCATGCTGAGAGCATCTTCAACCGCTGTCTTTACGCCATGAAGAGCGTAAGTTACGTGGAGCCACTCCTTTACATGAGGAAGGGAGCTGCTGCTATGAGTGGAATATCCGGAAGGGCCGAGAATGTCCGCTTGCCGTTGTTGTAGTTCTCCTCGTGGCTCGTCGATCAACAAGCGCAGAATTTCTGATGACTCGACTGAGTCCATGCGTGTTTCGAAGATGTTGGTGACCTCTTCATACAAAGTTTCTATTGCTTGAAAGTGGTAGTGGACTATTCGTGCCCCATTTTCTAGCTGATTTGTCGTGCTACAGGAGTCATCATTGAATACCTCTGATTCGGGTCTCTGGGTGGAACTTGGTGACGAGACTAGCGTTGATGCATTCCAGGTCCCTTGGGGCTGCTCTGGGATGACAGTATCCACAATCTGTCCGAAAACCTGGCTGGGATCGGTGTCGTCTGCTGAACGCTTAGTGCTATGACTATACTATAGCTTGAGTGCTGCGACAAAGAACTTCAACTTACTGGCAAGTTCCCTATCTAAGGGAAAAGTCTGTATGAACGTAAAGTTTGCAGGTCCAAAAGCTTTAACTGTTGTTTTCATATCATTGCTAATCGTTTCCCTGTTTCCGATATCGCCATTCATCTGGACGCTCCGGCCTGATGCAATGTTATCGGTCGTCACGGAGCCTCTCATTTTCTGCGGAAACGCCTGGGAACCAATGCCATTATTTCTGTTCGAAGTCCCTATCATATTATAGGAATACTCTAAAATAGACGCAGCCACGGAAGAAGGTGGATGGCTAAGATGAGTGGTACTACGGTTCTGCATGCAAACAACGAGTGCAGATATGCTTAGAAGAGGTAACTGGATGCCTTAGAGATGGCAGCGGGGTAGGTGAAAGATGGCACCCTCACGAGCCATTCTTTGCGATGAAATGCATGTGCCTCTTGTTTGGCGCTTAGAACGCTATGTACACAGTATTTCTTACTGTCATGGGCACCAGTCCCTGCAAAGCCTTGCTCGGATTTGTGTAGTGGTGTGTAAGATCAACCCATTGTAAATTACAATGACATCATTCTAGCTCAGCCGCACTTCAAGTTGAAGCATACCTGGAAGTGTCTTGGTATCACGCTTCCCAACAGGTATTAAAATGAAGTAGACGATCTCGACAACTTGTCGAGCAAGAGACCAACCTGGGAAGAATGAAGTAGCTATCTCTATGTCGTCTTATACTGTGACCCTCTGGTATCTAGCTCAAAGCGTGAAGTCGCTTTGCCCACGAAGGGTCGTACAGCGGGTCACTTTGTTGGTGACATGGTCTTAACATGCATCGATAGGGCTAATGAGGCTGAAAGAGCAGCATGGTCAAGTATCGCCCGCCCGAGTTTAAGTTAGACGAAAGAAGTTGTCAGCAGCGCTCCAACAAGTGGCAGATGACGCTTGAAGCTGCCGACCTCTCGACCCGAACCGTGTTGATGTTCCAGAGTCAATTTGTAGAAGGCAAATCAACCACATATGAGCGGCAGAACGTTCACTATTGATGCTGAATGGCAGAACTTACTCATTTACAATTCGAGGGCGGTAAGGCGTTTGCTACTTGCGGTAGTCACCTGGTCATGTTTCAATTTCGGCTGGTCAGAGCTAATACAGTCATCATTTGCGGTATTTTCGGACGAAAGTGCCAATGCGGAGAGAATATGGTAGCCTATTGGCTGCAAGCGAACACATTGTCATAAAGCTCAGCAGCAGTTTACCTTTGCCAAATTCACTCAGTGGGAGTCTTTGGGCTGCTTAAATAGGTACTCGTAGGATTTACAATTTGTGGACCCGTATATACATGGTCAAACCGCTCTAACACCAGTAGAAACCGTGCTAGATACCCATCCGAGACTCGATTCTTTTTTTTATTCAGGTTTTGCCACAGGGAACTGTGCAATTTTTGCTTGAGACTTTAGTTTAGCATCATCGAGAGACCAGGCCAAGGGCACAATATAATTGAACCAATACGGTGATGTTTCGTTCAACTCTCTATGCTCACAGTCTCCCCCAAGCCAGGTAGATCGGGAGACATAGCGGTAAAACTCAAAGAGGTGTCCAGCCAAACCGTCAGCCGACAGCTGCAGTTGGTCTTTAAGCCAGTCTATTGGGCGCACAGCACCTAGAAGCAGGGTATCAAACTCAAATTTTACAAGCTCTATATACATTTAGTCAAGTGCTTATTCGCACGGTGACGTAGATATATGCATACCTCGCCTGTTCGACATGGTTGTTTCCGTTCCTAAAACAGATGAAACACTATAGATGAGCGAGGTGAGTGTGGAATATCTCATATTGTCAAATGTTCTCGCCAGGGGCACAATATGCGCTGAGATGTCTTTGGAGACGTGCTGAATTACTTAATGATAAAAGTCTAGGCCGCCAACAGATAGCGCCAAAGCGGTATTGCCATGCGTCAGGCACTATATACACTGTCCAAAACTCATTGTCGGAGAAACTGGCGGAATATCATTAAGAAGCTCCTAAATTGCTCCACATTCAGGCCCATTCTTAAACCAATGGAAATTAGTCGCTTATAGGAGACGGTCCGAGCATTCACCCGCTCTGAATGCAAGTCACCGTGAGGCGCTGATCCGCAAGCCAGGATATATATATATATATATATATATATATATATATCAGGCTGCCAAGACAATGGCTTCATGTTTATGGACCGAAGAGGTTGTGCCTGGTGGAAGCTATTCCGTATCTTTAGGAGGCTCTTACCGCTTTTGGGGATAGCTTCACAGGACTGGTTAATCTAAATTGTTAGGGAACCTTTCCTCGTGGCTTTTAACGACCGATCCCACGTCGACGTGCCGTGTCAATGGCAGATGGGCCGCTGAAGAATGTTTAGAGCTTTCAGGTTATCCGAGAAAACATACCTGGCATAGGCCACAAGCCTGCTTGCTCAAGCACTGTCTCATGCATGTTTATCCCTACCCGCCCGCGCTATTCCCTCTTGACTGCGGGCGCTATGTTTTAGCACAGAGTTACGATAGAGTAAGCGGCAGGGCTAAGGGTCATGGCTTCTCGGTACTTGTCATGTGCGAAGCACGCTATGGCCTTGCTTTACGGCTCCCGTAGTGGTTGGATATGCCGTAAACGCTTCTGAGTGGACAGTGATGTCGCGAATGCCAGGCCTTTCAACCATGATTCAGCTGTGTCCCCAGTATATATCCACCGCTCTCCCAGCACATTTGATTCGAGAAGTTACATTGCTGAGTTCTCCTGCACTCAGCCAACAACTCCTCTCGACCGACAGTATCGGTAAGCCCTAAAATGCACCCGTGGGAATTCTTCATTGACCCTACTATAGAAGGGAGGGTATCAGACCGATCCATCAGTTTAATCATGTCGGAAAGTACCGAAGCTACGAAGCTGGCCCAGCGCGCATTGGAAGAACATGGACCCTTGAAAGATGTTGAACCTGGCATTGTCTGTATTGATGGGCATCGCTTTTATATCAACTATGGAGTGCCACAAGAGGTTGCGAAGAGACTATATGCGCTCTTTGACCAGGATGACGTCAAGTACGAGGATATACCTGATGACCTCAAGGCATATGAGGTGAAGGAGATCCGAATGATGGCAAGATGAAGAATCCTGGCAAGTAATTGTGCGATCAATGCTGTTGTATTCGCTGTCAAAAACCCCGTTGGTCATCGCCCCTCAATGAAATCCCCAATTAGCCATATGGGTGCTTTGCTACTCAGGAATCACAAACTTGTTGCACAATCGCTACGATACTTCCCATTGAAGCCCAGAACATATTACATACAGTTGCGGCATTTTTGGCCCCTGTTTCTTTCTATCATCCTGCGCTAACCGTCAGTGTCTTACTGGCTGTCTAAGTTGTGAGCTATATTTGCCTGCCTTTCAGACTTGTGGCTGAGAGCTTAAATCAGCAGATAGAACTTCGTCTTAACTTCATACAACACAACCTTATGGTCCGAGCACGACTGCATTTTGAATAGCTAGAATTTGTCTCCAAAGTTCCTCGCGTTTGAAATGCTGATACTGGTTGATGATAATTATCAGAGCAGCTTGTGCGTGGGTGTTGGTTGCATTGTCATTGGTTCACTAAGTTCTTTCTGCTGATTTAAGCTCTCAGCCACTGGTCCGAAGAGGTCAAGGCTCCATGCTGTTGGTTCTATGTCGGAAGCACGGCACAAGTATGTTGGTTGGAACCATGAACATACCGAGGTCGAACGAAGGGCGATCCTGAGTTACACTTGGGAAAGAAGGCTATTCCCTCCACGGCTCTGATACAAAAAGCATCGCGATCTTCTAGAGTGATGTATCCCGAATTTTATTGCGTGAAGGAAGTGTCTGGATTTCGTTCTGTGAAGCCTCAACATGGTCGTCGCAAGGATATTAAATTGAAAGCTTTGAGGAGAAAATAGAAAGAGGGAGAATGGTAGAAGGAATTAGTAACAAAACCAAAGGAATTTTGAAGGGTTAGAAGCAAAGGGAACCTCGTCTTGTGATCCTAGAATATGATATTGGCTCTAAGTAAAAGTTTTTCCATGCTGCCCATTGGTCAGCGTAGCATCTGTTGTCTGCTACTGGACTTTTCTGCCCATGGAACCATACACTGCCGCACAAACCCTTACAAGCCGAAAGAGATATCCCCCACCCATAATACACAGGGAAAAGGCTACCCTTCTGGAATTCCGTGCTCATCTGGGCCATCAGGTTGGGATCAATGGGGCTCTGGCATATAAGGTGGTTTAGGCCTGTCAAATGTAAAGCCCGGCTTTGAATGCCTCAACCTGCTGTTGTACTGATACTCGAAAAATCGGAATTCCAGCGGCGTTGTCTACCGCGCCATTCAAATCAACAGACCCTATCTGCATGGCATCTGTTAATACGGGACTGTTCGTCTGGTGGATTTTCTCAACAAGGTCCTGCATCACGACCGCTGTAATGATAGGATCATCGTCCGGTACATAGTCCCTCCGCGTCGACAACACGACGACGAGTCCCGAGACTAACATGAAGCCGAATGTAATCCACGTCAGCGCAAATATCGCGCCCCGGTATTGGGACGATCGCTCGCCCGAGTCCCAGCCAGTAAGTAGCGCCAGTGGTGGGATAACTCCGATACATAAGCGAGTCGCGAGGGTGCCTAGCATACCCGTCGTGAAGGCCCTGCCACCCAGAACCGACAGGTGACGGAAGCGTGCGTACGGCCACAGGAAGTGTCCCTGGAAGAGGTTCTCAAGCAGGATGAGGTCTATGGGGTTATGGTGGAAGACGGACCAGCGATATATATGCATCATCTGCTCAAGGCACGCGGCTGTGAAGATGCCGTACAGAATGACGAGGATGTTTAGAGCGATACGTGCGCCCGGGTAGCCAAAGATCTGATCCATCGGGAGACACACGTTGCCATCGTCTCGACCACGGACGTTGACGGTCTGCATCCAGACCTGGATGCCAATAGCAATCAGGAGGGAGCATACCATAAGAGGAACGACCCTCATTGTGTGTGAAAGTAAGAACGAGCCCTTGTACTTGGTCGAAAGAACGAGTGCTCGGGCACCGGCGGTTTCTGGCGGGTGTGAGATGATAGGATCGCATGGCGCGAACTCGATGATCAGCTGGCCATCTATATCACCACGGATAGCACGGAAACGCTGGGCCTTGTCGAGTTCCTTGATGATGGTCTTGGTAGAGGCCATTGTCCCGCGCTGCTGCAGGGGTTGGATAAGCTTGAACAGGGAGACGGCGACAGCCAAAATGGATCGCGGTACGCTGTCAACCTTGTGAGAAAGGAAAACCAGTATTAGAGAGCAGAGTAAAGGTAACCCCAGAGTTAGAACTGCGCCGCCTCCAAGAAGCCCATTGTTGGTGTGTACCCTGAACGACCAAGGATAGGTTTCACCCTCTCTGTAGCATTGTAGTGTGTATCCGCCTCAGATCCTTGACGGAGAGGTCAGCCTTCTGCACAGCAGACCATTTTGCGGCCCACCAGAGGTGCGGCACGATGGCGTCTGAAGCGATTGTTATTGCGATGGTGAAGAAGGCATAAGTAAAGGCAAGGATGGCCAGCTCCGTCTCACCCACCAGCTTTTCATTGCCAGCTCCTAGGTAGGTTACTATGGAACAAGTCCGATGGAGTAATTAGAGACTAGTCCCGCGATGTAGCCGACTGTGATCCTTGTCATTGTCGATCTACTTCTTGAGGCGTTTCGTATTCCAACGAGGTATCGCCAAGCATCCGCTGGAGGGACACCTGGCGGAAGCTTGATCTTCCCTGTCGACGAGAGTGTAGTCCCTGGTGCGGGCTCTGTTTGGAAAGTGTGTGTTGCCATTGATAGTATTAGTTATGGTAAGAAGGACGAAGAGTTAGAAAGGTCAGGGGTTTCAAATACCCTTAGTCAATAGTCACTTTGTGAATCTGACCAAGCAGAACAAGAATCTGTAAGGATTTATCAAACTAAATACTTGGTGCCAGTCAGCCTTGGGCATTTCTAAGGGCTAAGCTTGTGACTTGAGCTGAAAATTGAGGCGCTGGACGAGGCCATGGATTGGACTGCCAAGAGTCTAAGGGAGAGTAAGGCGTCGGGTAACGCCCCCGACTGGATTGCCAAGAGTTGAGGGAAGAGGTTGGTCCTAACAGGAATTCCTCCTCACAATGCACTCTTCAGAGGTACGTCGCGCTCTTTTTCTGGGCGGCTGTAACATTTCCTGAGCCTGAAGGATAATCAGGTTACGTTGAATGGTATTGAGAAAGATCTAAACCTCACTGAGGCTTAGTTCTGTACTGTTGTCTCTTGAAGGTTAGGTTCCTACATCTATCAAACCTACTTCGAACTGCGAACTGACACTGGAACAACAGATAAAGGGTCATGCAGATTCCCAGCAACATAATCATTACTCACGTCCGTCCTTCAATCCACCTCCCCATCTGGGCTTGCGTCTGGTCCGCTGTTTCCGCCAGCACCGCCGCCACCGACAACTTCGGCCATCTCATCACCATTCGATGTCTCGCCGGAATCGCAGAAGCTCCCCTCTTCCCTAGAGTATCCTTTCTTCTGTCCTGCTGGTATACGCGTGGTGAACTTGGTCTGCGTATGGCAACTCTGTACTCTGGCCTTGTTGTTGCAACAGCTTTCTCTGGTCTCATTGCGGCTGGCGTCTTCTCCAACGTTGACCAGGTCCGAGGTCTCGCAGACTGGAGGGTATGTAAATGCAATCCTATTACGGGGAATAGTGATAACGAGACTTGCTTCAGCGCCTCTACATCATAATTGGATCCGTAAACCTCTTGCTAGCCCCTTGTGCCGTCGTTTTACTCCCCGAATTTCCCGAATCTGATACTGGAAGTCAGAAATGGCTCTTTACGGAGGAAGAGCTCCGAGTTGCTATTCAGCGAATTGCCATTGACCGCATTCCACAAGAGAGCAAACGTTCTGTCTGTTGGGGACTCAAGCGAGCTGTCACTGTGCCAAATTTATCAACACCTTTTGCACAGTGAACCAACTACCCACGCCGTTGTCCTAAGATCAATTATTGCAGACTTCACCAGGAGCCCATTGCAGTTCAAGGCTCGTCGCGAGGAGTCTTTCGCCACAGCAACCCTGAGCTAACGCCAGCTCGGTCCCTCGGTATCAGCTTTTGGGGTAGACGCGAGGTCAAACTCGGCCCCACGCCCCGAAACAGCTGCACTGCCACTCCTGTAGGCATATCAGCAGTACAGCTTTAATATTCCTTAATAAGTGCCAGCACTAAAGATACTATTCCGTTAAATAAAAAATTTGGTGTTAGAGGGATACTCTGCCTTATGCTCAATCAATATCCTTCACCACACTTATCACCATGGTACGAGCATCAACAATCGCTGCCCCAGCGCGCAACTCGCAACTGCGCATGTTGAATGCACTGCGTGCCAACGGAAAACCTATCATGACCTTTTTGGGGCTGCCATCTCTCCGGACAGCTCAGATTGTTGCCTCGACCGGAGTCGATGTAAGCTTTCTACCCATACATACCTGATTTATGCTTGAATCACAATCCCTGACGCTTTGCTTCCAGGGTGTCATCATTGATTGCGAACACGGTCATATTAGCGATGACTCGATGCACCACGCCACTGCTGCCATCGCCGCCGCCGGTGTCTCGCCTCTTGTTCGTCTAAGAATGACGCACCCTGACCTTATCAAGAGAGCTCTTGACAGTGGCGCACAGTAAGTTAACTGCTCGCATGCTGGACCAATAATTTTCCCTGCTGATATCTCTAGTGGTATTGTTCTACCTCAAGTCAACACTGCCCAAGAAGCGAGTGAGGTAGTGAAGTATTCCAAGTTTCCGCCCCAAGGTCTCCGGGGACAAGGATCACCATTTGCGGGGTTCGCGCACAATGTTGACACTGCGACATATGTCAAGACGGCTAATGAGACCACCATCGTGTGTGTTCAGATTGAATCGCGGCAAGGAGTCGACAACGTGGATGCAATCTGTGCTGTTCCAGGCGTCGGTAGGCCACCAACGAATTCCCCACCACATGCTCAGAGCTAATCCCTCCAAGACATGGTCTTTATCGGACCTAATGACTTGGCCCTTTCTATCCTCGGTTATGTACCCGCCAAGGGTGACGAGCCCGAGTTTCTTGATGCCATTGCAAAGATTGTCGCAGCGGCCCGAAAGCACGGAAAGTGGGTGGCTCGGTTATCGAACTCCGGCGCTTTGTGTAAGGAGCACCTAGATGTATTTGATACAGTTGCTTTGAGTTATGATGTTAGGGCGATTCAGAATTGGTATGCTACAGAGCTCAAGGCTGCCAGGGGCTAGAGAGGAGATATCATAGTCAACGAGGCTATAGCTAATCTTGCTTATCAATAATTTATGATTAAATGGGGACCCTGAGTCTAGATGCTCCAATATGACGCATTTTGATCGAGCCATTCCCAGAAAAATCTCCTCTTCCCATTTAATCGAAAGCGCTGGCGTAGATTCGACAGATCGGGCTATGGATAAGCCCTGCAGAACCGTGCCTAGAAAAAATTGTTTCACAAAAAGAAATATACTAACATTCATGGTGCTACGGGTGTAGAATAACTTGAAATGAAGGTCCTCCGTCGGCCTCAGGAGATTGTGGCGGCTGATTCAAATCTTTCTCAACTCGGCGACGCTAACCGAGCAAGGCTCCAAGGATCCGCTCGGTCAGGGTCACCGAGCAAGCACTCCGGCCTTTGAGGCCAAGATGTCAAATCTCGGTGTTACCTCTCCAGGTCTCTCTATATTGTTCTCTTCAGATCCATATCTATCATTTCTTATCGACTTAAAAGCATGCATGGCGTATACCATTGCCCCTTCTCTTCACAATAGGTTTAACCAATACTGACACTCTACACATCCCTCGACATGTTCTCCTCATTTCGAAAGGGTCCCGATGACCCAATGTACTCTCTCAAGCTTGCCGCAGACCAAGATACGTCGAAAGATAAGGTTGATCTTGGCGTTGGTATCTACAGAAACGAAAGTGGCTTCTACAGTCAACTCGGCTCTGTTGCAAAGGTATACACAATGTAGAAAAGGAGAAGATGGGCACTAACTTACGCTTGGTACTCTAGGCAAAGGAAATCTTGGCTGAAAATGACCCTGGTCATGACGTAAGTTTGCTTTCCGGCACATTCTTCTCTTCGCATCTAATACGAGGACAGTATGAGATCACAATTGGAAACCAGCGGTTCCTCAACCATGCTGCCGGTCTCTTGTTCGGACAAGACTGTGACCTACTGCAGTCTGGTAACGTAAGTCCTCGCCCCTCGCCCCTTTCCATAGTGATGACATCCCGTTGAGCCTCCCCAGATTGCATCAGTTCAGACCATCTCTGGTACGGGAGCCTGCCACCTCGCCGCGCTAGCCCTGAGCCAATCCATCTCTCGTCCACAAGTATACGTCGGCACCCCAACCTGGGGTAACTACAAGCCTATGTTCGAGCTCGTCGGCTTAGAAGTGGTTGAATATCCGTACTTCGACTTCCAGACACGAACCATCGACTTCTCCTCTGTTATCTCAGCTGTAGTAAATGCACCAGCTCACAGCGTGTTTATCCTCCAAGCCTGCTGTCATAACCCGACGGGCGCCGATCCCACGAAAGAACAATGGCACGAACTCGGTGCAGTGCTGAAACAAAAGTCTCATTTTGTCTTGTTTGACATTGCGTATCAAGGATTGGGCAATGGCATCGAGGAAGATGCTTACGCTCTTCGTCACTTTGCTACCTTGGGTCTTGACATGTTCGTCTGCCAGTCGTTCTCCAAGAACTTCGCTTTGTACGGAGAGCGATGTGGTGCACTGCATTCTGTATGCACAAGCCCTGAGATAGCAGCAGTTGTTCAAGATCGACTTCGATGCTTGATACGCTGGGAATTCTCGTCGTCACCGGCGTATGGTAGTCGCTTGGCCACTATCGTATTGGACTCGGATGATCTAACTGCCGACTGGTGAGTACTTGTCTAGCGATTCTATTTAAGCCTGGGCATGGCTTCTGACTAGAGACATTCACTTCATAGGATGCAAGACCTGTCCGACATACAGTATCGACTAAAGTGGCTTCGGAAACAGCTACATCACGTATTGACTCAAACCTTGAGGGTAGGTCAAGTCTTACACCGAAGAAGGTCTCAAAGCTGACCTTTGGTAGACACCGGGAGATTGGGACCACGTCTTGCGAGAGAATGGACTCTTCTCGTAAGTAGTATCTATACTTAACGCTGAATACCTGTGCTAACCCTCAGAAGATACCTCAAACTCAATTCCCAACAGTGCCAGAAGCTTACCGACAAGCATCACATCTATCTTCCACCGAACGGTCGAATTAACATCTCAGGCCTTAGCCAGGGTAACATCGAAAGAGTGGCGCGTTCATTGGATGAGGTCATTCGCGGGGAAATTGGGCAAAGCAAACAGACAAGGGCAGCTCTTTAGCCAGGGCAGTAACAATCTTAGAAGATAGGGCATAATTAATGCATCCCTCGAAGTATATTATCCTACGAATTGACCTGAACCTCGTCCATTTTATTGTCCTTGATGTCCATAGCCAGTTGCATTATATATCGACTTTCCGCTAGCACAGGCGCATTGGTATGTGGAAGATAGGTCTCCTGGGAGATCTCTGGCGGAAGAGGCTAAATTGGAAGAGACTTACTGTTTCTTCAAGATCACAAAGGCAGTCCACTCAATTGCTTCAGGTCCGAGAACAATATATATATGTTGGCCGGTACTCCTAAAAGCTTGAGCGATATGGACACCACGTTTATCCAGCGATGGTGCAGAACATTACAAGTCAACCCATCGAGTGTGAATGGAGTCTTGTTAGCTGCCTGTAGTTATCTAGGGTTACCAACCTGCCCAATTTGATCATCTCCTCGGAGAGCACTCTCCCAAGTCTCGGTATCGGGCAACGGTCTTATCTCCCCAGTTTTATCATCGCGGGGCAATCAAACTCCCATTCGTTCTTGTCTCCGAACGATATCGATCCTCACTCAGTTGCATGACTCGGCCCGAGAACTGGAGCCATTCTTCGATAGCTTGCGGGGTATCACGGGGTAAACATGACAAGCATCCACCCACCTCGGTCAGCAGCACCGAGGTCGTGATAAGGTTCTGTTGGCTGCTACTAGTATCAAAAGGGATTGGTCTAGAATCGAATCTTTCTGATAAAGACTGATCCGTCGGACGCATCGACGGCGATTCAACAACCGAAAGACACTACAGAACCTGTTTTTACAATGACTGAAGCATTCGAGAAAGAGAAGATCAACGAACTTGGCGTGGTTGAGTCCCAAGCGCAGGGAGAAATGGCTCAGCCTAACGAACTACGAAGGGACTTCAAGCCACATCAAGTCTTCATGTTCTCGATCGCCTGTGCGATTGGCACCGGACTCGTGATCGGTACAGGCAGTGCTTTGTCCAGAGGCGGGCCGGGCAGTCTGTTGATTGCGTATATCCTCATAGGGATCACCGTCTTCTTCGTCATGACTGCCATTGGAGAGATGGCCACGTTTCTTCCCATGAATAAGGGGTTCGGAGGTTATGCGACGCGCATGGTTGATCCAGCTTTTGGGTACGATACTTGATTTTATGGTAACTTCTGAACTGACATGGTACAGTTTCGCAACAGGTTGGAACTACTTCTTGAAGTACATCATAGCCACACCGACAAACCTCACGGCTGCTGGTTTGGTCATCCAATTCTGGAGGCCAGACTTGAACGTGGCCATCTGGATCACCATTTTCGGCGTCGCTATTATAGCTGTCAACGTAAGCAGCCCCAAGCCTATGTCAGTGTCTTCAATGTAGCTTAACAAGGCTCTAGGTTCTTCATGTCAATAGTTTCGGCGAGACTGAGTTCTGGCTTGGCTTTGCCAAAGTTCTCATCATGACGACGCTGATAATCACCACTTTTGTGGTTGCCATGGGCGGCGGTCCGAACCACGATCGATCCGGCTTTCGGTACTGGCAAAACCCTGGGGCGTTTGCCGAGTACTTACTCGAGGGGCCCACGGGACGATTCTTGGGCTTCTGGGCCTGCTGCTGCCAAGCATGCTTTGGTTTCACGGTATGTAGCTTTGGAACTTTGCAGGAGGCTTTATTGATAAGATGTGTAGGGCACTGAAGTCGTAGGCATGACTTTCGGCGAGACCCCAAACCCACGGAAGAATGTCCCTCGAGCTGTCAAGCAGACCTTTTGGAGAATCGCATGTTTTTATATCCTGGGCGTCTTGGTGCTTGGTATGGCTGTTCCATACGACAATGAGCAGCTTATTGGTGCCACTAAGCAGAGAACGAGTGGAGGTAAGCCTGCCAGCTGATTATAATCGATCACACTGATTAACGTGGCGGTTCTAGCTGCTTCTCCCTTCGTCGTTGCAGTGACTCTGGGTGGAGTTCCAATATTTGCCGACATTATCAACGGATGCCTTTTAGTGTTCACTCTAAGTGCCGCAAGCTCAGGTATGCCAACCCGCCACCCACCGAGCCCGTGTACTTGGACTCATGACAGCAGACATCTATTGTGCTTCTAGGTCTCTATACGGTCTCGCCAAAGATGGCCAAGCGCCTCGCATCTTCGCCAAAGCACGCGAAAACGGCAACCCGATATTCGCAGTCGGCATCGCATCATTGTTCATCTGTCTTGGCTACATGAACGCCAGTAAATCCTCTTCGACAGTTTTCGGCTACTTTGTCAGCCTCGTGACTGTTTTTGCTGTTCTCAATTGGGTTGCTATTCTAATTTCTCACATCCGTTTCCGCCAAGCCTTGAAGGCGCAAGGTATCGTCGCAGCTGATCTGCCCTACGTTGGGTTTTTACAGCCATACGGCTCGTATTTTTCACTCTTCATCGCACTCCTTGTCATTGTATTTAATGGTGAGCACTATCTATTCAACGGGGAACCATGACATGTCGCTGACGGGGATACTATAGGCTACGATGCTTTTATCCCTCACTTCAAGCCCGAGGTTTTTGTCCTCAAGTATCTCGGTACCGTGATCTTCATTTTCAATGTTATTTGGTGGAAGGTCTCCAAAAAGACTACCTTCTGGTCTTCTACAGACGTGGACCTCAGCACAGGTAGGCGACAGTGGGAAGAGACGGAGAGGGCGGAGGAGGTGCATTGGGAGGGAGGATTATGGAAGAATGTACTCAACAAGCTCGGGCGGTAAACGTGCGAGGCGCGTGTTGTGAGCATTAGCGGTGGGGTCTATCAACTCAAAGTCACACTCTTATGAAATCAGTTCAGGCAGTATACTAGCTACCAAATACAATTGTCCAAGATAAGCTTTTCAGCCTGATGATGATCGCGGCTTACAGACTCTCGAAAGACAGCCTAAATACATACGGAAACATGCCTTACAATATACCCACTACGCGACCCTTGTATGAATATTCATTATCTCAATGGATGCATCGCGTTTAATGAGCCCTGCATAAACGTGCTATCCACCGTCGCGTTCATTGCCGAGGGCTGAGTCAAGCGCTCGGTGAGTGGGCCCCGAGCCAAATAGTGGGCCCCGAGCCAAATAGTGGGCCCCGAGCCAAATAGTGGGCCCCGAACAAACCGAGCCCCCCTCTACATAAAGCAACCCTAGGTTATACAGCCCAACGCTATCTAATCGACTCCTGGGCCAGGCCTTCACATATGATACAAGCTACCCTTTACTCTAACAAAATGCTCGCTTGCCGGAATTTTCTCCAGACCAGGATCGCCAATGGGCAGCTCTGCAAGGTAGGAATGCATTCCCAGGCACTGTTTTTCATCACAATTGCTATAGCATTCTGCTATCCTGCTACCAGATTGTATAACGGGCGCCCTTGATGGTATGAAATAATGCTTCCCGTCTAGTGCTGACACCATAAACCTTTAGGCCCTCGGTATACGACTCGTCACAAGCCCCCAAGTAGTACAACTAGCCAAGAATGCAAACTTCGATAGTGTCTTCATCGACCTCGAGCACTCAACACTTTCTCTCGACGATGCCGGTAAGCTCTGTGGCGCCGGGCTCGCTCTCGGTATAACGCCATTCGTGCGAGTGCCACACCAATGCGGCAATGGATTCGTCCAGAAGGTCCTAGATGCAGGTGCCACGGGGATAATATTTCCCCACGTACAAACCGCCGGTAAGCAGCATTGCAACGTAGGTATATATCCGCTCACTCCATCCAGACGAAGCAAAGGCCGCTGTGGCAATCTCGAAATACCCTCCGCAAGGCTGTCGTTCGATCTCTGGCCAACTACCCGTCATATCTCTCAAGCCCTACCCTCACGCCGACGTCATCCGCCAGACAAACGAGCATGCGTCGACGGTTTTCGTCATGATCGAGAACAAGGCGGCGGTTGAGAATATCGGAGAGATCGCTGCCGTGGAGGGAGTCGATGTTGTGCTGGTTGGGTCTAATGACTTGGCCATCGAGCTCGGCGCCCCTTCAGAGTTCCGCAGCGACACGTTTCGAGAGGCTTTGACGAGTGTGAGTAAAGCATGTAGGAAATATGGAAAGGTAATGGGTCTTGCGGGTATTTACGACACGCCTGATCTTCAAGACTGGGCGATCCATACACTGGGTGTGCGGTTCATGTTATGCCAGCAGGATTCAGGCTTAATTCTAGGAGCTGCAATGAAGTGCTTAGATGCTGTAGAAGTGGTTGAGAATGCTTACTCATCAAGGTCGACAAATGGGTTAACTTAGTAATAACTTAATATTAGTAAATAATACTTTCTTTACTATAGATACTATACTTTATATTATTAAAAAGGTATATATAAATATAAATCTATAAACTAACTTAATAGCTAGCTTAAGTTCAAGTTTTATAGTTACTTTAAGTATCCTTTTATAATTAATATAATTCTTTATTAAATTATATTTAGTATTTTTTTTCTTTAATTTCCTTTAAGTTTTAATAAATATATTATATATTAAAACTGAAGTAAGTACTAAAATTTCAATTTTTATAGTTCTATATATTATTATATATTTTATAAAATATCCTATACTAACTAGCCCTTTAATCTTAGTCCTAGGACTAAGGTTAGGACACCAGATCTTAAGCTAATTACCCTGCTTAATAAATTGCTCTTTTTAAAACTTATTAGTAACTAGTCCCTCTTTATCTTTAGATATAAAAGAATCTCTTATTAGAGTTATAGGGATAACTCTTACCTATAATATTAAGCTGTAGGTTGTAAATACAGATAATAAATAACAACACGATATTTCTTCCCTTGATATAAGCTTTTGCCTATAAGCTTTCACAATGACCAGTAAATCTTATTACAAGCCCTATCTCTTATTAGAATGAGTCAGCAGGACTGTAATTCCCTACGCCCATGGCTACAGCAAATCCTAACTAGTTGGGAAGGTCCCTGTTCTCTTCCTCCCGGAGCGTTCGGATGAGATGTGGAGTCATGTCGATCAAACCCACACTTCTGCTACACGCCCTTGTTAACAGCAGATTGAAGGAAGTTTCTCTCGGCTACTCCGTGCCGACAAGGCTGTCGGACACAGGCCTATGGCGTAGTGGGTTGTGTGAGGGGCGTGATGTGAGCATCAGCGGTTGGGTCTATTAACTCAAAATACGAATCATAAAGCACAACCCGGATTCCGGGAGTCTACTATGCATTGAGAACGGTTTTAGATACTCAATGCTGGGTAAGTATAACGTAGGAGACGCCCAATGGCCGGGAAGGCTGCTTATTGTCTTCTGACACATGCTCAAGAGCATGTTTAGTGCTATCATTCTCTATGATAACTACCTTTATCGCTGATACCAGCATTCACAGCATTGGTTTTGAGTTTCAAGAAGTCTTCTACATCAATCAGGTTACCCTAAACTATACACTTACTCATCTTAGCTACATTGTTACATCTTCTTACATGTCTTAGATAGTAGGCAGACTGAAACCTTTCTTACCGCCCGTCTTATCATCCCTATCATTTATCTGGGATGTAGTTATTATGCTAACTCTTTTATTACTATTGCATCAGCAGTCTTGGTTGCTTTTGCTTCCAGAACTCAGGTAAGCTTCCGGGCTGTGAGACCACTGCCACTCTCATGGCTGCCTTAGTCATTGAGTTTGGCTTCAGATTTATTCTCTTAGCTTGAGGAGACCATGCTACACATCTCTTTGAAAGCTGTCTTGGCCTCGTCTTCCCCATTAGCCTACCTTATTTTACAACGGAGTATATAGACATTGAAGAATCTCTGTACTGCTACTTGGTTATCTATACTTTATGATTGCCTATGCGTTTGTCTTTCTGCCCCGGGCTTTGGAGGACAAAGGCATTTTATTAGCTAGTGCCATTCCGAGTTTTCAATTCATCAGCTTCACGCTGTAGAAATCGGGTAGTCATTGTGGTATAAAGTCTAAGCCGTTCTCTAGATGTGTTGTTCATAGTGGAGATTTGTGACCGAGAGCTCAAATCAGCAGACAGAACTTAACTGGTGTCATGTTATCGTTTGCCATGCTGGGCTCTGCAGCTATAGCAGGCGCTCTCGTGGAGGTCCTGAGCAAGATAAATGTATTTTATATATAAAAAGAATCTCTAAGATAGAGATTATGGGAAAGAAAGTAATTTATAAGCTCCTTAATAGCTAAGGAGGCATTTCAATCCACCTACTCGACATACCCCCGGAGCAAATTCTGTATCGTTCTGATACTTTCCTCCACAACCTGCATGCCCACTATAAATAGACAAACCAGCCTAGGAATTCCCAATTGTGATGGAGATCTCACTGCCGTAGCCTTCAGACGGGGCACCAATCTGAGCAGCCAAGTGTGACGGGACTGGCTGGTTTCTCAGCAGAGCAGCGCCATTGGCTACCACACTAACAACCTTGTTTCTAGCAGTTGGGTTCGAGAATTTAAGGCCATTGCAGACATAAGTGTAAACATTGTGACCACCTTGGCGAACCCACTTTCCGACCATCAGAAATGTGACAGTAACTCCAGCCAGAAGGAGTGGCTGGGGGTCTGCGACGCCGTAGGGAACTGCGATGCCATCAAGACGCTTTTCAAGGCTGACTACGCCTCGTTCCTCGATTTCGGACCTAGCGACCCTGTGACAGGTTAGATATAATGTAAGTAAGAGTGGGTTGTGACATACTTGACTGAACCATCGCTTGTACCATCGACGTGGCTGTATTCAACAGGCACGAGAGACGGATGTTTGGCGGCTTGCTTGGCGTCATCTTGGACTGACTTGGTTGCCAAGGCCAGAGCAACAGAGACAGAGGCGAGAAGAGTGAAGAACTTCATGTTGGAGGTTTATTTTGGTTGGGTTGTCTTTTGTTGGCTGATGACTGCTGGAGGCGAATCAAGCTAGAACGGAATTATGGAGGGAGCTTCAATCTTGTAATAAATGGAGGTGTTTAGAGTGTCGCTTATAGAACAAGCTAGAACGGAATTATGAAGTGAGCTTCAATCTTGTAATAAATGGAGGTATTTAGAGTGTCGCTTATAGAACAAGGTTTGCAGGCTGTAGGGCCATTGTAGCCAATGGTGGGTTCTTTGAAAGTTCTCAGTTTGAGACGATGTTGTAGCTGTGACCCTGGGAATATCAGTGCCTTAATCAGAACTTTTGCAAAGAAGAAAAACCTCCTTATGTCTACGTAACTCACCGACGGCAGTTGATGTAGCACTTCAATACGGCCTGAATCCAATATATTAGGATTTACTTGCTCTAGGGTTCCATTGTAATCTGTCTTCATTTTTACCACCATGTGTAGCAAACAATACAGCACTTCGACTAGTAAGCTTGTTGGTGATTTAAAGATAATTGTAGCACTTAGTTAGAGAAGTTACTGAGAGTCTGGAGTTTGGTTTAAATAGATATCTATAAAAGGAAAGAAAATACTAGCTAGTTACAGTGGAAAAACTACAAAGCAGCGAAAAAACCACTATAATCCTTTCCTCGATGTTCGCCATTTAAACATTAACTCTGGGTATTAATCGAAATGATGTCGCCTGGGTTGATTGCGCCAAGTGGATCATAACTAACGGTATGATGAGGAGCAATGTTCAAATTTACAGCGTCCAACCCCATACCCGTTTCGCGAAGTGACACCTTGGAAGTGCTCCCTCCATTATTAGTGATTTGGAAGACGAGGTCCCCAGCAGCATCAATGATGGCTTTGACTATAACAGCGCCAATGTTCTGTATCGCAGTGCCGGCGTGGTTGGGGATGTTCATTCTTCTAGTGCCTCGTTTCTCAAGGGCATCACCTGAAAGGGTTTGTCCGCTAGTTCCGTTGTGATGTCAGAGGATTCAGCTGTTGACATGTTGTTGCATGACCTACCTGGTAACGGCCAGCTCAGCTCTCTTGTCCAGAGTCAGGCCATCTGCGGCTGCTACGAGAGGTGAGGGCGAATCAGGAAGAATCGGGGCAGCCGAAGCTACCAGAACCATACTGCCGAGGCCAACAAGGAGGTGTTTCATTCTGATGTTCAGGCTGAGAAGTTGATGAATGAAGATAAAAAGGTAATTAGATGAAGTATACGTGTTGTATGAAAGACCAGGATTGAAAGAGACAGACACCACGCGAAGTTGATGCCCTTTGCCCTCCACTATATACCTTAGACTTGAAACAAGGTTTCAATTATGGATTCCTATATGTAGATCAACTCGGTATATCCGTACCGAGCTGGAGATGGATTTCCAGGTAGATTTATCCACGAATCAAACTCGCCCCGTATTACTCGTTTTACTAATACATATATCAAATGACCTCTCCACTTTACACTCCATAACAGCCAAATCTTGAGCTCCATATAAGAAAGTCAAAACACAAGTAATTAAACATCTGCCGACAGATGGAATGAGAGAAGGAACGGTATTAACCTCATGAAGCCTGATCTGAATAGAGTTGTTAATATCTCGTGTGAGCAACAGCGGTGGGGTCTATCAACTCAAAAGAACTTGTTAATATCTCAACATTGAGTTCATGTGGACTTATTACTCGTCCTAGAAGCTCCGACATGTGTATACATAGCGGTGTAAATGACTAAAAAGTTTGTCTTATTATTTTGCCGAGCCGGGAGGCAACAAGTGGCCGGGATTGAAGTGTCGGCCGAGACGTCAGTATGTATGTGAATCTGAAGTAATACTCTACAGTCTTTCCAGATTGTCGTCGCAGTATATGTGGTCAAATGAATGATGATTGGTACTTTGAAGTATTTGATCTTACTACAGGCTTAGCTATATCAAGTAGCAGCCACAAAAAGGCTACATGAGTCTTTGGGCAAGTCTTCAAGCATTAAACCCAGCCGCTTCTCATCATGTACTGGCCCTACTACATGGCCAACAAACCTTTGTCCCACTCGGTACCTTCTTGGATTTCAGGATGAACTTTCAACCCCAGCTCCGTGAGGCGAGCAAGAGCGGCAGTTGCTTTCGGAGAAGACTCTGCTGAAAGTTGTCCATCTATCATGAGGAAAAGGATCCACTCTGCTTAACGCTTTGTAATGAACCCTGACAGGACTCTAGCAAAGGTGTTCGGAAAGAGCTGTCCGCTTCCACAGCGGGAGAGAATACCTAGGTATAAATACTGGCTTCTTCTTCACTAGGTCTCTCCTTTCTCATTCAGTTCAATTCAACCAAAACATTACATCTATTTTCTCCATCACACCCTTTACCAACCAAGACTACTTTCAGTTCCCTAACTAACAACCGCCAACATGCGTCTGCTCGTTACCGTTCTTCCCTTCCTCCTGCCCGTCATGGCCAGTGACCACAAGCAGTGCGACTGCCAGATCAACAATGGAAATGGCTGGAAATACGACTGGCAGCTTACATTTAATGTCTGCGTTGACAACTACGAAGCCACTGTATGCCGTATGCTTTTCCCTACGCGGTATCATACTAACATTCTGCTCGACAGGCCGAATACGATAACGGCGCCGGCCGCGTAAGTTTTGTATAAATCCACTTTCAAGTATCTTGAACTAATTTCAACATAACAGTGCATTGCCAACCCCAAAACCAGACTTGATGGAGACCGCTTCTACAACAACTGCAAGTACTTGGCTCGAAATGGATGGTATCCTGTTGTTAATGGCGCTATCGACACCACTCAACCTAAGATATATGCCAAGCAGGGAGGATCTGGCTGCTATAACTAGGAGGAGTGTTGAGTGATAGGCGACTGAGTGTTCATCGTGGGATGGGGGATTGGTTTCAAGTATGATATAACAGGAGGTTTTTTGCCCGAAGGTTTTCCCCTGGAATATCTAGTCCTCTTTTGCCTCTACACAGTTCATCAGTTCTAGAAGTTATATATAGTGTACTTGCTGTACATAGCCAGCCATGGTGATATAAGCTTGTGACTGATTGTTCGGTGATGAATTACTTCTATTGCTAAATTATAGGCGCATTAAGTCCGAAAGGTATTGACCAGATTCTTTTTAACTGTAGGTATGGCTTAAGATATGATATCCATTACGGAATGAAGACCGTTTAGGCTCTTCAGTCTTAATGTTGTTGTTGCTAATTAGGCTCATATGTCAAGACGGCCAGTAAAACCACCGTCGTATGCATTCAGATTGGATCGCGGCAAGGAGTCGATAACGTGCGACCTATGCTGTTCCGGGTATTGGTAAGACTAAGCGACTAACAGATTCCTCGCCGTGAGCTCAGAGCTAACACCTGTTTGTTAAGTCCAATAACCTGACTATTTCTCTAAGTTCTGGCCGCTGATTCAAACTCTCAGCCATTTTTGCCTATGTACCCGCATGCAATAATTGGCCACAAGATGCTGCAGGAGCAGTTAAGAATCCCCTCATTGACCCTGGTCCCATCCCACCATCACTATGGGTTGAGGACAACTATTTCTTTGATAGCAATGGGTCCTCTGCTTTACAAAAGAAGAAGCGATACATTCTAGACTTTCTTACAAGGGCCACTGCCCCCCTAGCAGCAGCCGCCACTCCGGTATGGTATATTGGATATAGTAGTTACACTACTGACTTCACCCTTTCCCACCCTGTTCCGGACTCAAACTTCAACTATGCAACCGAGAACTTGGGTAGCACATCGATGAACCATAGTTTGGAGGTTATCATGAAATCGAAGGGAGGATATAACCACCCTAAATGTGTTGGAACTATAGTTATGGACTACCCGAACTGGAAGTCAGGAACGCTTATTCAGAGCATTATCTACACTAACAGTCTTAACCTAAGGACATAAGGCCCGCTATCTTCAGCAGTGGACTTTTTTCTTATACAGATTGGAGATAGTCCCTTTTGGATTTTACACTAGTTAACTACAGTTTACATTCTAGTATAGTGCTAAAATACATTCAGTTTCGCCCGTTGCTATAACTCCAATCTTAATGGCTCTATCAAACGTCCGTAGCATAGTAACTTCACCGACATAGGGAATCACATGAGGGGACAGTAATAGGTGTTGACGTTACCGCCACCAACATGACCAACAAGTGAGCCGAGTAGACTAAAGTCCTCTGCATAAGCCTGAGTCGCTGATAACATAATATTACTGGGAAAATATATCCTGGATATTGCAATATTAAGCCAGCGGCAGAGCTAACATCTGCGGGCAAGTTCTATTCGTCGGAAAAGATGACAGAGACGTGAGAATGATTTGATAGGCTCAGTAGGGGTTGGAATAATGCATTTTTGAGGCGTGAGTTCATGTACATAAACTCACTCTCGTAGTTCTGCACGTTAGTGTTTCTGTTTATATTTATGCCTCCATACTTCCGATGACGTGTTAAGTAAAATATAAAGTAGTTTCAAGGTACATAGATGCATAAGCCTTGTCTGAGAAATAAACAATTTAACCGGATCTCCTTGCTTTTATTTACAGAACGAGAATGTACTACACCCCGGCATCATGTAATCAGATCATCCCCACCTGTTGCAACGTTAGTAAGACCATGACCTGACAACCAACACCCAATACCCAACAGCTCGGATAAATACCTTGAGCCTCCGTTATGAGACATTTCTGGGATTTTGTCCTTCTTCTCCACTTCCAGAATTTTCACAACACTGACAATTTTTGATGATGCCATCAACATCGAGCTCATCGCCCAAGGCGCCGTCCTCGGCGAAATCGACACCATCTCCACAATTGGTACCAGCTGATCACGAAGAAGTAAATTCAAGATACCTCAGTCTCAAGAATATCCGTCAATGCAGTCTCAGATTGAGGCCGATTCGTTCCTTGGTTCCAACGCGTAGGTTGAAAGCTTAATCGCATACGCTGAGAGCTAACATTCTTCCCACTGTTCTACGACTTCTGTGTCGGAAAGCATTCTAGAGTATCGTCGGATTCAAGGCCGCACATATCATGCTTCCAAGTTCGCAAACGACTATCTATTCCCTAACGATGATCAGCAGCTGGAATCCATTGATATTACGTGCGTCCCCGCTATCCAGTTCATCGTGTGCTGCTGATCTTTTGATAGTCATCATTGGCTTACCCTCCTTTTGGATGGGAAACTCTTTCTTGCGCCAATCGAAAAAGATGTCCAGGTGAGGACTTGGCGTTTGTGTTTCACTTGATGCTGATAATTGTTATGTACCAGAATGTTCTGGATGTTGGAACTGGAAGCGGTACGTCGTCCTTCATTTCATAAAGAATTTACTGACCGATCGTTAGGTATCTGGGCAATGTATAACTTCTGGATTATTGCCTCGTGGTTATTTGCTAATAAGCCTACTCAGTGATGTCGGTGACCAGTACCCAAGCGCCAATGTTATAGGCACCGATCTCTCACCCTGCCAGCCGAGCTGGGTCCCGCCAAACGTGCGCTTTGAAATCGATGATGCTACAGAGGCGTGGACCTGGGAAAACGACCACTTCGACTTTATCCATATTCGTTATCTTTTCGGGGCAATTCCAGATTGGTATCACCTCTTTGCGGAAGCCTATCGAGGCTGCAGCCCTGGGGGTTGGATAGAGTCAGCAGAGGCTGACGTTCGTATCCGAAGCGACGACGGCACTGCAAACTTGGATCCAGTTTGGGAGACATGTAACAAAATGTATGAAGAGGGCGGTAAGGCTCTGGGTCGAGACTTCTTTGTTAGCGAGCTTCAGGTTGAAAAGCTGAAGAAGGCTGGTTTTTCCAGTCTCAAGATAGTCGATTACAAGGTACGATTCATGATCATAAAACTACTAGTCAACAGCGCTCCTGACATCTGTAATTAAGATACCTATTGGAGGCTGGCCGAAAGACCCTGCAATGGTCGAGATTGGCCGCTTTGTTCAACAGACGTTGGAAAACGATCTCGAAGGTTTGTTAGCTACTCCTTGTTTCAATGTCAACAGAACTGATTTATGACTGAAGGATACTCATATCTCTTATGGAATGAGGTTCTAAAGTGGCCGAAAGATGAGTATCAACTATTCCTTATGCAGATGCGCCAGGCCTTGCGTAATCGCAAGGTTCACAGCTATATCACCATGCGCTATGTGTATGGCCAGAAGCCTGAGTGATATCGCTTGCCTGAGCCTGAAAGGTCAGAAGGAATTGACTGTTGGCACATGCAATTGGAAGTATTAACACTCGGCGTGGCCATCTGGATCACCATTTATCGCGTCGATATCATAACTGAAGCTCTGGATCTACTCACACTTTATGTTCTTCCATCAAGTATCTTTCTCTGTCCTGTGAGACTATAATCTCTTATGCCAACTTAAGCTGCCTTCATACGTATCACCTTGTCACAATTCAGAATACATAATGGGTCAAATGCATTCTTCATCTATGCCATCGAGTCAGTATCACATCATCCTGGACAGCTCAGATCACTTACCGATCGCATCGCATCTACAGCTTCTTTACCGAGCTCCTTCTCCAAATAGTCCTTCTTCACGAGTCCGACGCCATGTTCGCCCGTCGCTGTGCCTTTCATCTCAATGGCTTTATCTATCATTCTGCGAACAATACCTTCAGCGATATGCCGCTTCTCCTCGGGAAACAGTAATAGTGTATGGAAATTCCCGTCGCCAACGTGCCCAACTATCGAACCTAGCAACCCGGATTTCTCGATATCGGCCTTGGCGAACTCTATGATGTCAGGAAGTCTGCTTAGAGGGACAGCTACATCAGTGGTCCATACTTTGTCAGTTGGTGACTTTCGCATGGCGAGCATGCTCCACAGTGCATTCTTCCTTGCGGACCATAACTCGTTTCGTTCAGTCTCGTCGGATGCGGATGTGTATGCCGTGCTGCGGTTTTGCTTCGTGATATTTCCAACTTGCTTGGCAAGGTGATCCACCATCAAGTCATCGCTCCCTGTGAACTTGAAGAAGAGAGTTGGCTCTTCTTTCCACTTCAGCCTAGTCAAAGCAGAATCATTGATACTTTTCATTTGTACTTCATCAAGGATCTCAACAGCTGCAACTGGGATGCCATTGGACAGCACTTCTCGAACTGCCAAGGCCGCGTCTCGTAGCGTTGGAAATGTGCATACGGCTACGGCCTCACACGGTGGCTTAACTGCCAGTTTCAGCGTAGCTTCGGTGACGAGGCCAAGGGTTCCCTCGCTACCGACAAAGGTCCTCGTCAGGTCGTAGCCTGCGCTTGACTTTCTGGCACGTTGGCGGGTCTTGATGATTGTTCCGTCCGCGAGTACGACGGTCAGTGACAGGACCTAGTCTTTCATAGTTCCGTATGCCGCTGCGTTTGTCCCAGAGCATCCTGTACCGACCATTCCTCCAATCATGGCGCCTGGGCCGGGATCAGGAGGGAAAAATAGGCCATGGGCCGCTAACTCGTCGTTTAAGTCCATCCAACCAATACCAGGTTGCACGACACAGTCGAGATCATACTTGTTGAGCTCCACTATGTTGTTCATCCGACCAAAGTCAATACATACACCCTGTAGATGAGGTATGTACTGGCCTTCGATCGACGTCCCTCCCGAGTACGGTGTGACCGGCAGCCGACGTCGGAAGCATACTTTCATAAGCTCCGAAACCTGTTTCGTAGTCTCAGGGTAGAGGATGACTTGCGAAAGGATCGCGGACTCCTCAGTCCAGGCATACGACTGATAGTCGGAGCCAGAGTGGGTAATGAGATCAGTACGCTCTGTTGAGACGTTCTCAGGACCCAAGATAGCAGCAAATTCTTTACAAGCACCTTGAATATTCGATGTCGACAAGTCGTGCTGAATCTCAGGAGTGTCCACCAATGCCTGTGTCGATGATAAATGTGTCTTGGTTGGTTGGGTGCTAACACTGAGCGCTCCAGCCATGCCGACTGTTAATGCCGCCAAACCCAGTACGTATAGCCCTCGGTTGAGTTAGTCTCTGGTCTATCGACGTGATGAAGGACTTGCCTCTGCTACTTGTGTGCCTTAGCGATGATCCTGATGATGGTGCTTTTGATGTGTTCGAAGTTGAGCGAAAGCAATCAGCCAGTATTCGACTCCGGGAAAGAGTTGGTCGAGACCCAATATGCAGTACCCGCCGTAAAGATTTGTGTAGAGCCGACATAGCACCTTTGGTAGATCACAACGAGTCTTGGGAAAAAAAGAGAGCTGATTGAGGTCTAACAAACGAAGCAGAAATTAATCGCAATCAATCATTATTATAAATTCTCTTCTCCACCTTCTCGATTCCTCTCTCATCGGCCGTCTAGTTCCCAATCGCTTTCGGGGGATGGTGCCATCGGCTATGGACTGGAGATCAGACTACCAGCATTCGGCTATGGACAAGCCCATTCTCTGGGAACCGATTTCCATTCTTGGAGTAGCAGAATGGATTATTGGTCCTAGCCAAATCATAGGTCCTCGGATCCCCCGCACCTCAAAACATCAATCATTCTTGATAGCATCCTAAGAACATAGAGCTTCCGAGTTCCATCCAAGTACGGAGTATGAAGACGCTATATGCCTAAATTACGACGAAAGCCCCTCGCAACATGTTTATTCACCTAGAGGCCCCGTACTCGCTATGCCTAGATCGGCTAGAAAGTACATCGCCTGGTACTGGAATGAGTCTGGATGCGGAAACTCCATATCGTCACTTGCCTGAATACCCGAAAAGACACCGTTTGCCAGGTATGTCGGCCAAAGGCCGCCCCCCTCGAATCCCGAACTGTGATCAAATCCAAAATTGGAGTCTTCAAAACTTGTCGCGTCATGTGTTTCCTGGTGAACCGATGCAGTAATTGTTGTGATCTCATCGGTGCCGTTCATTGTCTCTGAACCCGTGCCCCCACCAATCGTGTCATCGCCATGGGGGTTCGGAGCTGGTCTCCGTTTCTACCGCATCGAAAGGAGCTAGGCGGTTCAGAATATCCATGAAGAAGTTCCTGATCCACCGCGCCAGGATATACACTGACTCAAACTGCTTGAGGGCCAGTAATCCGGGCCGGATCTTGACAAATATCTCATCACTTTTGGGCGCTGATGTTTTGACTTCTACTGCCAATGCCATCATCGCGGAGAAAAGAGCGGACACGCTGCATACATGTCAGCTTCTTTCCACCGAAATTATCCTCGCCACTCACTATATCATGGGAAAGTGCTCCGGTGTCCAAAAGAGCAACGAGTTCTCTACGAGGCTGAAGATTTGTGTTGCCGCGTCAAGGACCGGCTTGACCTCCTTGGATGCGTTGCATTGTCTCTGTAGTCTCTGGCTGAGGTTGATCAAATAGTAACTAAAGATATCAGCGTCATGTTTGAGAACAGAAGCTTCAAACTTACGGATAGGAGATTTTCAGTGTCAGGCTCAAGTGATGATGACCGTTGTGGAAGCTCAAGCCTTGACAGGAATCATACCAGACCTGTAGTGTTGACTGGATATCTTTCATAGCTTCATGCAACACATAAGCTTCCTTGCATGGAGAAAGGCGAGATGGCGAGCAGTGGGAGAAGTACAATCGGGCCACCATTCCGTTAGTGTTCCCAGTGGCTAACATATGTCATCGGCGAGCTTACTGGCTTTACTCAACTTGACTTGGGAAACGATGTACTCCACCGTCTCTACACCTTCTTCAGGGAAGTCTTCTTCAGTAAGTTCTTCGACATCGTGATCCTCGTCGTTAATGACCATAGGTGTGCCAGTAGAGATAGCGATTTGGCGATCACGAACCTGACTAGTCAATAGCTAATCTTGATCGACAAAGATGGACTCACATATAGGCACCACCAGATTCTTTTTCACCTTGATCTCTCCTCAGGGGCCATCTTACTATGCCTTGCGCTTCTGTGATACCCAGTACATTGCGCGGATCGTATCGCTGCAGCAAGCCACCAGTGGCAATCGCGATAAGCCGTGGGACTTCCGAACCAATAGTGAAGCAGGTACGACGACGGTATCATATGGGTACGACTTGATTCACGATCAGCGTCGAAGGCTGCGCTGGCTTTGTTGTACAGAGCATTGTTGGCATCCCACCGGGTTCTGTACCCCATGACATGCAGTAACTCAGGATCACAGTGTATTGATGCAACGAAAAAGAGACTTCGGAGCAGGGTACCGGACATTGCTCCATCCTCTAAAGACGCAAGGAAGTACTTTCTGCCAAGAATTGGGCTGAAAGCATGGAATCTGTCGAAGTAGACTTTGATGAGACGATCTACTAAGTCTGGTGATGGGAGGTCCGAGAGGCTTGTCTTCTCACGAGGCAAGGATGGCCGACTGCAGACGATCTCCCTTGTTGTGTCGCGGGTTACACTCTGAACAGTCTCGTTACACTCGCCAATTTGGCGGTGAACACTATTGTGACCGGGCGTGTAACCTCTCATGACATAAGAAACGTACCAGCTTTCACCAACAACGCTTGGTTGGGCATTTGGACTCGCAAGCTGATCAGACGAAGACCTTGTGCTGGCCAATTCACTTGATTGTTGCATCGACCTGTTAGTCTGCTCTCTGTATGCCGGCGGTTCTTCATTGTCCAGCCCCATAGATTCGTCGTCGTTGTTCGGGGCAAAGCTGGGGCTGTCTAAGTTACGATGAGATTCAGCCCCTGGTAATAGCGTGTATCTTCCATCGGGTCCTCTACATGACGGAGATCAGTCTTACTTTCCTGCAAAGCGATAAGGCCCTACCTTCGACGCTTCGATTGGATGAGTGCACACTGCTCATGATGGCCAGTCTTCTGGCAAGGTGAGCACGGTACACCGATAACCGATCCATCAAACTTTGTTCTTCGCCGATTACAACGCTCACATGCTGTACCTCTCTTCCTGCCATGGTTGGGAGTTCTCCTGGTTCGCTGTGAAGGGCTGATTTGATCCATTGCGCCCAATCGTGAGGTGCAACTGCTCATGATACTCCAGAAACTGCATCCCTCCCCTTCCCCGCCTGGTACAATCCGGTGCGTGCCACAACAATGGGCCTGGAGCAAAGGATGCCGATTATCCCGCATATTCAACGCGCTAAATCGATTCAAGCTTAAGTGACCTGTTTGTTTGCACGGAGATGATCGCGGGAATTACCATAGCCGATGGTCATCCCCGCTGTCGGTTATGGTTAGCCTTGTAGATCCTTCATCCCTCACGTTTCCCTTCTCAAACTAGAAAGCTACCACATGAGACATGGGGTTATGGGCGATCTTGGCCCAGAATGCACGCATATAAAAGCAACCCCAGACTTCCCCGGGTTTGATTGATACCTGCATGAGCTCATCTCTTGCTCGCTCACCATCGCAATGGCCAACAACACCGTTCACCCAGAAATTGATATGCCTCATGAGGAAAAACATGAGCTAGAGCAGATTGAGACCAAGGACAATGTCCTATCCGCTCACGATGTCAAGTTCGAGAACCGCGTTCTTGCAAGATTGATACTCGACTCCTACCTATTCTCGGATGTCTTTACACAATTGCTCTTGTTGACCGATCCAACGTCGCTGTCGCTCGCATCTCTGGCATGGACGAAGACCTCGACCTCGCCGTTGGCAACCGCGTGTCTATCGTCTTGATGGTCTTCTTCATCAAATACATCCTCTTCGAGATCCCCAGCAATGCCTTCAATCATAAACTTGATGCAGCGAATTGGCTTGCCTTTCTGGCTTTTGCTTGGGGCTTAGTGTCCCTTGGCATTGGCTTTCTCAACAACTGGGCGGGACTCGCTGTGCTGAGAGCCCTGCTTGGTATTTTCGAGGCTGGTTTCTTCCCAGGTAATCACCACCTATCCCAACTTTAAGGTGGATAACATTCTAATCGGTACTCAGGCTGTGTGTATCTCGTATCATCCTGGTACAAACGCTATGAGGTACAAAAGCGGATGGCGGGCTTCTTCTTGACTGCTTCTGCGCTGTCAGCTTTCGCCAATATCCTCGCATATGGCCTCATTCAGATCTCCAAGACCCACTATTACAAAGGGTAAGTACTCTTCATCGCCTCTATAACTACTAATGCTGACAATCTCAGATGGCGGTGGATCTTCATCGTCGACTTTCCCGACTCCGATAAAAACACATTCCTCACCGCCGAAGAACGCGCCTTCGTCAAAGAACGCCTTGCTGAAGATCGCGGCCCCGAAGAACGAGAGAAGGTTACCATGGAGATCATTGGGCAGACAGCGGCTGATTGGAAGCCCTGGGCATATTCGCTTATGTACATGGCCGGTGCCGTTGGAGTCTATGCGTTTCTGTTCTTCCTACCTATCATTCTACGAGGTGGCCTTGGATACTCCCTTGAGCTTTCGTTTGTTCTAAGTACACCTCCAGCACTGTTTGCTGTCGTTGAGGCGATGAGCATCTCGTGGCTTGCTGATAAAACGAGACTGCGAGGTCCATTCGTCATCTTTCAAGGCTTGGTTGGCATCATTGGGCTATGCATGACTGGTTTCCTCAATTCACCAACACCTCGCTACGTCGGCACATTCTTCGGCGTCGCTGGTGCTAATGGCTTAGTTGTCACGACACTTGTATGGCAGGCAAACAACATTGTCGGAGATGCTCGACGTGCTGTATCCACCGGCTTTCTCATCAGCATGACTGGTGTTGGTGGGATTTATTCCAGCATGGTGTTCCGTAAGTTTGTCAAATATTCCCTTGGTAAATCACATCTAACAGCCCTCCAGGTCAACAGGATGCACCAAACTACATTCCTGGGCTCGTCGCTGTCATGGCCATCAACGTGGCTGCCGTTGTGGTTGCCGCACTAACAATGCTCATGCTCCGTCATAATAATAGACAGGCAGATCAAGGCAAGTACCTATGCGAGGGTCGAGTAGGTTTCAGATACACGTTATAGATCTCTTGATATTCTACCTGAAAATTATGACTCCCTGCAGTCTTCAAAATGCTCCCCATTGTCCAAGGTACTGTCATCAGAAACAGAGTCCCTATCACCGCCTATGCCATTCAGTACCGTATCCTTAGTCTCCGGCATTACCGCAAAGTTTCCAACGATATAAAGAGCTTTTTGTAGTTTCTCACCCGCCAGAGTACTGTACCTTTTATCCTCGCTTTCCATGTAGCGCAGGTTCTCCTGCTCCTGCTGATCAAGTTCGGCACGGCGCTTCGCTATCTCCTCTTGAGCCTCGTCCAGCTGCAGCCGCAGAGATTGTTTGTTTTGCGTGAGCTCTACAATTGTTGACTCAGTATCGAGACGGAGTTTCGAGATAGCTCTGGTACATAGATCGTCTCCTAGAGCTCTGGCAAGGTTTTCTGCCTCTGCGAGAAATCGCTGTAGTCCTGCTGAGTCGGTGCGGAGGCGATGAACAGCTGTATGTCTGATTTGTGCAATTGATTGTAGTGACTGTTTGTTGAGCTTTTTTTTGCCCTGCCACTTTAAGTTTCCTTGATTTCCGAGTAGTTCTGCCCACTGGCTAAGCTCTACTGCTTCAGGACAGTCCCAGTGGCGATCTTGCATGACACTCGAAAGTTCCCTTACTCCATACTCGTAACAGGCAGCTTCCAGGACCTTTTGAAGTTTCTCCATAAGAAGATGCTCTGTAGGAAACGGTAAATAGACTGGGATGCCAGCAATGTCGCACGCAGTGCCGTCACTAGCGTCTGGCGAAACTTAGATACTATTAATTAACTTGAACGGACGAGACATACTCTGTACTAGCTTTATGTCTTCTTTCGTGTGACCTGTCTCCTGACTGTTGTCCGAGTCGGCCAATTCAACACCAAGCGCGACCTGCTCAGTCCTGGTGGCCTCTGCTTCTACTTGCGTGCTGACAGTCGTCTGGACTGACGAAAGCTCGAATAAATCGGGAAAGCGTTGCCTGGCGATTGCGGCTGACTCATAGACCTTTTCTGAAAGTAGCTTCAACACTACCTGAGCGACAGCGTCAAAGCCGTGGTCAGTAACGACTTGCTGCACCAGGGTCCCCCCCTTTAAGTTGTTATTAATCGACATTCTTGCAACCCCCCGATCTCGTATCTTAGCGTACTTCCCGGTGAAAACATGCTTTGTCGCTTGGTAGATAACTCGCTCATCCAGTTGCTTGCCGATAACTGGAGCCATGTTGGGCGGTCCAGGAAGTTGAACCTATAGTCTTGAGGTACAACAGTCGATAGACAGAGTGAAGAGTGCAATTAGTAAAAGCCCCAAAGGTTTTTCAATCCGGAGAAGTATTGTGTGTGTACAGGATGGCTAGGTTTTGCTAAATATACTGTCGAGATGAAGTGGGGAATTTGTCATGGTAGGCCTCCCAAGACTAAGAACGCCTGTTTGCGGAATGGCCAAGTCCTTACCACGTCATAGATGATGTAGGATGTCAGAGTATATGAATATCTCATAATCGATTAGTTGTGATTCCGGAATTGATCTCTTGATCATTGAAACTTTGCTTACGTGGTTAATACGGATCATTCTAAGTGTCATGAACTAGCCCCATTAGCATGCTACGGGCATTTAGGACAAGATCGTTGATAGGAAAACTGACATAAGCGTACTGGGTGATGTTCAAATGGACATTCTTTTCCTGTATTATCGTAGCCAAGCGACCAATTGGCCATTATATAAAACAAACTTCTCAGATACAGGGTAGGACACGATGTCATCGGATTCCGGCCACATAATAGTCCGACGGTTCTTGACATTTGTACTAACAGTAGCCTACTTCGACTGATCTACTCAATCGACTGTTGCTTTCATCGACCGTGTCCGAGACGTGACATATAGCTATTTAATCACCTGACACCGCAGATAATGATATACAGAGACTAAGCAAACAAATAACGATATACAACACGGGCGTTGGAATGAACACGCAATCTACGCCTCCACCGTCGGGGAAGCGTAACAAGACTGTCGCGTGAGTAACTCTCACTTCATTGATCAATTCCTAGCCAACAGCAGTGAATCAATCGCTAACGTACTAAACCTCCGAAGATGTGTTCAATGCCGAGAGCGGAAAGTTCGTTGTTCAGGAACGTGTCCCTGCGCGAATTGTACGCGTCGCTCGACAGACTGTGTGTTTGAGCAGGAAGATCGCAAGGTTGTCGTGTCAGAGAAGTAAGTGTCTGTTCCTATTGTCCCAAAAGTGATTATGCTGAAACTGCTTGTAGCTTGCTCAATGCTTTGAAGCGAAAAGCAGAGGATTGGGATGAGGCGCAGAAACAGAAGAGGAACAAAACCTCTGCGGATACCAGTACAACAAGTGAGAATCTTCCTCTGTTTGACCTGAAATAATGCCTGACAGTCCTGGTGGAGATGCATTGGCTACTGACCCTGACCCGAGAACGATTGTCGATGATGACCTACCACATATGACTAATCCTCTACTGACGCCCTCGTCCAAGTTTGTCGTAGACCATCAGGGCAGGAAACGTACGTTACACCAACATCCCAGCCAATTTCGAGGACTAATTTTGCAAAGGCTTTCTTGGCCCCTCTTCTACGTGGGCATATAGCCATCATGTGATGGGCATGATCAGAGAAGTACCTTGATCCAAACTGAACACTCTTCAATGCTAATGCAGTCCCAGTATGTCGGTCAGGAAATCTCCCTTGAAGTGCCACTAAATCACGATGGTGTTGCTTTCAACATTGAGCTACCGAGTATGAAGCAGACTCATCCCGCTGTGAATATCGAAGGCCTACCTTCCCTGGACTATGCCCTTTATCTCACCAACACAGTCAAGTTTCACATCGTCCAAACTTACCATCTGTTTGACGAGCAAAAGTTCATGCCGTCTCTTCATTCGCTATACAGCGACGGTCCACTGCAGGTGACCGCTGGAAACAGGATGTGGTATGTCCAGTACTTTCTCATCATGGCTCTGGGTAAAGGACTGCTCACCCGTGGTATGTCCAAAGCTGGCTCACCAGGCAACGAGTACTTCATGAAAGCCATGGAGCTATTCCCAGATACCTACGGACTTTACATAGATCCAATTCTGTCGATCGAAGTATGCTGCGGACTTGCCTTGTATCTCCAAGCTGTCGATCACCGCAACAGCGCTTACGTCTACGTGAGTTGCCTCCAACCTCCGATCACAGACCGTATTAATTGGCGTTATGTAGCTTGGAATGGGTCTCCGTATAGCGCTCAGTCAAGGCCTACACCGTGACATTGCCGGAGAATCCTCTGACGACCCTGAAGTAAAGCGATATCGCAATGCATGGTGGACACTCTACATCCTCGATCGCAAATTTTCATCCTTGATGGGCGCTCCAAGCTCCATTCAGGATAGTGATATTTCCGTGCCGATCCCAGGAGATCAGACAATCCCTCGAAGATCAAGCTCATTGGAGATGCACATTAAGCTATCAAAGCTCAAGACCAAAGTCCTCAACAGTTCGTGTTATCCTGGCGTAGCAGATAGCTCGGAAACTAACGCATCCATTAGCTATTTATGGCATCGATGGGAAATTAGATGTATCGTTCCCGAAAAACACCATGGCCATCTTGAGGGAACTCGCCGCGCTTGGAGCCGAGCTAAACTCGGCGCCTGATCTGAAGCTAGACAACCAAAGCCCACTATCGCGCGTTTCTGCAACCCTGAACCTATGCTATCACCAGGAAAGTCACGTTATATAGCTTTTACTCCGCATGGATTCCTACTAACAGCTAGACCAGTGCATCGTCCTTGCTACAAGGCCACTTCTCATGTGTATTCTACGAGACAAGCTGGAAATGAGTAGACATGATAACAATGCCAACTGTGAGATTGCTGAGCCTGTCAAGGCCTTGGTCAGGACCTGTTATGACTCCGCCCACAAATCACTCCGCATCTTGACTACACTCCAGTCGCAGGATCTGCTAGGTATGCGCGTAGATCATACGGTTAGTGAAGACAATCTAACATTTTGAAGAGCTCTTTCTACCCTTCGATCTCGACCACGCATTCTCAGCTGGATTCGTCCTGGCGCTTATATCCGCCATTCAGCCCTTCCCAGATGCAGCCAGCGAGTCTTCCTTTGAGTCAACCAGAAATATTCTTGACGCTCTGATCGCTGGTGGAAATCTCCCCGCACAATTTCGGCGCCAAGAACTTGAGCGTCTTCATGACATGTTGCACCTCATTGAACAGAGAGATATCATGCCTCGGCTCCAAGACGAAGAAACCGGCCGCAATTCTGTGCTTGGAGAGCAGGGAATATCGCCGAACGAAATACTCAATGTTGCCAGTTTATTGGATGGACATACGAACCTCGGTGCTGATCTTGATGATGTTAATGGTTGGCTATGGGAAGTCACTGCTTTCGGGGGTCTCCCTCCCGTTTAAACGTGTCTGACGGGAGTTGATAACGATGTATGTGTTGTTCTTAGTCAATGAAATTGCCCTTAATTTATCCTTGGCATCCGTTGCCGCGTGGAGCCAGCCCCTCTATTGTTTACACTAGGGCGCGATTGACATGAGGGCATGGTCACAACAGCCACTATACAACGCCAAACTGCCCAGCTAACTGTGCTTACGTGTCTTGAACAAGAAATGAATAAATGGCACAGCCTTCCGGGAGATTTGTTCTATGCCCTTTGTATAAAAATTAACTTCACACTGGATGCTAAGTAAAGCTCGTTTCTTATTCATAAATCAACAGCTGTCAATCTTTTGAGTGGGCTTAGGCGTTGAGATACTTGAGGCCAAATGATCCGCATGATTTAGTTCTTGTCTCCACCACAAAGCCATAACCAGACGATCTACAAATGGAAAAGCCGACCGTCGCTCTTATTCCATGGGATCCAAACTCGCCTGAGCATGTGAGACGCATGGTTGAGCAGCGCATAATCTGTGGCTGGCAAGCGTCGATTGTACCAACTGTGTGGAAAGATGGACATATCAACGGGACGAAATGCGTTTACTGGATTGTAAGTTCTATAATACCTCTCTACAGCATTTTCATGCTGACACTCCTGTCAGACCTTTCCGCAGGACCAACCACAGCGCGAGAAATACCTCAATATGCATATCGAGGCTTATCCGAAGGTTGGTCCAGCATATGAAGCTAATCCTGACTTTAGCTCATGCTTTGTAGGAGACAGAGGAACTCCTCGATTCGAGCGAAACCCTCCTAGGAAAACCGCGCGTTCCGGATGACGCAAAATTCCTTCCCGTCGGGCACGTTGCTCTCGACACCCATATCTCTGACTATGCAGAAAGGCTCGAACTTGACTTTCCCAAATCTCGTGCATACTGGGTCAAGAGCCTTTACGTATCTTACACACTTCAAGGCCTGGGTATCGGCGGAGCTGCTATGGATATCGCTGAACGCATGGCCAGCGAGGAGCCTCTCAACGCTAGACATCTTCTATTGGACACGGTGCACCATGAAGACCAGGCAAATGAGGACTTTGCTGTTGCCAATTATGGAGGAGCTTTCAAGGTAGATGCCCGTTATCGAGTAGCCGAGTATAAGCAATGCTAACTAATGTTCTAGGTTCCCACTCAGGCCTGGTATGAGAGACGGGGGTATAGGTTGATTGGCATAGCTGAAAACATATATCAATACCCAGATGCGAACGGCAAGATTTGGCCTTGTAGGACAGTCTTCTTACAGAAAGACATAATTTAGAACTGCATTTTCATTTGCCTGTTGTATAGTCAGTCATGTCAGGCCTTTGAGATTAGAGGCAGAGATGAGTGGGTATAAAGAATATAATTTAAAGGCTTCATCTCGTGGTATAGATATAATTCAGCGCGACAGATATTAATGCCAGGTTGAATTCTCTGGGTCCTGTATCACTATCAGTTTAAGGGCTAAGCTCGTTGCAAAAAGGTATTGAGATTAATATCTATTCGCACTTGATCCCTTTGTAATCACCATGATCAAGAAAGAAAGCGTCTAGATAGTAAGCCAGTGGTAATTAAACATTGTCTATCTGATGCTATGTCTAGGTAAGTACGCTAGGTTTGTTTATGTAACGTGCGCTTTCGGCCATTCTAAATTTCTCGCAAACTCAGGTAAATCACTTAAACGTTCCTCAATATCAGCAAGAAGATACTTACTCCAGCCATGGAGAAACCAGAAGTTGCGGTCTACCACGGCCAAGATAGGCGTAAAATAAGCGAGTATCAGCAATGCGTATGGCCTCAGATGTTTCATATCAGCCATAAAAGCATCCGAGAAATGATGCGGCCATAGGACTACATTCCCCAGTTCGACGTTGATACCTGCCATGGCAACGTTCACAGCCGTCACGCGCAAGCAGGAAAGGGCATCTTCGGCTTCTGCAATATGTGCCATATCCATATGGCTCTGTAGAAAGTCCTTAAGAGTGTCAATAGCTTTAAAGGTGTCGGCCGGGAGCGGTGAAGTCTGAAGTGAAGGAGTTCTAAGCACCGATTAACATTAGTACTGGATATACCGATGGGCATCAGGAGGGCGACCGACGGGATCTTGAGCGGATCCTCATCTCCAGTGAGCCATGAGGATCTCACGAGCGGGAAGAGATCTGACTTGAGGGCTCGATCGTAATGCGACTTAGTAGTCTCGCGCAAACCGCGGCAGACAAGAAATAATTCCAGTGTGGCCTGTATAGGATTCTCTATAACGTGCCCTGGAGCTCGCGTAACAGGTACAGAGCACATGTACACGATCAGAATCAACGAGAAACAGAATACTGGCTTGCAGTTATTATCTGTAACTGCTAACAGAGCTTTCCTGAAGTCAGCTTGTCCACGCGTATAATGATACGCTGCAAGCGTTAAGTACTCATCACCCTTGTTGTATAGCAAGTAAGCCTTATGCAAGGCAGATATCGCCATTATGCCATGCATAACGTAAGGATGACTGTAACCTTGTTGAGGAATAGCCGTCTTCCAAACACTGCGCAAATCATCTTGAAGCCCCATGGTTAAGTATGTGGCAGTGAGAAAATGGTGTATAAGCTCGAAGTCATGGCATCGTAAATCCAATAGCGCGGTGTCGGTGGGTCGCTCTGATATCGGCAGAGGACTGGTGTAGACTGCATGGAGAAATGCATCAACATAGTCTTGACGAGGGTGGTTGTCGCCGCTGTCGAAATTCGAGACCAGTTTACAAGTACCAGGGCTGCTCCCAGATTGCGACGTATTTGCATCGGCTATCGAGACATGCAATCCTACTCTTTTCCTGCTTTGTCCACAAGTTGGGCAAGCCGATGAATCCGGGAATGAGAAGCTACAAAGAGTGTCATAGCGTGTGCAGTTGAAACACGAAGGGCGCTTTTCGTCGCACTGCAGGAGTTGTCAGTATGGAAGACGAAACAAAAGGTAAATGGAAATATGGTATTTCGGCAACCTTTACTTTCCGGCGTTTGCATTGCTGACACCCTGCTCGGGATTTTGTATGCGCCCGCCGAGTCGCCATATCCGCAAGTTACGAAATTAGCGGCAATTGAGTATCTTTGGTTCGGGCAGGGAAAGGCACGGTTCTAAATTGGAGTGAACAAGAATAATGAATCCGAGAAGAGCGAAACTTTAGCTGTAGCAAGAGCCCACCGCTCGCGCTAAGTGTTGCTACCAGGCTTACGTAAGTGGGTCTGACACCAGTAAATCCATTAATAGCGATCCGACACCTCCGAAGCGTTGTGGGGCTACGAGTTATACTCGCTTTAGGTACGAGACTTCGCCGAGTAAGCAGTGTGCTACGTACTGCTTTGTGAATCCAGATGGTATATATTGGGCGTCCTTCTTGGACGTTGATGTTTTTTTTTTACAGACATGTGGTTAATGGCATTCTTTTCTCCCTTCTTATTCTCTTTGAGCTAATGCTTTCTTATTTATCTTTCTCAAACATACACGATGCTCTCGAAACTTCCCTTCACTGCCCTGCTCGCCGGTCCCTCAGGCCATGTCATAGCGCGGGCAACTATTGATACTTCTAATTGCACCAAGATTACTCCAGAGTGTCCTTTAGAATACACCACTTACGGTTACTACCCGAACCTTGGTGGCAACGTATTCTTTCTCCTCTTCTTCCTATCTCTTTTCGTCGCCCAAGTTTATCTCGGAATGCGCTGCAAGACATGGTCATACACGGCAGCCCTCGCTACCGGCACTCTGTTCGAAGCGCTTGGATATGTTGGTCGCTTGATGCTGCATCAAAATCCATGGTCCTCGGGTGGCTTTATCATACAAATGCTTTTCCTCATCGTTGGACCATGCTTTGTTGCAGCTGCTATTTATCTCACCCTGAAGCATTTTATAATCTATTGTGGCCCAGAACATTCTCCCCTTAAACCCAACTATTACCCCTGGATATTCGTGGGCTGCGATGCCGGGTCGATTGTCATCCAAGCTGTCGGCGGCGGTGTGGCGTCCGCTGGAACAGGTGGTGGAAAGGATAGTGTCGCTGAACTCGGAAATCATATAATGGTCGCCGGCATTGTCTTTCAGGTTGTCACAATGGGCCTTTGTGGTTGTTTACTTGCTTTCTATATCTTTCGCTATCAGAGGCGCCACCTTCGGCGGAAGCAAGGAACAAGCCAGTACGAGACAAGCAAGGCCAACGGCACAGTATCACGTCAGAAACTCAAGACCTTCGCCATCGTTCTCACCATTGCCTACTTCCTCGTCCTTATCCGTTGCATTTACAGAATACCGGAGTTGGCTGGTGGCTGGGGAAATCACCTTATGCGCATCGAGAAAGAGTTCCTCGTTCTTGATGGAATGTAAGTATGGCACTGAATCGACATATTGTTTGTATGAAAAGCTAAATTGATTTGCAGGATGATCGCGCTTGCCACTCTGATTCTTACAGTCTTCTGGCCCTCTTACTATTTTCCGCCTTTCGCCACATTTCGGGTCGACAAACACCTACCGCTCGTTTCTGAGAATATTGCCCTATGATACAAGTCGATGCTGGATAAGTGCCTATCCAAGCTACCTGAAAGTGACAATACTATAGCGTGGCGTATCAACCCAACTACTCCCCTATCAGGTGTTCTAAGAATATTATACAAAGTCTATTAGATATCATCATTTGATTTACATGTAAAGACTGTTTGGTACCTCTCTCATATTTGTATATTGAACTTGCTATATGAAGGAGCTATTTACTCTAAGCTAGATAATTGTTGAACCATTGCAGAGCCTGAAAGAAAGCCTGCTCCTTTGCAAATCGCTGAGCGGGGTCCTCAGGATCACCACGGACAGCAAAGCCATGTTCGACACCAGAAAAAAGGTTGATCTGAAATGGCTTGCCTGTCTCGATCAGGATCTCCTCAGATCGATATCGAAGCTTGGCGGGAAAGATACTATCAGTCTGAGCTGCAGCAATAGAAAGAGGTCCAGTAATCGCAGCAAGCTCATCTTCAGAGACAAATGACGGGTGGCCAACATAGCCAACATCAATACCCTGCTCGTAGTTGCGAACAACATACTAATACTTAATTAGCCAAGCGTTTTCAATGGCTAGTTGTAGGCTTACCTTGGCACCAAAGCAATATCCCACAGCCCCGATCTTAACGGTACCCTGCTCCTTAAGTAGCTCCTTTAGAACCTTAATCGCCTTGAGGACAACGGGGTCGACTTCGGCCGGTGTGTGAGGGTTGTTTCCATTAGCACCGTTGTTGATCCAATCCATAATATCCAAATCCTCAGGGATAGGATAAGACAGGATATCACCATTGAAGAGGTCAGGAATAAGCGTAGTATAGCCATTGGCAGCAAATTGGTCGGCCATAAGTTTACTGTTATTCCACAGGCCAAGGACATCTGGAAGATAGAGAATTCCAATGCCCTTATGCGCGATACCCTCAGGAGCGATTGCGATATAGCCATCGGTGTTGTCATCAATCTTGATAGACTTGCCGGTAGATTGACCTCTGAAGCATATGTGAGATTTAAAAGGGTACTGACTTAGTTTCGGATTCCTACCTGTGGAGGGTACCCACGGTGCAGCACTTTCCCGGTGGGTTAGAAGCCATTGTATTGGATGTTGCAAGTGTTGATGAAGAATAAAGGTCTTGAGATGAGGCTGGTGTTCTGAGAGTTAAGCCGGAGACCACTTGTGTAATTTGTATCTTCTGGGCTAAGCAGACCTTGGCTGCTTATTTAAGCCATCTCTGTTGAAATACGTATACTAATTGGCAGAAACAAGGTTAACCCACCATCTGAATAGGCATGGTTTTTGTTGTCACGCCGGTCCGAGTTTGTCTCGCCGACTTCGTTGGTAGGCATCGATGGAGTGCGTCACCCCAGTCCGAGTGTTTCTCACCGACCCCATGTACTAATGTGAAGGTCACCGCTAGGCCAAGTTACCCAAAAAACGAAGGCCCCCGTTGTCGAGATAACAAGGAAATATGGCTTATATCTATTCTCAACAACTGAGGATAAGTAGTAATTTGTTAAACCCAATTTTCGTCCGTGCACAACACTCCTGGCAGCCCTCCAATGGTGAAGTCACGCAACCCTCAATTCGCCGAAAGCAACGCGGGCCATATTGGGTACAGGAAGTGAGTAGACGGTATAGCGAAACGACCGCTTTCAATGAAAGTGGGAGTGCCAATGGTGAAGAATCCAAAGTATAGGCATCAGAGTCATGTTAAGGCGCTTGATGAGGCGCGTCTCTTGTTCCCGCCAATCCGGGACGCCAAGGCCTTCGATAGGTGCCCTAACAAAACCGTAGATATCTTTGCCTGTCTCGGTAACATTATCGACATGGTGCACCTGATTCTGCGATTCCACTTCTTTAAATTATATGTATTCGCCACAGAGACGAGAGTTTCTCCAGTGGACAAGGCAGGCTGGGTAAGAATGCTATTGTGATAAATGGTGGACAGGCCTCGTGGACCTTTCCTAATTCCGATATACTCAGGCTAGGAGCCGATAATATGGTGACTAATCCTCTTCCCTGCTTTTTCCCCACCATATGCTCTTCCCTACCAGTACTTGTCCACGGCATCTGTTACAATGTCCCAGTCTTCAGAAAGAACCCTCCCAATGGATAGGACCTTAATATTGTATTCAACTGTGACCAGCCTTGAGTAGTTCACCCGACTCTCCTCTCGGATGATCTCGTCAGGCTCATGTAATGCCACACGGATAGGGGCAAGGCCAAGTTCGGGCTCACCTGGTAAAAGGGTAGGTCTTTTCCCAGTTTCATGAACAATCCCATGACAGTTTGCCCGAGTTCCCACCCTCTTGCATGCATTTTTGCCATAAGTAGAAACTGGGCTATTCGAGTTAAGGGGCGGGTCACAGGGGCGTACTACCGAGACAGAGAAAACTTACATGCAGGTACAAGAGTTTGCGTCCTTAGCAACGACTATGAAGCGTCGAAAATGGATGATGTTCTGTCCATACTGATCGTCAAACTCTCGGTTTGTAACGGTGGTTGCGCCATTGTAAGCCCCTGTATCTGCTGGCTCAGAACACAGGACTCTGATCACCTTCAATCTTGTCAGAAAATGGCCTCGTTGATGTCAGGTCCAACCTACTTCGCCGGGTTGAAACGTCGCAAGATGGGAAACACAATATCCTTCACCTGTTAGTTTGCCCATTTCCATAAAAGAAATCATTCTGCTTACGGGGGTCCAAGATCTCCGATTCGCCATTCGTTCCCATGATATGTTCCTTGGAGGTTACTTCTGGATCCTCGGCTATGTCCCCCCGGCATCCATGTTCTCGAAGCAAGCCGACAATCTCCTCATTACCCTTTATCGTGGCCCACAGCAGAGGCGACCGACCGTGGACGTCTCTCATGTCAACATCGGCTCCATGGTCGAGGAGCAATCTGACTGTAGTCTCATATACCCCAGCAGTTGCATAAGACAAGGGGCGGCGGCGATAGATATCACTGGCGTTCATATCAGCCTTTGCCTGGAGCAAGTGTCCAACCACGTGGGAGTATCTTACTGCCCACAATAGGGGTGTTCGACGACTATTGTCCGCCTTGTCAGCTGCGGCTCCTGCATCGAGAAGAAGCTTGACGACGGTGTGGAAACCTCTTTTGGCTCCCATTAATAGTGGTGACCGGCCCTTCTCATCAGCCAGATTAATATCTACTCCCAGGTTGTATGCTAAAAAAGCACCCACAACCTGGGAATGGCCCTCTCCAGCAGCCCAGGACAGCGGCGTTCGACCATGGCGATCCGCTGCATGAATGCTTGCCCCTTTCTCAAGGAGGTACTCAACGGTCGTTTTATGGCCGTTACGAGCAGCTAGGTGAAGTGGCGTCCAGCCATAATGGTCCTTCTCATCGATTGCGATGACGAAGGCGCTGTTTTCCAGCAGAAACTGCACAACAGCTAAATGGCCCCTCGAAGCCGCCCACGACAGGACTGACATACCACCGCCATCACAAACATTTGGATCTTGCGAAACCACCAAGTGCTGGACTAGGTCTGTCAGGCCGAAGTAGGCGGCTAAGTGTAGACCATGCACCTCCCTTGGGAAGAGCTGGCTGTATCCCTGGTAACGCGTCTCAAATGCAACTTCTTGACTTCCAGTGAATAGGGCCTGGCACATGGACTCGACTCTATTCGAGTCTCCAAGAAGCTGGAAGATACTGTCAAGCACCTGTGACATATTGGAATTGCGAGCATGATGGCCCCAGTTTCGCGCTGCGTAACTGTAGAAAGGATTACTCTTCAAGCGGCGCTCGTATTCATCGTCTGAATTACAGAGCCCACTTGCCCCTTCAAACGAGAGGTACTTCAGGCATATGCCGGTAATATCTCTCTGATCTCCTGGAAAGAATTGTACTTGGTTCTTCTCGAAGAAATCTTGTGCAGTATAGTGGACGAGTCGTATGATGCCACTGGCTTTGTCCACGATGACCAACCCTGCACAAGCAGAGACGAGTTGATCTTCTTCTGGGAGATTTTCTTCGTCGAGGTAGCTCTCTGTACTGTCGGGTTCTACCGCAAGTGCGTGCTGTAGCTCGCGAAGAGTAAGGGCCCGCTTCGCACGTGTAAGCCATTCCAAGACCTGATATGCTAAATCACGCTGGGATGGTGCGTTTGCTTGGTCAATTCGTCCCATGATGTATCGGTATGCTTGATCGTAACCGGTTGGTAATTGATTTAGGGCGGTACGAAGGGCCTTAGGGGAGGGGCTTCCCGCAAGCGATCCAACGTGTAGCTCGGCAAGAAGAAACCTTTACCACATTTATTAGAAATCCCATGAAAAATAAATAGAGTGTCCACATACATCCCTTGTGATGCTTTGACAATAGTGTCCGAGATTTTGCTTTGTAGGTCAGGCCTCCGTGCAACGAAGGACGGTAGTCGCGTCATCTGCCCGTGCATGAATTTGCTGATATCAGTGTCGCATGCCTTTATCTCCAGGGTGGTACTGCCTTTGAGACTTTGAGCTATATCTAGTATCAACCGAGAGGTCATGAGAATGCTCATGCTCCCCACAAACTTTGCTGAGATGGTGCTCAATGATGCGAGAAAACTGTCGCGATAACCTCGAGAAGTGTCAAGTTCATCGATCGCATCAACAATAACAAAGACCTTCGAATAAGATGAAATGGAAGACTCAAGTGCCTCCATTATTGCTTCACGGGAGAGTAATAATCCTGAAGAAACCCCGTTTTCATACAGGCGCGTGAGTGTGGTGTCGATTTGAGCTTTACCTTGAACCACCTGCCTTAGAAGAGTGGCAAGCAAGTTTTTTGGTGTCTGTTCGTCTCGGCGGCTGAATTTACAATAGATATAGGCGACTCTGACCGTTTCCGATTGGTGATGCGTTTGGAGATGATTAATAACAAGCGACGTAAGAATTGTCTTTCCTGCCCCAGGAATACCAGGACAGTAGAGAGTCTGATACTCTCCTCCTACCCATACCTTGAACTGGTCGGACTCTAGCAGCCACTGGCCGGTACCAGGCTGAATTCGGTCCACATGATCCTCTTGGTCAGACGTGAAGTTCATTGGTGTGATCCAGTTGAGAATTCTGCGTCGTTGATCTGTCATCTGAACATTGCGAACATTGTTAAGGCTATTCAGAATGGTGTTTCTAGCGGTCTGAAGTCCTGTACTCAATTGCTCAAGTTGATCCTTTTGTTTATCCGAATTGTGTTTGAGATTTTGCATCAGCTCGATTAAACGATGGTGATTTTCTTCAGCTGTTTGAATGAAGCTCTTCAGTAGGCGTCTGGGCCTAAGAGTCAGCTAATTGCTGTTATCCCGCGACAAGTGGGGAAGACTTACCGGTTGTCATTTTCCAACAGCAGCTGTAAAAGCGTCGTTTCGCGTTGTATAGCGGCAACCACTTCATTGACATCCTTCTCGTTGAAAGGCCAAGTCAAGGAAGAAAGCGCCTTAGTCAGGCCTTTTTTCGGGTCCAAATTTACTTTGATCGATTCAAATAATGTTTCCAACCGCTTGAAAGGACTATGTATCCCCTCAAGGAGTGAAATACGTGGTGCGCGTGTGGGGTCTGGTCGCTCATTCTCAAGAATGTCCTTCAACTGAAGGAGCATGCCCTCGCAGCCACGGATTTCTTCGTGGAGACGTCTTTGTTGTTTTGTGGCCCCCTTCGCGCTCACCACGTAGTGCGTCGCTGTGGTTGAAAGTTGTAGAATAGCGATGATGGACGCGGTTGCACCCAAGGGGTCCATTATGTGTTACTCGTAATCGAGGCTGATGGCTGAGTGCTTCAACCAGCAGAGCGCTTAGCGTATCGTCGACAATTGGAGACTTGTAGGCATAAAGCTCATGACATCGAGGTTATGAATGTGCTTTGGCAGAAAACAGAAGGATCCAGCTTGCGGGGAGACTGATCGTGCTTTTTTTGTACCAGGCAGGCTGTGGGCAGACTGCGCCGACAAGGCATACTGCACGGGACAGAATGCCTTTCGGAACAAAGTGGTTTTCTTCCGGGCGTCTTTTATTAAAGTATGTAGGCGTAGCTCAAAAAGGTTTTCTATAGGTCCGAAGTCAATCAGCTCTAGTGGTATGTGAGTGAGATTTTGTGTTTCTTGTGAAACATTGGCCGTATGCACATTGGGCGGGCCTACTGCAGCACTCCCAATCCGGCACATCTAGGACTTGTGACTTTTGTATTGGGCTCTGGATTGGTGCTACCAAGGAAAAAGGTGACTGGCTGTTTATTTCTGTTTAGTAAGAATTAAGCATTAGTCAATTAAGCGATATGCATGAAGGAGAAATGTCCGCTTGGCGGCGTTATCACCAGTTTGACCGAGTACATTCACAGAACTTACAGTACAACTGCGAGAACTACTAGAATTAGTCTATCGGTAAATGTAGTTTTGGTAGCTGCAATCAATTCGGCGAGGCTGTTGAAGCAATCGTGCTGTGTTAAGAGCCCTATGATAAAGGAGCATGCTGCCTCTTTACTAATTTCAGTTCCGGAGCTACTGGCAGTGACAAGCAGCTGCAAGTTTGTTTTCACCATTATGCTTCGTCAGGCCAAAGGCCTTGAGTACTGTAGTACATGTGCGAGAAAGAAGGAGTACCTAAACCTCGCACGTGCGTGCGCTGACACAGCACAACACTGCTGGAGCCTTTCCTTCTGCCGCTGCGAAAAGAAACTTGACTCTGACAAAACCTTTGCTCCTACACTTCTCACCTCAACGCTTTAGCCCTTCTTCAATCGCTTTATCTATTCCACTGGTGCGGGTGGCCACCTTTTCCGATTCACTCCAGATTTGACTACTCCTCGAGCCTCGTCATGGAGAAGAAAGAGCGCATCCTCCTGCCAACCTGTGTCAAGCCTATCGCATACGAGATCAGGCTCGATCCTGATTTCGACAGTGAGAAATTCGAAGGCCGCGTCAAAATCAGGTGAGGCGCTCCAGGAAACATCGACGCGTTGGGTGCTTCTGAAGCACTAACAAACGTCATTCAAAGCTGCGCCGTACTTGAGACATGTTCATATCTTGAATTGCATTGCAAGTCAATCAAGGTAAACGCCGCAAGCGTCAAGCTCAAGGATGATTCATGGGACTTGATGGATACACTCGCGTAAGTATGAATGGGAAACGCTACCGCAACCGACATTGACTAACATTCTGTCATGGGAAAGCTACGACGACGCACGCGAGACTTTGAAGATTGAACTGCCCCAGGAGATTAACCCAAAGGATCACAACGAACTCGCGATCATCCTCTCTTATACTGGAAAGTTCCGCAGCGATTTGACTGGGCTCTACCAGGCGAGCTATGAGACAGATAATGGTGTGAAGCACCGCATCGCCGCCACTGCCATGGAGCCGACGTACGCAAGAGAGGTAAGAATCTGTCAACCTCTGATAAATGGTTTTGGAACCATGACTGACTTCTCATAGGTTTTCCCCTGTTTTGACGAACCTAGCATGAAAGCCGAGTTCACTCTCTCCATCGTGGTAGATGAGTCCTTTGTCGCCGTCTCGAATATGCCAATGGAAAGGTCTGTAGCCTTGGATCATTCATCTCGGAAGATTGTGACCTTTCAGAAGAGCATTTCCATGTCAACATACGTGAGTGACAATCTCACAAAACGCCAAACGCGTCGGCTAACCGCCAAAGCATCTCGGTCTAGTAGCGGGACCCTTGGCCGAGGTAAAATGCACAAGCAGCAGGATCCCCATATCTGTCTTTTGTCCTCTCGGCAGTGAAAAAGAGGCTACCTTCGCAGTGGACCTTGCATTCAAAGGGCTCCAGTTCTTCGAAGACTGCTTCGAGCTGCCGTACCCGCTCCCAAAACTCGATTTGATCGGGGTTCCGGAATTTTCCACAGGTGCGATGGAGAACTGGAGAGCTATCATTTTCAGGACTACGAATCTCTTGCTCGATCCGGAAGACTCGGCTCTGGATACCAAGCAGAGGATCGTAGAGACTATCCTCCATGAGATCTCTCACATGTGGTTCGGTAACCTGGTTACGATGAAATACTGGGATGGGCTGTGGCTGAAAGAAGGTTTCGCTACACTGATGTCGTGGTACGCTGCGGACACGATGTTTCCGAGCTGGCACTTCTGGGATTCCTACGTTGCCGATACCCTTCAGAAAGCCCTGGGTCTTGACTCTCTTACCAGTAGCCATGCAGTCGAGCTCTTCATCTCGGACCCGACCGACGCGAAGCAAATATACGACGAGATCTCGTATCAAAAGGGCTCATGCATCCTCAGGATGGTTCTCAACAGCTTGGGTGACACCAAATTCTTCGATGGCCTGAAGCTGTATCTTCGACGTCACCAGTTCCAGTGCACCGAGTCGGATGACCTCTGGAAGGCCTGGGAGGAGGTCACCGGTGAATCAATGGCCACTAGCATGAGGATTTGGACCAAACAACCTGGCTTCCCTGTCCTTCGAGTCTCTGAGTCGCGTGATGAGAGTGGAAAGGTAACAGGTATTCGACTCTTCCAGCAACGCTTTCTGACAAGCGGTGTCGGAAGTGAAGACGGCATCTGATATAATCCATCCGCTCAGATTTACACTCAGGCGCAGACACGACATCGAGACAATTGACATGAACAAAAGGGAGCTAGTTCTACCTCACTCTGACGGCCTGTTCAAAGTCAACGCGGACCATGGCAGCTTCTTTCGTACCTCGTAGTCACACGAACTACTCACTCATCTCCTCGAGGAGGCATCAAAAGGCAATCTTAGCCTTCGTGACTGCATCGGACTATCTTGCGACCTCAAAGCATTGGTTGCCGCAGGAGTGAACAAGACAAGCGAATTGCTCGATCTAAACGTCAAGTTCGCTGAGCTAGACTCATTCTGTGTATGGGAGATGATTGACCGCAATCTGAGATCCATCCAGTCTGTGTACAAGTTCCACGAGCCTGAGCTAAATGAGGGCCTTCGGAAACTGGCGAGCGATGTGATCGACCCTAAGGCAGAGCAACTTGGGTGGACCATCTCAAAGGATGATGACGAGAATCTCATCACGTTCAAAACATCAATGTTCAGCGGCGCGGGTCTCGCAGGATACCCTAGGTAACACCAATGTGCCCCTGGTCTTATAGTCAACTGACAGTTTCCTTGCAGCGCCGTGTCAGCCGCAAAGGACCTCTTTGCGAAACGCATGGGCGGAGACGAGAACGCAATCCCGGGATCCCTACGATGGGAGGTTTTTGGAATCGTCGCAGCCCACGGCGGCCTCGAAGAACTCGAGCATCTCGTCGAGCTCTGGAAGAGTTCATTCAACGAGGATGAGCAGTATCTTGCCTTGGAGTGTCTCGGACGAGCACCCAATGCGGAGCTCATGAAGTGGGTTCTCAGCCACCTACTGACCGACACTGTCAAGAACCACGACGTAAGTTGAGAGGAATCTACATAGCGAGATGTGAGACTAATTGGGGACCAGATGTTCTACCTCACGTGGCTGGCGGGGGGTACGGCTCATGGGGCAATCGAACTTTGGGAGTGGACTAAGCAGAATTGGGAAAGGGTTGAGAAGGAGGTGCCTGTGGACATCGCGTCTTTGTTCATTGGGACTGCTCTCGAGGGGCTGCATACAAAGGAGCAGATCGCGGACGTGAGAGCATTCTTTGCTGCGCGCGATACGAAGGGCTATCATATGGTGCTTGACCAGAATTTGGAAGGCATGGAGAATCGGAGATCGTGGGCTGAACGTGACATCTCTGATGTTCGTTCGTGGTTGGAGGGTCATGGATATCTGTAAGATGAAGTCAGCTAATGTCGTGAACGAGGGCCGACGAATGGCTGTCAAGTTTCTAATCGTCCATGCTTTCATATTTCATAGTGGATTGATTCTCTAGACACTAGTTAAATCGTATAACTACAGGAACCAAGGCTCCTTTGAGCTTGCAGTAATCCTTCTGCTGTCGAGTCGATTCCACGAATAATTATTTCACATCTTGTGGTTTCCTCATTCCTTTGCGAGCTTTTGTATGAACTAAGCAGATGCGGCAGGCATAGAGCAAGCAGGTCTTTTGCATGGGAAGCGGATACGTAAGCACAAGTATGCCACTGTGGAACAGAAGAATTGACCGGTCTTAGGTATTTTTTACCTAGGGATAATAAAATTAAATAAAGATATATAAATTAAGATAAAATTATTATAAGATAGAAAAAGTTTTATATTAAGTAAGGACTGGTTAATTCTTTTTGTTTTATGTGTTACAAGCAAGAAGTGGTGTAACACGAAAGTGGACTTGTCACATTCACTTCGCCGTGAACCGACCACGTTTGGATACACCTACACTTCTTGCGGGAGTCTTTAGTAAATGTCAGTGACTTTTGACACTGAGAGAGGACGGACTGTTCCATTTTGTACCAATCATTTTTATGAACCAGGTAGCAATTTCATGTGTTTGAGGAGGCATTTGAGCTTGGGCCGCCGAGCACTGCCAGGCACTGCAAGCGACCGATAAACATAAACGCGTTTATCATAAGGCAAACAGAAGAGAAGGTTGCTGCGTTATTATGACATCATTCACCGCCGTGCGGTCTGCTTCCTTCTTTTCTTCTCCTCCAAAATGTCAACAAGAATTTCCCATCTTCGCATCCTCACACCTCACACCTCACCACCAAGCCTCATCAATCGAACCCAAGGCTCACGACGATGCCGCCTCAGCCTCATTCCGTTCTGATGCACTTGTTGCAGTCGGGGGAATACAGCGACTTCGTTCTCCGCTGCAAGGAACGCGAGTTCAAACTTCACCAGATGATTGTGTGCCCCCAGTCGCCCGTCATCTCCGCTGCGCTCAACGGCGGCTTTGAGGTGGGTGCAAAAGCCCACCACCGCAAGCTCTTACTTACACTTTAACCAGGAATCAACTTCGAAAATCATTACTGTTAACGAGTTCGATGTCCGTACCGTGCAGTATATGGTTGGCTTTCTCTACGGCGAGGACTACAGACTCGCTCCCGAACCCGAGAAAAGGCCTGGGCAGAACGATCAGGGCGAGAAGGAGGAGGGCGAAATCGTTAGCGGCGACGCGCACAAAATCCCCAAAGACCAACAGGCGTCGCAAAAGATCGGAGACCAGACTGTGTACCACATCGTATCCCACCTTCGAGTCAACGCCATCGCCGACTACTACGGCATCTCCAAGTTGGCACAGCTCTCGACTAGCAAGATCGAGCTGATTCTGAAGAATGAGGTGGACTTCAACATCATTCCCGAAGTCATCGCCGAGATGCATGCCGCAAACAGAGACATCGAGATTCGCTCTGTCATCGCGACAGCTACCGCCCGGTATATTGCGGAACTCGCCTCGACGCAAGCTCTTCGAACCGTCGACCTGGAACACCAACTCACGATCGAGATCCTTGAAGCGTGTGGTAAAAGAGTCCAGAAGCTTATGGAACACTTCAGCACTGTTCAGAACCAACAGAAAGAAGTTATACGCAAACTAGAGGGAGACCGGGATGTCACTGCCACAAAGGTCAGAGCCATCATCCAGCAATTGAAGAACACCCCGAAATGTCATAATTGCAAGAAGGATTTCTGGTGCTGGATCGAAGAGCCCACCAACGCCCTTGTTAAGACGTCTCGCTACGCTCTTCGCTGTCGAGGTTGTCAGTATCGCCATCCACCGTGAGTCTCAAGCGGTCCTTGTACCCTTCCGCCATGTGAATCAGCTGGCTAACTGACCAAAGCAACTGATCCGTACGTCCGGCTAGCGCCAGAATTGATGAGACACTCGAAGTGTTCTGGGGAGGCGATGATGAAGTTCAGGGATTAGTATACGATGTTGTGGCGTGGATTGCAGTGTGTAAGCCTGTAGTTAGATCAATGTCAAGACCCTCTCTCGTTAAACGATCATTCTGTGCGCCGTAAAGTGAATGTTTACTCATGATCACTTGTCTACTAATTGGCAGGCTTGATGCGGTATCCAAGTTGAGACTTACCAGTACATGCGAATGCTCCCATATTTGTCTGGTGCAAGAACAGTCTCAAAGACTTGATAGCAAGGTGTTCTGATCTAAAGTGATTGGGCCACTGTCGTAGCTAGAGTCTGGGAGCGATCGACTTGTCCCTTGTCTGTTGGTTGGCAAGTAAGCTGGGCTTCCATGTAGCGAATGGCAAATGCAATCAATTCCCATTTGGCCAAAGGATGGCCATTTTCTCTAGGTTTATGGCAACCTATTATATATAAGTCGTGCCGAACTGAAAAGAACGATACTCTATTTATCTCATAGTGCTAAATTCTCCCTAATGGTCGTTACGGAAACATGCGCTTGCTGTAACTTGACTGCCAGCTTCTCAATTGATGGTATACACAACCAGTAGCTTCGAGACTTTCCTGAAGAACTGTCAAAGCCTCTACACTACTCTTGTACTCAAGCCCCCAGGATCTGCCACTGGCTCTTTGAGTTTCTCCATTTCTCTCCATCGCTGGAGAACACTTGACAAGCATCGTGCTGTGTCCAGACGCATGGGATAGTGAACGAACACCGCTGCCAAGCCTGCCGCTTTCGGGGAGGGTCGTGTCTCGAAGATCGGTTGCTGTAAGAGACAGGCGGTAGCGGACCATGAAGGCGTGGTTTGGTAAGTGCTTTGGGGGGTCTCGAAATGTGTCAAGACGTAAGGAGAATGCCGTCAGGGATATCCACTTGAATAGTGACCGTGTGGGCCGCCGGGATCGTCCATTAACAATACAAACTTATGTTAGGCAGATTCTACCCTATGTCCCTAAATAATCCACTATAGACCATTCTTCTTGAATATTGCGGATTTCCTGTAAGGCCTTTGAACTCCACGTAGACCATGTGGATCTTATCTCTTCTAACGCATTGAGACAAGTTTCAAAATCTCGTATAGCACGTTGTTTATACAATGAATTCTCGATATCAGCTAGGTGGACGATAGCGGCGGTGAAAGCTACCTGGACAGTGGCCAAAGATGCATATCGCTGCACGTAATGCTCGATTAGCCAAATATACATAAAAGCAGTAAGAACAGGTGGAAGAAACTTACCAATGTATAATGCTGCTTATATGAACGTAAAAGCTTTACTACCTCCGACGCTGATTCCCGGCAAGTCTTTATATGCGGGCTTTGCCAGGAAGGCAACGTCGAATGGCACTTGCGAATACCTGGAGACACTTCTAAGAGAGGTCGGTGTAATAAGATAAGGTTAACATGATATTGCATGCTAAGCCTCGAGGTTAGTTCTGGCATGCCTATGAGAGTCGACGTCTGAACTTGCTGTAATTGATATATATGGGCAGGTATGGGTGACTGAAGTGACGGTGGCAGCCGAAGATGGCTCGGTAGGCTCAGATAGAGTGCGCGTAACTCAACGTCTGTTCTGGCGACAATACCTTCCGCTTCTTTAGCTGATAGTCCACTATTTGGTGCATATCTAGGACAAGTAAGTGACACAGAACGAGACCGGGGGTGTATAATAGAAGGCCAAACATTTGATCCATGGCTTCAGAAGCAAGTGACAAGCATTCCGCAGCGTAATGCCCAGTCGAGACAGCACGGCTTGGCATTACTATTGCTGAAACAACCGGAGCAGAACCAAGATTTGGATTCCAAGGCTCGAATTCGACCTCATGACTCAAACTTGGTTTCGGGCACGTAATGTGAGATTTTCTAGTGCATCCAGGTCTACCCACTGCAATTGAGAAGAGCCTGAAGCAAGTTATAATGGGAGCTTTATATCCAAGGTGGAAACGTACTTGTCGAGGACAAAACACCCCCACCATGTCACCTTCCTGACTTCAGCTTCATCTTCACTGATAAGGCCTGATGTCACCCATTGGGAACAATCAATGTTCAGCCCAAGATTTAGCGCCATGCGGACCGCATTACCTACAATAGGTCAATAAGCCAGATCGCCGGGTTTGTGACTTTTACATACCGCAGTATAACCAACCAAATGCTTCCTGACCATCTGACAATGCTCTTATACTCATCAGAGCTGCCGCTTGGACAGTGGCAATAATGGGCGCTTGGCTCTCGTATAGAAATAGAATCTTGGCTTGTTCAAAGAAAGCCGATCCAGCGGTGTTGGGGTCTTCGCCAACAGTGCGTAGTTCTTCGCGATCCGAAAACCGACAAGCAAGAGCAAATATAGCCGAAAGAAGCAATGGTGTGCAGTATCGATCATATGTTCTGCTCCGAAAGGCGCGGGAAAACATTTCCTTGTGGATGATGTAATTCCAAGGATGTTGCCAAGTCCAATAAAGCTCAAGCAGATGCTCTTGAAGTGCTATTGACAGTGGCACATTCTTTCCCATGCGCTCTACCGCAGCAAGACCTCGTCTTTGCAGAGAGACGGTCGACTCCATAGAACTTTTGTCCGAGATACTGTTCATGAGATGATAGTTGCTTTGAGACCCGAAGTAGTGCAGCTGTCCATCGTCGCCAATATTGAAACGCCCCATGAGTCCCGTCAGAGCAGATAGTAGATTTTGATCCCCACTGTCGTCAATAGAGTCAAAGGACATTATCATGCTAGCATCTTCACTGCCTGCTGTAAATTGTGAGGCCGATATCTCATTCCTTGAGCTTAGTTGCTCCTCCAGGCAGCGTATTCGACCTTCCAAAGCTTGAACATAGGCTTTACTGGGAGGTCTGTGAGCTGGTCAGTCTCCCACGGCGTTATCCAGGTGGTCAAGAAATGGCCTTACTTGCGCTTGTTATCAGTAAAATTGTATTCACATGAAATTGCTTTAGCTGTGCAAGAGGTACAGACAGGTAACGCTCCATCGCACTATCGGGTTATGAGACTAGGCACAGCGGGAAAACGAACTGGTTACGTCATGACTTACCCGTATCCGCTTTTGGCGACAAGGGAGGCAGGCAACAGACACTCTCTGCCTCACCCTTTTCTCGTCAGGATTGACATTAGACATGAGATGCTGTAATGCTGTAGTTAGCGATTGCAGGTTCTATGATCAGTGGAAGTTTCAGTCATCACTTGGCAGTTGTGGGGCGGGACAATTTAACAATGAATAATCACGTGGGTCCCGGATAAGCAGTATCCTTTCCTTACCCCGACCGCCGGATGGGCACTATCCGAAGCTAAATTCCAAAAACTCGCATCACCTATCACTATGCTTTTGAAGCAAATGTCATATCTAGCTTACTAAATAACGATTACATTAGCATCCACATTTGTGATAGCACAAGTGATGATGAATTGGACAATAAATGCGTATGTTAACGTTGTACAACTTCGTGCATATAAACCGCGTTTCGTCGCCCAAAAGGGCCCTGTCATCTTATTCTTCTCCTAAACCAACGCATCCCTACATCATCTTTCACTCGTCTACCATTGACCGCAAGTAAATATGTCGACTCAGCAAGTTTTCCGTTTGCATCAGCGTACCTCGGTACAGGATCTTACCATCCACACGGAAAGCATCCCGGAGCCCGCTGCCCATGAGGTTCTAATCCAGGTCCGAACAGTGGCTCTTAACTTCCGAGATTTCGCCGTGGCTACTGGAAAATATCCCTTCCCAGTTAAGGTCGACGTTATTCCTGGTTCTGACATGGCTGGAGAAGTTGTTTGCACCGGCAATAAAGTTGAAGGTTTTGCCAAAGGAGACAGAGTCATTGCACCATTCGATTTGAGTGCACTATATGGAGCGATACCAGACTGGAACCACAGTCTTGGCGGCTGCTACGACGGTGTCCTACGAGAGTATATTACTCTTCCAGGCTCCGCACTCGTCAAAGTTCCTGTCGAATCTTTGCTAAGCTATGCAGAACTGTCTGCGATTGTTTGTACAGGCACTACTGCTTGGAATGCACTGTATGGCAACAATCCTCTGAAGCCTGGCCAAACCGTTCTTTTTCTAGGTAAATAGAATTACGCAAGATAATACAACCATCTACTGACTTCTACTTAGGCACTGGAGGTGTTTCAATTACTGGATTGATTCTTGCCAAGGCAGCTGGGGCCAGGACCATAATTACGTCCTCATCTGACTCCAAGCTGGAGTATGTCAAGGCTAAGTGGGGTGCGGATTATACCATTAACTACAAGAATAATCCCAAGTGGTCTGAGGAAATTCTCAAGATCACACAAGGTCACGGAGCTGATCATATTTTTGAGAACGGAGGCGCTGGTACTATTGCTGAAAGCATTAATTCTGTCGCTTACGGTGGCTGCATTTCTGTCATTGGCTTTCTGGCCTCATGCGCTCAGGATAAGATGCCTGACGTCGCTGCCCTCGCTCTTTCGAAAGGTGCCGTGATAAGGGGCATCATGGTTGGGTCTAAGCAGCAGTTGGAGGAGGTCACTCGGTTTGTGACTACTAACAATCTACGGCTTCCGGTTGAAAAAGAGTTTGGCTTTAGTATGGAAAGTGTTCTGGCAGCTTTTGAGTACTTGACTAGTGGCCAGCACGTTGGAAAGATTTCTATTACTGTAAGCTAGAGATATTTATATACATTATCGCTGGAGCAGCTCTGGCAAACAGGGTAGTTAATTAAAAAGTACTAATCCTAGATAAAATAGACTATAAGGATGCCTTAATACTATAAGGAAATATAATACTATTTAATAAGAAATAAAAGTATTAAAAAACCTATATATATTAGTAATTTTATTTTATTTTTTAAAAAGAAAAAAAGTTATAACTATAGTCTTTTAATTTATTAAAAACTAGTTAAGATATTATTTAAGTATAAATAGTTATTTTATTATTTTAATTTAATATTTCCTTTTAATATATAAGAAATTATAATCTTATATATTTGTTTTTAATAATTAAGTATTAGTTTATACTAATACTTTCTTCTTATAACGTTTTGTTAATAGTTAAGCCTTAGCCTAGTAACTAGTAAATTGGTTTCTTAAGACTATTAAAGCATATCTTAAATTAAAATAAGGTACTTTAAATATCTTAAGGAGGAGCTAATGGTCGAGATAATTTCACCACAACTCACAAAAGTCTTCCCAACTGAAGGATTGCAGCATGTCGCATCAGCATCGCAACAAGCACCCCAACCTGGATCTTTTGAAGTTCCGCAACAGCTCTGCCCTTCAAGGCAGCAGTTACCCCCAGGGTCTGCCCGGCAACAAGACCTGTTGTCAGCAGAGCACCATCCATTGGCTTGGGTATCGCAGCATTGAGGAGTAGCTTCTGCGCATCCGTTGTCGTTTCCGAAGCATTTTACGAGTTGATCTTGGCGACGACCAAGATGAAGATCCCAGGACGGAAGTTGAGATGCCAATGGAGCGAACTCAAGTCGTTTGATCGCGCCTGGTCTAGTCCACTCTTGTACAAAGAGTTTGACTTCTTCAGGGTCTGTTATGTTGAGATCTTGGATGCTTTGCTCGAGGTAAGTGGGAGAGGTTGAAACAATCAGGCCCGGCAAACAAGCGAAAGCCCACGAGAGCCATCCTAGACGAATCATTTTGAAGTCTTGGACCGCTGTCAATAGTAGATTGAACAAAGAAAATAAGGGAAATCAGCCGAAAACAAAGGTTGGTGCCACTCAAACTTATGCTGCCTCTTTTCTCTTCAGCCGTCATCCCTGCTATGCCATCCCTGGAGCTTCAACACCCACAGACGCCACGCATAGAGATATCACACCGGTAATCCAACTAGTGAACGCCTGCATGTCGACAAGATAAGAGAAATACTTACCCCGCCCGAAACAACTGGTAAACACCCAATTAGAGAGCCATGCTGAGAGCCTGATCAAGTCACACATAAGAATTAGGAGGACGGTGAATGAAATGCATTCCCGTTTCAAACAGCGCATTGAGACAGAGCTCACGTATCTGTCTTCACTTTATTCGAAGAACTAAACATGAGCAAACAAAAGTAAAGGTTGGCCTTTTATTGCGGAAATAAAGGTATAATCTGTTTGCTGATTGATGGTTGAAGCTTGTGATATCTCTAGGAGACATATGAAGCTAATATCATGCAAGATCCTAAACAAATTTAGCTTCTAGGAAGCAATATTCACATAGCCTTAATAAGAAATTTCTCCGAAGCAAAAATAGAATAAAGCTACAAGTTATGGCACTATAATTTCTTGTTAGCCAGAAAGTCTGGTAAGGTACAAAGTTTGGACCGATCTTTGACACGTTCAACTGGGAGACTCGTGGCAGCAGCCAATTAGACTCCGTGATCTTATCACATGAATAAGCATAGCCTTAATATCTTGTAGACTTCAATGGTAAAGCCAAGTACCAGCAGCTTACCTTTTCTGAGCTATACTATACTAAATCTGGTCCACGTCAGCTTACGAGCGGAACTCCGCGTAGTGCTTACCCGACCATATAAAGCCATCGCCGGGCGCTTACGCAAAGTTCAGCCATCTAAAGCCTCCTATCATCCCATCTTCATATCCCGATATTTACAGAATGGCAGAGAGGAAGCCAGTCATCGTCATCGTTCCAGGTGGCTTCTGCAGCCCCGAAGTGTACCAGCCCGTTGCAGATCTTCTAGAGCAAGACGGGTTCACCGTCATCATCCCCAGATTAACCGTCACTAAAACCCTCACTTCCAAAGATCCTGCAAGCCCTGAGTTCAAAGACTTGGCGAGGAAAGGTCTTCTCGATGATGTCAAGGAAATTCACGACCGTCTAGCTTCAGAGCTCGAAAAAGGGTCCGAGGTTGTGATCTTTGGACATAGTTATGGAAGTCTCCCCGGTTTACTCGCCATTGAGGGGCACACTGTTGCAGAGCGTAAGGCCAAGGGACTTCCTGGTGGTATCAAAGGATATGTCGCTGTCGCTGGTTTCGCATATGCACAGAGGGGGAAGAACGCTAGAGGCGACACGGAGCCAGCACCGCCAATGCCGTATTTCGAGCACGAGGTATGTCGATCGCCTACCCTAAATCTAACTCCACATATGCTAACAAGTCCAGGATGGGGTCTTCCACATGACGGAGGCCGCAAAACCTATCTTCTTCAGTGACATTTCCCCAGAGAAACAAGATGAAGCTTGGAAGTTGGTCTTGGGAAGTCAAAGCCAGAAAAGCCTCAGCGACGTATCTGACTTCATTAACTCTGACGTCACGATTCCAACGACATATGTTTTGTGTGAAAAGGATCAAACTGTACCTCCAGAGTTGCAGGAGATGCTTGTTCAAGCTGGGGGTTTCGATAGGGTAGAGAAGTTGTCGTCAGGACATTTTCCGTTTGTGAGTATTCCTGAAGAGACGGCCAAGCTCTTTGCGCAAATTGCGCTACGATGAATGAGAGGGAAATTGTTGGGATGTTTAGATAACTTTCGATGATGAGATTTGAATACTAGGCATTTATATGATTGGAGCGAATGTTGACTTGACCGGCTTCATGAGAACAGGGTACCTATTTGCGCGCATATGCAATAGCGCCTTCGTTGAATCCAACTCAGCTGCTTGAAGGTCATTCGCCATGATTTTAAGCTATCGATTCTCATTCCGACAAGGCTTACCGGATATACGGGATGTAGCGTTTCATCGACCCGTTTCTCATCCGATGTCTAACCAGAACGGAGCCGAGGGCCGATCTGGGAAACGCTATTGTTTCATTTATACCGCATACCAACCTTAACTCCGTTTCATACGAGATGGGATGAGCGGATCTGTATATGTTCCAATGACCGGTTGCCCCTATGGAGTACATATTAGCAACAATGAATGTCACTGGCATTTATACGACAGTTGTAACAGCGCTAGCGAAATTAAGGGCTATATGAGGCTACACTGGCGCCTGTCACTGACGGAAATAATATTCTCCACAGTGCAACCGTGCTTTAGGCTTAACTGAAACAAGGAGCTAGATAACTTCACATAAGGCAGTTTCTCCGAAGAATAATCCGACGAAACCGCGTATCCCTTTGCTCTAAGACTATAATTCAGATGCCGGTTTCTTAAGACGGGACTGGCTCTCCAGTCCAACTCTTGGCTTCATCGACTATCGCCATCATGAAGTTCACCCTCTACCTCAGCGCTCTCACAGCGCTCCTAACTTCCGCGACCGCCCAAAAAGTCTCCGGTTCAGCACAAGGTTTCGCCCAGGGTGTCACCGGCGGTGGCTCCGCTGCTGCAGTTACCCCCAAGAACATTCAAGAGCTGGTCACTTACCTGACTGACAAGACGCCTCGCGTTATTGTGCTTGATCGAACGTACGACTTTATCGGTTCAGAGGGTACTGTTAAGGAGAAAGGGTGTGCGCCGTGGAAGACTGGTGCGGGATGTCAATTGGCTATCAACGCAGCGGGGAATTGGTGCGGTGACAATCCCAAGGTTGATGTTACGTACAGCAAGGCTGGAACGAGTGGGATTAACGTTGCTTCTGATAAGACGATTATCGGGGTTGGTAATAAGGGTATTATCAAGGGAAAGGGACTGCGGTTTGTTAATGTTAAGAACATTATCGTTCAAAACATTCGTACGCTACTCAGAACTCTGGTGTATCAGTTCTCTAACGGATGTGCTTGCAGATATCACGAACCTGAACCCTCAATATGTCTGGGGCGGTGACGCCTTCACCTTCTCCGGCACCAGTAAGATCTGGATTGATCACTGCACCGTAAGCTCAGTCGCCCAGAATAGATAGAGGAGTTGTTAACATTTCTAGACATCTCTGCTTGGTCGTCAGCACTACGTCTTTGGTCGCGACAAGAGCACTGGCATCACCCTCTCCAACAATCATATCGATGGTCATACACAGTGGTCCGCTGGCTGTGACGGTTACCACTACTGGACCATTGAGATGGTCGGCCAGGGTGATCAAATTACTCTCCAGAGTATACCTCCCCCACCACCATATCTCAAAGCTCTACTGACATATTTCAGACAACCTCATCGAGCATACCGCAGGCCGTGGCCCAGCCCTCTCAGCCACCACATTCCTTCACGCGGTCAACAACGTCTGGCGCGACATTAACGGCCACGCTATCGAAGGCGACACAGCTGGCAAGGGTCTTTTCGAGGGCAACGTCTTCCAGAACGTCAAGCAAGTCGTCGTCCCAGACTTCAAGGGTCAACTTAACAGTTGTCCTGATAACGCTGCTGCTAGCGCTACGCAACAATACCTCGGTCGCGTGTGCCAGGGAAATATCTTCATTTCGTCCGGTGCATTCAACAGGAAGGACACGGGTTTCATGTCGGAGTTCAAGGGACTGCCTATTGCGAGATCTACGCAGGCCACTACTGCACAGAGCAAGGTTCCGGGTAATGCCGGTTTTGGAAGGATCTGATAGCGTCGTGTCGAGACTTTGATGCGATTTGTTCTCTCGGAAACATTGCTTACGTGAGATTTTGGGGTTGTGGCGGGCGTGACTATTAAGATATCCCATCAGCCCTTAGCAGTACATATCTTTATTTCAGTACATTACCATCATTCATTTCACTTGGAATTATGGTTTCTTCAGACTCACCGTCAGACCACATTGCATACCCCACGCACATGATAGACAATGTGTCCGTTCTGAAGTTCCTCGTCATGGCGTGGACCATGCGCTTTAATGATGTATTAAGCGCCGATAAACTTCACCAATCGCTATCGGAATTACTTACTATTGGCGATTGGAAGAAACTTGGTGGAAGATTGAGATACGGGCAGAACAATCGAGGAGCTCTTGAGGTTCATGTTCCGACTCGTTACATAGATGAACGGCCCGCTGTGTCTTGCTCGCACCAGCATTATGATATCAGCATCAAAGAGCAGAATGCCGCAAAGCTATTTCCAAAAGCGACTAGTCGACCTTCAACCTTTCCAGGAGTATCGGGACCTCGAGATTTTGGTATACCCCCCGGTGCACCCGCATCGCTGAAGGATTATACCAGTCGAGATACTCCCATGATAGGTCTCCACATCATCACCTTTCTAGACGCGACGCTTGTCACTATCACTTGGCCCCATATTCTCTTCGACGCAGTTGGGTTCTCTCACTTGATCGAGGCTTGGTCAACAGTCCTTGCAGCTCGTAAAGAACGTGTCCCGAACATTCTCGGTGCCAAGGATGATGTTCTTTACGACCTTGGAAGTATGGCCCATTCTGAACCGCAGTATGCAGCTAGTGAGGCTCGTATCCTTTCCGGTATAGCGTTCATACTGTTCGTCATCCGTATGCTCTGGATCATATTGACACAGCCGGTCGTTGAAAGCCGCATCATCTGCCTTCCGAAAAACGTGGTAGACAGACTACATCAGCGAGCGCTAGAGGACATCAAAGGAGATAACTCTGTTCAGGGCGATCCATGGGTCAGTCCAAGTGATGCCATCTTAGCCTGGCTCTCTCGCGCCCTGGTCAGTTCATCCAAAGCACCCCGTTCAATCAGCATGACAACTCCGATCGACGCGCGAAGCCGATTATGTCGACTTCAGAACTCGGATGGTGTATACGTTCAGAACATGATTCTTGGGTCCTTCGTCAACATTGCACCGGACGACCTCCGAGGGCCATTGGGAAAGCAAGCGCTTGTGAGTCGCCAAGGCTTGCTGCAACAACTAGATGAGTCGAACTTGATTGGCATTCTTCAGCTCTTTCGCAAACGCTGGGATGACGGCAAAACAAGAGCGCCAATCTTCGCTGCACCTGGTAGTCAACTTTTAGTTACCAACAATAGGCTTAAGGTCGATCTCTTCACAGCTGCAGACTTTGGACCAGCTGTGATGCAAGCTGGTAAAGACACGCAGAGGAAGAACGGCAGGCCGGTTCATCACTATGCTTCATCCCTCAATCCTGGAATTACAATGAGGAACTTTGTCAACATTCACATGAGAGATCCCGAGGGCAATTACTGGTTGTCTGGTTTCTTCACGCCGAGGCAGTGGTCAAGAATTGAGCAAGGATTTAGAGAACTACAGTGAAGTCGGATTGAGAAAGAGGAGATGATTTCAGCCTTCTATTCAACAGAAAATTCCAATCGGCTTAAAATGACTGTTATGCGCCTACTAGTGATGAGAATGTACACAAGCCCCACGAGTCTGAAGCCACTGCACAGATCTCTTCCCCTCCTCCGACAAATCCCTCCCCTGAATCCCCCCAACACTCCTCCTCTTGATCATCCTCCCAACATCATCATCATTCTCAAACTTCGCCTTAACACGATTCTTAAAGTCAACCTCATCAGCAATATACACTACCTCGCCACCAACCATCGTTAGTAGCGTCTTCTGTCTAGCGATATGCTCCTCCGGGACTTCAAAGTAATTAGCTTTCAGGACAATAGCATCCGCAAGTTTTCCAACTTCAAGTGAACCGATGTAAGCATCAGCGCGGAGGAAGCGAGCGCTCTCGGTCGTGATAGCGCGGATGGCTTGGTCCCGTGTGAGAGTCAGACCGGGAAGACCGTTGCCGTTGTAGGGTGCGCCCTGTGAAGCCGGAGAGTGGGGGTTCTTGGGGTCGCCGGAGCGTGTGACGCCGGCTTTGATGGCGAGCCACTCATCCAGGGGATCGATCTATCGCTGCCGTCAGTCTTTATACCGTTGATACAGTTCATGGTTACATACCGGCCAGTCGCTGCCGTAGACAATAGCAGACCCAAACTTGGCAAGTTCTCCAAAAGCTTCCATGTAGTGCGATCGTCTTGGGCCCATGCTCTTAACGCCATTCGGAAGCCAGACTGAACTGGCCTGTGACCATTGAAAACTCATGATAGGATCGGCCTTGAGTTCAGCGAAGCGAGGCCAGTCTGACGGATCAGTTACTTCATTGTGAGCGAGTCCAACGCGGTAATCACGAAGTTCGGGGTTCTTGTCACGGAGCTCCTCAAGAGCATCTAGGGCTGTTCGAACAGCGAGATCTCCGTCAACGTGGATCTGAGCGTCGATGTTGTTCTTGAACAGTTTTGTTAGGGTCAGACTCAAAAGTTCCTTGTCCCAGTATGTTTTGGGCCCGAAATCTGACTTGGGTGCCCACATTGATGTATTAGCCACAGGCTGAAAGTATGGCTCGATGAGGGATCCGGTATTCGCTGGGTATAAGAGAACGCCGTCCATGAACATCTTGACAGCATGCCACTTCATAGAAGGACTTGGGTTTAGTTCCTTCTTGTCGTTCCACGTCGAGGTAACATTGACCACGTCCTTTACCAGATCGTCAATTCCAGCAGTGTTGTTAGGTGGTTGTACTAGATAATCGAAAAAGCCACGAGCTGTTAAACCTCCCTCTTTCTTAATAGCCGCAAACGCAAGAGCTGTATCCTCGCTGGACGCAGCCTCCTGGAAACTTGTCACGCCTTCCTCACGAAGAAGCTTCAATGCTGCTCTGGCAGATCGAACGTTGTCCTCGGGTGTTGGTGGCGCCGGTCCTGCTAACAAACTCGTCGCGGAATCTTGCAAAATCCCTGAAAGTTCTTGACTTCATGGGAGTCGCTCAAATTTGCCGTTTCGTGGGTCTTTGGTCTTGCTTGTGAGGGATGATACCTTAAGCGCAGCTGAGTTGACCCAGAAGGTATGCGAATCAGCTGACGCCACCAGAATAGGCCTTTTCGTCTTGAGCTTATCCAAGTCCTTTTTCGTAACGCCGCCCGTATCGTCAACCAAAGCGTAGTAGTCAAGAGAAATGACCTCTAGCCAATCTTTATCTGTCTTATTCTTATCGTCATCAAGACAGTTCTGAATTTTCTCGAGGGCCTTGCTGAGACCAAAGGGCTGAAAGTTCATGTTACACTTTAGAAGGCCAGCTCCGCCACTAATGGGATGCATGTGGGCGTCCACGAGACCAGGCATCATCATGCGGCCTTCAAGGTTGAAGACGGAGGTATTTTTGGCGATGTATGGCAGAATGCTTTTCTCGTCGCCTAGGAAGGTGATGTATCCATCTTTGACGGCGAGGGCAGAGTATTTCGTGGAGAGGATATCAAGGGAGTGGATTGAGCCATTGTGAAAGACGGTGTCTGCAATGACTGCCTTGTTGTTTGGCTTCTTGGAAGCAGCTGAGCCTGGTGAAACCAGAAGAGCTACTGCAAGAAGCAGGCTAGAGACTGAACCTGAAAATTTCATCACGCTCTTTTAGAATTGAGAGTATGACGAGTTGCAATGATATCTATTCTATCGTCTAGCAACAATCAGACGGCCTTATATAGTTATTCTACCTTTCCGAAGGCCTAAGCGCAAGTCTTGGTCGTTACGTCTTCACCTGCCAAGTTGGCAAGCGACATCGAATGGTATATAGAGTCGGCTCCCGCTTCCATAATGGATCTAGACGCGGGAGGTAGATTGAGTTATGCTTGATGATAGGCTTGTTCGTAACTCTGCGCAAGCCAGGGCAAGCAATCGTGGCTATGTTATCAAGCCCCCTTGTCGCGGTCCATTGGTTTGCGGGGATGTCGCTTGAACTATCCTTTTTGGTCATAGGTTATCTTGCTTCCCACGATTGGTGTCTTTTAAAATGCACAATTCCAGCCGAATACTCCGTAAACCACTTTTCTCTTAGTATTTAACTGACATTGGAATGCCTTGAAAGGAAATTGGAAATATCTAGTGCGGCTGCATCTTTCGCGATGTGCGTAACCTTGGAAAGCCTCAAGGAACACATTGATCGCTTTGACTTAGACCACTGGGACAGTATGGGGTCGAGTTAAAGTCGCTATACGAGTTAAACAACTTCATCTGGACAGAGTCGCATTGATAACTTAATTAAGTCTGCGAAATAGAGTTCCAAGACCCTTGCTCTTCCTCCTCGGCATCGGTAGGAATTAGTGACCTGTTAGGCGTCGATCACCCCACCAATCTCGCTGGGGCTATGGGTTCAACTTGTCAGAAGCATATGATTATTGCAATCAATTGGCCTCTTTCATCTTAGCGCAGTAACGGCTTTGTGCTTCTTATCATGACTTGGCCGTCCGATTGTCAATTGGCGGGTTACGCTTCACTGTCCCATGACATCACCAAAGGGAGGTCAAATGATAGGGTATGGTCTAGCTGTAGACTAAGCTTATCGCTGATCAAGCTAAGCATACTTGACAAACATTAATTACATTGGTATAAATTTTTTAAACGAACGAAACTATAGTTATGATGTTACCCCGTCTTGTAGGCTCTAGTCTATGCTTCCGTTACCTAACTAGCAGCCGGCTTCTGCCTCTTGGTCTTTAGTCTAGCAGTCTAATGCAAAACACAATTATGTTAACAAGCGGCTACTTTTCTTTTTCGCACACCAAGTTAAGTCAAGACTCCAAATGCTACATGTACAAGGCATTGCCTCAGCTCAACACCCCCAGATAACCAAGCGAAAGTGCCAGCTCTGCATTTGCAGGGCTCGAGACAGATCAGGTGACAGCATCTGTTGAGTTAACCCAATATTTATCGGTCTTTTGTCCGATATGCATATCCAACTCAGTTTGCTTGCTCTCCGCAATGCCGATCACAACGTTGATTTTGCCTAATAGTGATAGTCCACTTGATTGGTCGGACGGGAATACTTACATCGTTTACCGTTGCATTCGAACCCCAATTCGCGTTTCAAGATAGGAAAGCTCGGAAGTTACATTACAAAAGTACCTCGGCCTCTTGCTGAGACTCTCGAGGACTACTTCTGGCTCCGAAAGTGAGTGCGTGCACGTGGCCAAGTAGAGCGAGAGCTTATACCACACACCAATACTGGTGGTCCGGTTTACAGATCGACAGGCTTGCCTCGCGCTCCTCTCTCCCATTGGTCTCTATAACATCTATCTTGCTTCAACAAGATCTGGTTCGCATCGAATCCAAGCCTTTAGATAAGAGAACTTGCAAATGCATTCAACTCCGTGACGTTATCTCCGTAGGTGCAGCCTAATACAACCCTCCCTCCCAATCCGTACAACACTCATCAAACAACACATACGAAAAACAGCGTCCTCCCCATAAGTGAGCGGGTCATGGTGACACCTCCGAGTCATAGACCTTGCTGGCGCCCATTTTACCCCAGAATCAACCCGACTCAGCTGCGGGGTAGTCTCGCCAATTCAATTGCGGGGGATGATCTACCGACTCGAAGCGCTTCTCGTTGGTCAACCTGCTGGTGATGTTACATTTTTCGCTGATCTGTTACCAGTTATGATGCAGATTCGGTGTATTCCTTCGCCGAGACTTGTGCCGGGTTTGCTCTTTTCTCGTTTCGAGGGGGCTTTATATACCGTCATCGTAGCTGAAGTCTTGGTCCCCAAGTTCCAACTCACTCTCTCTTACGTGAAGCTCATATTTTGCCACTCAATACACTTGACGCAATAATGGACACAGGCAAAGCATCCGTCCAGATGGACGAAGGCGATACCCCCGCCGCCGGTCGCGAGCAAAACCTCGAGTCATGGGACTTCAGCAGCCAAACCGAAGAATGGCGCAATGATTTCGACAAGAAACTCCTCCGAAAGGTCGATATGCGACTAATGCCGACTCTTGTCGTCATGTATCTCCTCAACTTTCTCGACCGCTCGAATCTCGCACAAGCCAGACAAGGATCCCTCGAAGAAGATCTCGGCATGTCAGGCACGGATTTCAACCTCGCCACGTCGATTTTCTTTGTGGGATATTTACTCATGCAACTCCCTTCCAATCTCATCCTGACAAAGCTTCGGCCGTCGCTGTACCTTAGCGCGTCTTGTTGTCTCTGGGGCGTTGTGTCGACTTGCAATGCTGCTTCTGATAGCTTTGCGCATTTAATTGTGATTAGATTCTTTCTGGGTTTTGTCGAGGCGCCGTTCTTTCCCGGTGCGGTGTTTTTGATGAGCTCTTGGTATACGAGAGCTGAACTTACTCGGCGAATTGCGTGGCTTTATTCTGGAAATGCCTTGGCGAACATGTTTGGTGGAGTTCTGGGTGCAGCAATTCTTGGAGATCTTGAGGGAGCGCATGGTATCGCAGGTTGGAGATGGCTATTCATCATCGTCAGTTCAATCTTGACATTGCTGTGACAAAGCTAATAATCAACAGGAGGGCGTAGCCGCCATCGGATTCTCCTTCGTCGCCTCAGTCGCTCTGCCCAATTATCCTCACACCACCAAATGGCTCACCCAAGAAGAGCGCGCATTCGCAGCATGGCGCTTAGCACAAGATATCAACGAAGTCGATGCATACGGCGAAAAGACAATCTGGGACGGTGTCAAGATGGCTGTACGCGATTACCGACTTTACCTTTTCGTGCTTCTTCAGCACGTCAGCTTGATTTCCCAGACATTCCAATACTTCTTCCCAACTATTGTCGGAACGCTTGGGTATGGAAAAATCACTACTCTGTGGCTCACTGCTCCAGCTTGGGTAAGTCTAGATATTACTCTTTGAGTCGGAGTGGGATATGCTGATAGTTATTGTAGTTTGCGACTTTCCTCCTCTCGGTGTGTGTTACGTTGAGCTCTGCCAAGACGAATGATAGATCGCTTCATATCATTTGTCTCATGCTCGTAGCAGCTGTTGGAAACGCCATTGCAGCTGGGACAACCGTTGTCGGAGCTCGCTTCTTTGCCATGTTTCTCATGCCGATGGGCTCCGTCGCTTCTTGTAAGCTCATCAATCCAAGCTGTTCTAGAATTTTAAACTGACACTTTGCAGATCAAATCATTGTATCATGGGTCGCAAACTCTTTCCCCCGTCCTCTAGTAAAGCGCTCAGCCGTCATCGCTATTTGCAACATGATCGGTAACACAGCGAGTATCTACGGATCTTACATGTATCCCAGCAAAGATGGTCCCCAATACACACCAGGTGGTAGCGCCAATGCCGCGATCTGTGTTATAGTCGCCCTTCTTGCTCTGCTGCTACGATATGTCCATAAGAGAGAGAATAAGAAGTTGGATAAGGCAGAGGCTGAAGCGAATACCGTGGCTACTGAGGATGGAAAGGTTGACATGGCTGCAGCTACGGGAACTCAACGGTCAGGGTTTAGGTATATTTACTAGACCGTTGTCTTCTAGCTACTAGTTATATAAGGCTATCACCCATGTCTCCATATGTCTCTTCCCTCCCTGGGCGCTTTACTGGCGGTCGAGTGTCAGAGGTTTCTAACAATGACGGCACCTCAAAAGCTACCCCAGTAATGCTTATCATAGTCACCACTCGGCTTCCATAGCGCAGCTGGGGTATAGACCGGAATTGGTACATCAGCTAGAGAAACAGTTAGTAAGCATAAAGGTAAAGCTCATCGATTCACTCACTTCCATAACCAGTGCTTGCCGCAGCCCACGTAGGTAACGATGGGGCCTTCCATCCAGTAGGTGTAGCGGTAACTGTGTACGTGCTGGTGTACGCAGTAGGTGCCTGGCCGGAAGAAAGCGATTTAATGCCATCCGCCTGTCCATAAGAGTTATCGCCGTGGCCAAAGATGTTGCTAATCTTGTTAACGACTGAGGTTCCAGATTCAGTCCATATACTAAAGTCTTCGACCGTGACGTTGGTGGCGAATGTTAGATCATTGGCGACCAGGAAAAGCGGAGGTCGCTTGGAACCATCGGCGACAGATCCTGTAACACAACAGTCAGTGATTGAAGTATATTGCATCAATCCTTGTGCATACCAGAGAAGTTCTTGAAAACTAGGTTGCTCAAAGCGACAGCTCCGGTATCAGGCTCAAACGTGTTCTGCCAATACTGGTTGATGTCCAAGCCATAAAGAGACGCTTTGGAACGAAAATTCTCGAAGGTGATGTTGGTGACATAGCCAGATCCGCCGGGGTAAGTCTTGATGAAAGCAATGTTGTTTCCCTGGATAATATTGATGTTGCGTGCATGCTAGGAGAGTTCAGTCAACCCCTTCAAGTCTTATATGTAGGGTTTACTTACGATATTAGCGATGGAAGCAGACACGTTGAGACTGCCTATTGAGATACCGGACCCAGCTTGGTTACAGACCAAGTTCTCGATGAGAGCATGGTTGGAGGGGCTTTTCACCGATACACATTCGTCTCGGTTTGTAACCTGATATGATAAGTACACTATCAATGAGTTTCGGCTGAGAAATTCGTACCTCGATGTCGTGGATCCAATAGTTCGTGCCAACCACGTCAACGCCATCATAGGAACCTAAGTTAGCTCCTCGGATAGTGAGGTGATAAACCTCGAGATTTTCAGCAAAGTCAAACACGATGTGAAACTTGGGGCTGTCGACGAGAATAATGTCGTGGACAGAAGTGTTGATGGGCGAAATTATTCTGACGAGACGGGGACGGAAGGTGCTGAATTGAAGATGAGTATTTCTTGAGAATTACTCTGCCAAAGATAGTGACTTACTTTGCCAGGTTTCTGTAGATATAGCCTTGTCCCTGAATAGCGCCCTTCCCGTTCTGCGAATAGAACTCGAAGTCGACGGCTAGTGGTTGGTTAGTAGCGGCAAAATGAGCTCATGAGGGTATACGCACGGTTGATGATGGTCAGTCCATTCTGCAAGAATTGCCCATCGCCTTCACCATTGATAGTCGCGTTCAGCAGCTCAACACCCGCAAAGCCCTGCAATACCAACTTACGGTCAACAGTCCAATTGCCACCATAAGCCAATGTGATAAGTCCGTCGAGCTGTAACGCCCAGTTTGTGCCGTTTGACAGAACGACAGAGCGTTTGATCAGGTACTGTCCATCAGGTACAATGAGACGGCTTCCAGCGTGCGGGAGGACGCAGGTCTTGAAGGTCTTTTCGATGGCGTCTGCTACATCAGTGGAGTTGTCGTTCACAGCGCCGTAGTCGAGAATGTTGCACTCGTGGGTCTTTTGGGAGAGGGCTGTGAGGGGACCGACTGGGCCTGTGAGTTGGGCTGTTGCCAGGATGGCAGAGAATAAGCCTGAGATAAGAACGAATTTCATCTTGAAAGAGCCGTGTCTAAGATGTTTCAGTTGATCCGTTAGCTTAGTTCAAAGCGTAGTCTGGAATATATACTTACTCTCAGACGCCAGGTGAGTACTCGTGCCCAATTCAATATCTACGCCCATTGTGTTAAACCCGAAGTGTATTTTCTAACCTTGTGACTGACTCATAAACTCAACTCCGCCACCACCTTCCGATTGCCCCAAAACTTCTTCTCAGCCCCAATCGCACCGACATACGCGTCATCACGAAACTTTCTCCAGTCAGGTCAAGCTTTTCTGGTAGCCCTGTACTGGAATGCAGCTTGCGGTGTGACTACAGCCCTATTGGTGTAGTCGTTGACAGCTGCCGTCTGGGGGGGTGGATGTTGAGCAAAGATTTCTCTTGTTGGAGTCGCCATCTTGAAGATCAGGGGTATTTGTGGTGTTGAGCTAACCTTTCTTGGCCGACGGATTGGAGGCACCATCTTATATGCCTCCAAGGGCGGCCAAAGAGTTATAATCTAGGTTTTCCTCTTTTTAGCATTTGGCTGTAGCAATTGGTTAGTCATTTGGTATAATGTCTAAGTTGTGAGCTAGATGTGTTATTTGCAGTTGAGACTTGTGGCTGAGAGCTTAACCCAGCGGACAGAACTTAGCAATATCTACGCCTGCTAGATCTGGAATTGTTGCTGTTATTCATCATGAGCACGACATATGGCCCTGATCTTGTCTGTTCCCCCTCGAATTGAAATCACGTTGCCGTTATTCCGGTCAGATTTACAGAGCAAGGTCCATCTAGACGGTGACCATACTCTTACCATAACATATCGCAATGTTGAAACGTACACAGCTGATATCATCTCGGGCCATCGCTCCTTTCCGAGACTAGAACATGTCGCCATTATTCTAAGCTTTACTCTATCAAGCCCTAGAGAGCCAGAGACTCCTTGCATGTACCAGTACATTGAGTGAATCCTCCTCGTGAAGACACATACCTTGGGGGCTCCTGGAAGTCGGAGCCGAATACCTACACCTCGGCCGTTCAGACCTATGCTGTATCCAGAAATAGCGCGGATGTCACAATCGCTTATATGTAACCTCATTGGTGCGCTTTTTCAACGCCGCGGATGAACCAATCTGACAGCTGTGCACTAGGTTGTTTGCACGCTTGATCGACATGATTGAGGCTCAATTCTGAGTAGTTTCACGATGCGAGTATGATAAGCACGGATATTCGGCACCGTCTTGACATCGATTACATATCGTGTGCTGTTTGCTTGCGTGGGAGGTTGGGATATATATTTCTTGCTGGATGGCGACATAGTCTCGTTCGTCACGCCATCGCCAACCTGGACACTGACATGTAATCCGCGTACAAACCCAAAAAAAAACACGAAGTACAGAAATATTCTCTATCCAATTCAGTTCTAACTTCTCGCATAGCATCAAAATCAACACTTATCTACTCTATTCGACATGGTGGCAAAGAATGTCCTTCTGCTTGTCGCAGACGACCTAGGCAAACAACTAGGCTGCTACGGTCATCCCAATGCAAAAACTCCAAACATCGATAAACTCGCTTCCCAGGGTGTAAAATTTGACAGAGCCTTTGCAAGTACCGCTTCATGCAGTGGAAGTCGCTCTACCATCTACACCGGGCTGCACACCCACCAGAACGGACAGTACGGCCTAAACAGTGGAAAGCATCATTTCATGACCTTTGATCACATCGAGTCTGGCCCTGCTATCTTAGCCAAGAATGGTGTGAGGACTGGGATCATTGGCAAGATTCATGTTGGGCCTGAGGCTGTGTATCCATGGGAGTGGAGAGCTGAGAGTTTGACAAGGGATGTTTGGTGGTCTTCGCAAAAGGCCAAAGAGTTCTTCGCTACGTCGAAGGAAGATGGAAGGCCGTTTGTCTTGACGGTTGGATATCATGATCCGCACCGTGATCGAACGCGTGGTGGCTTTGGGAATGATGAGCCTGTTGATGAGCGCGTACAAAGCGTCAAGTATCACTCTGAAGATATGATGGTCCCCGAGTTCTTGTCAAATACTCCTGGAGCCAGACACGAGCTTGCTGAATATCTGGAAGCCATTAGCCGCTTAGATCAGGGCATCGGCTTTATCCTCGATGAGCTTCAGAACGCAGGGCTTGCCTCGACTACGTTGGTTATCTTCATAAGTGACAACGGGCCTCCGTTTATGAACTCCAAGACAACATTGTATGATGCCGGTGTTCAGCTACCACTTATTGTGCGACGTCCAGGTTTCGGATCTTCTGTGAACACAAACCTGGTCTCGTACGTAGACATTCTACCAACGATACTGGACTGGACGCTTGGTCAGGCCGCGGAAGAACCAAAGAAACAACTGTCAGGTCGCTCATTTCTTGAGATTCTCGACCAGGAGACGGATCTTGAGGCTTGGGACCACGTGTTTGGCTCACATACTTTCCACGAGGCTACCAACTACTGGCCCACCCGCTACATCCGCACGCGACGCTACAAGTACCATCGCAATATCGCGTGGAGACTAGACTTTCCATTTGCGAACGACATCTACGGATCATTGACGTGGGAAGATATTCGCAACTCAGAGGACAGTCCCAAGAAGATTGGACAGAGGAACCTGAAGGATTACTTCTTCCGCCCGGCTGAGGAGCTGTATGATTTGGAACTTGATCCGCATGAAGTTATGAATCTAGCTAAAGACCCAAATCATAAAGAGGTTCTGGAGGAGTTGAGGGACAGGCTTGAGGATTGGCAGCGGAGGACGAATGACCCTTGGCTTTATCGTGATGGGGTGTCTGTGCTGTTGAATAAGCATCATCTTGATGCTGGGTTGGAAGTTCCTGATAAATGGGATCTTGATGTTGAGCATCCTGAGACAAAGGGAGTTGCCAAGTACAAGAATCTTCCGTTTGGTATAGCAGGGACGAGAGATTGATCATGAGAATGCTGGGCATCCTTCTAGGGCTATAAAAAGGGACTTCGCTTCATCCGATGTATGCTAAGTAAGCGATATGTCAACTAACCACCATGCAGGTCCTGGTGGTTTACTCTTAAAACAGTTGCAAACATCCAAAGTCGTAGGTGTATCTTCTTCGCCTGTCACGCCTACGTAGAACCTTTTGCACATTAAATCCACGACAAGATATACATAAAATCACACCTTCGACTGCTTACACGCGGTATCGGAGTGCCCAAAATACGTCATTGTCTCATACACATTGGCTCATGTGCTTAGAAAATCCTTGCTAACCTCACCGCAACGGCATATCGCTTGTCAACCCGACTGACCGTGTGGACCCCCAATAAAACCCCCATCCTTTGTATATATACATTCCTGTTCGCGGGAGGCTCGGTACATGGCTCCGGCTGGCAACCCACATACGGTAATGGGTGTTGGGGGCCGCTGGTCAATCCCCATTTATCCCCGTAATGTCGTGATGGCTTCTCGGATCATCGGTGCCGAGATGAACAAGGTAGTAGGCTTGAATTGATGGTTATCTCTGAAACTGGGGCCTCGGCTGGTCACACCATATGCACACATCAGCACGTTGAAGGTCTTTTACGCTGGGTGTAAGTCGGATTATTAAAGAATCATAAAAGGGCTTACATATAAGAGGGATACCGGTCGCTCTTGAAAGAAAGTAAACAGCTACCAAACTCATTTCTACAAGTTGTCAACCTTAAACTTCATTGAGGAACATTCGGCTTCTCATTGCCCAGAATGGCTCATCCAAGTCATCAAGACATTGACGCAAAAGCACCATCTTTTGAGATCAACTCTCCCAAAGATGAGCCAACAGATCTTGTAGAGCCCCAAGACACCAGTAGAAACATCGGTATCTGGGAAGCCCTCACCCGCCGCAACAAACCCGCCGACCTCGACGCCATTGCCACTGAGCGCAGCGTCTTTGACGATCCCCACCTCTCCCAATTCTACCAACCCCCTCCAGAGTATGAGAATTTCCATCGCTTCGACCCAAACGAGCGATGGACGTATCGCGAAGAATATGCCGTCCGTCGCAAAACCGACCTCAAGATCTTCATCTGGATCCTGGTCATGTTCTTCGGTCTTAACATCGATCGCGGGAATCTCGGCAACGCAGCTGCTGATAATTTACTCGACGATCTTGACCTCAATACCAACGACTTTAATAACGCGCAGAACATGTATCGTATTGGATTCCTCGTCGCGGAGATTCCATCGCAGATGATCGGCAAGCGTCTTGGCCCTGATCGCTGGATCCCTGTTCAGATCATCCTCTGGAGTTTAGCGTCGGGCGGACAGTTCTTCATGCATAACCGTGCGGGTTTCTTTGCATGTCGTTTCTTCATAGGCTTGTTCATGGGCGGTTTCATCCCAGACTCGATTCTCTACCTCTCGTACTTCTATAAAAAGACCGAAATGCCTATACGTCTAGCGCTCTTCTGGTTCGTCGACTCCATGTCTGGTGTTGTTGCTTCGTTCATGGCCTACGGAATCTTACACATGCGCGGTGTCGCGGGGAGAGAAGGCTGGCGCTGGTTGTTCCTCTTGGAAGCCTTGGTCAGTTTGGTAGTTGGTGTTCTGAGCTTCCTCTTCCTCGTCCCTGGACCTACGCAAACAAAGACCTGGTGGAATCCCAGTGGCTATTTTACCGAGCGTGAAGAGAAGATCATTGTCAACCGTGTTCTTCGCGATGATCCTTCAAAGAGCGGTATGCATAACCGCGAACCGATCACGTTGGGGATGCTTTGGAAGAGTCTTAAAGATTATGACCTCTGGCCTGTGTACGCTATCGGCATACTGTTTGAGATTCCAACTGCGCCGCCCAAAACTTACCTGACATTGTCGCTTCGAGCCCTGGGCTTTAGCACTTTCAATACTACGCTCTTGGCGATCCCTGCTACAGTTTTTGCCGCTGTCAACATGCTCTGGATCACCTTTCTCACCGAAAAGTTCCACCAGATCGCGCTGTTTGGTCTACTTACACAGCTCTGGGTCCTCCCATTGCTCATCGTTGAGTATACCTCGGTCCAGAGTCTATCGCATTGGGCCCAATACGCTGTAGCATTCTTGATCATCGGCCAGCCTTCCGTTCATGCAGCTCAAGTTGGCTGGTGCTCCAGACTATCCGGCTCAGTCCGAACACGAGCCATCAGTGCGGCATTGTACAACATCACCATCCAATTGTCGGGCATTGCATCGTCCAACATTTATCGGGAGGATGACAAGCCGCTTTATCATCGTGGAAACAAGAACTTGATTGGCATCACAGTGGGGACTATCTTTGCATATGCTTTTGCCAAGGGCTATTATACCTACCGGAATAAGTCTAAGAGGGGCAAGTGGGAGAGCATGACTGCCCACGAGAAGGCGAATTACCTCAACAATACTAGCGACCAAGGCAACAAACGTTTGGACTTTTTCTTTGATAGCTAGTCGATCAAGCTGTAAGTAGGGCGCCAGGCTGTGTGCCGTTCTCGTCCTGGTTCCTTTTCTCTGCCATGAGTTGCAAAGCAAAGCGAGGGTAATCAATCAGGCTCCGTCACTCTAGATTATTGTCCTATATTTCAACCTACTTCAATCGATGTACCATCCTGTGGTCATTAATTCATTGATATCTGATGCTCTTGGCACGTATTTCGCCTGTACAGTGTCGGTGATCCTAACTGGTCCTGTCGAAACGCGCCCGCCAGTCACGCACGCCATGCGGGTGCAGGGTAACTAAACAGAGCATGACAAAAGGGCCATGAAGAACGGCAATGATGGAAAGATGGCCAAGGTCGCTTAAGCGCGAATAAATGGACAAAATGCTCGATTGGAATTGACTTTGGGTTAGTTCATGATGTTGCAGTGAATCATGCAATCGATAAGTACCAGTTGTTGGACTGTTAAAGCAGTGAGCTCTGTAGTGCGTCTCCTCAGTGAGTCATGCCCCGGCAAATTCACTACTATTGGCACGTGCCAAGATCGTCAAGGGTACCGCACATGCTACATCCACTATAGTACAAAAGCCAGCGCTTCAAATAGTGATAAAAACCATCTTTTAAGCATAGATAACCACGGAGCAAAAAAACAAGCTTGAATCTGTGATCGGCATTAATCCCCTATTGGTCCCCAACACAATTCCTCCAATCATCATCCCCACCAAGCCCGCTCCAGGGTCACATTGCGCCTTCAAACTTCACGATAAGATTAAAAAAGCACCATCGGCTCTATGTCCGAGAAAAGAAGTCTATCCAATAAGCTTAACTTACCTGCCGAACTAGGACTGGTACACTCCCTGCCAAGCATTGCGAAAGATATACCTTGTATCCAATAAGAGTCTGTGCATTAGAACTTTTGTGAGACATTCTTCGTGCTTGGTACTTTCTTAGGTTGCAACGGAGAACCTTGGTGGTGCCTGTGGAAGCGATCATAGGTTCTGATAACAGAGCGGGTGTGCGAAAGACACCTTCCAGATCTGGGGTGGACAAGAAATGCCGTCACTATCGCCAAGTTGAGATAATGGTTTCGGTACGACGCTGGGGAGAATGTGATTGGCGACGGGCAGATCTCAAGGCGCGAATATGCACTGACCCTCCGGCTGTGATCGCTTCTGGTAGGATTGCCGGTATACGTGATCTACAAAGATTCCAACACTGCAGCCATAGCACCAGTTCATACATAAAAGGCACTTTTCCTCGCCAAACATGTTTCTCTCTTAACTCCATCCCCAGCTATCATCCCTAATCTTTCATGATGGTCAAGTCCACTCTCCTCTTCGGCGCCCTCGCCGCTGTTAGTTCCTATGTCGCCGCCAAGGAGATCAAGGTCAACGAGGAGAAGGCTGCTAGGCTGTATGACTCGGGCGAGGTGCACAACAAGCTCATGGCCAGCAAGCAGGCTGTCTGGGCGAAGCAAGAGGCCGCTGGTGCTTTCGCCAGCGAGCAGTATCCCAAGCTCGGCTACACCAAGTGTGTCGATGGTCACGCAGAGGCTATCAAGGGTGATGCCAACAACACCTTTGCCTGCCACAACGTTAGTATCACCCCTTGTAAAACCCTAGGTTACACTGACTAACGAGTCTTCAGGCTGATCTCTACTCGTTCTTGAGCCATGCTGCGCTGGGTAGCACCGGCGGTCGAGGCTCGTCCTCGTGGGGATGGACATCCGATAACGGACGTGAGTTTGTCGCTATCGGTCAGTACGACGGCACTGCTTTCGCGGAGATCACCAAGAAGGGACAACTCGTCTACCTTGGTCGTCTGCCCGAATACTCTGTCCCCTCCCAGTGGCGCGAGATCCGCACGTACAAGAACTACGTCATCATCGGATCCGAGGCCGTCGGCCATGGCATTCAGATCTTCGACATGAAGAAGCTGTTGAAGATCAACCCCAAGCGCCCTGTTGTCTTTGACGCAAAGAATGATCTCACCAGTCACTTTTCCGCCCTGCTGCCTGTTGGTCGGGCTCACAATGTTGTTGTCAATGAGGAGTTGAAGTACGGTGTTGCTGTTGGTGCTCAGCCGCGCACTGACGCCAACTGTCTCTCTGGACTTAACTTCTTTGATCTTACTGATCCTTCTAACCCGGAGTCTCTTGGATGCGCCAAGGGCGATGGCTACGTCCACGATGCGCAGTGTCTTGTTTACCGTGGTCCTGATAAGCGCTACCAGGGCCGTGATATCTGCTACGGATATAATGAGGATACTCTGACTATCTACGACGTCACAGACAAAGCTAATGTCACCAACATCATCTCCAAGATCTCTTACGAGGGTGCTTCTTATACTCACCAAGGTTGGGTTCTCGACACTCAAAACCAAGAATTTCTTGTCTTGGACGACGAACTCGATGAGCGTGATGGTAAAGGTCCTGGCTCTGACGGTTACCCCGTTACCTTCATCTGGGACATCCGTGATCTTGAGAACCCCAAGCAGACCGGTGTTTTCAAGCACCCCACCAAGTCCATCGATCACAACCAGTACGTCATCAACAACTACATCTACCAGTCCCACTACGGCGCTGGTCTCCGTGTCCTGGATGGCCGCTCCATTCCTCAAGATCCTACCGGTGCTGGAGTTTACGAAGCCGCTTGGTTCGACATCTATCCCGAGGATGATGCTCTTCCCGGCGGAGGCTCTGTTGCTTTTGTTGGAACTTGGTCTTCTTATGCTTACTTCAAGTCGGGTTACATCTTCATCAACACTATTGAGCGTGGTGCTTTTGTTGTCAAGCTTACCAAGGATGCTTTCAAGAAGCCAAAGAATTAGAAAGTCAAGGTGCTTCACGATTGATTAAAGTTGGGTTGATGAGTAGAATCACTTAGCTGGCAGATCAAAACACAAATCAATAATTCCATCTACCTACTGCGTGAGTGTTTCAATCTAAGATACTTATCAATCTTCCCTTTCCCATCCTCCAGCTCCTCATTCCTGTAGACTACCACCAGTACCAACCTTACTCTGCCTGCTCACTTGAGTCTTCCGCAAACCATGAATGCCGGAGGATCTCTTCAGCTGAGGGTCTCTGAGCAGGATCATACTGAAGAATCCATCGGATGAGTTTCTTGACCTCCTGCGCTTCCTCCTCTGTCATCTCGGGAACCTTCTTGTCGAAGGCTTGTTCCACGGATTCCCGTTCCAGCATAAGTGGCTCCCTACCCTCGGGAACACCACCAATCATACAATTGTACTTTGATCTATCCTGGGTGTAGTAGCGCGAGGAGGTCTTCCAGTGGCTGTAAAGCTCATCGGGGAGTGGGCCGAGCCTATCCGTGATTTCAAGAAGATATTCATCATCTAGTAAGGAAGAATCGTCTTTGCTGGGGCCAAATACGTAGAAGAGAGGCCGTCCAGCGATCAATTCAAAAACAAGACACCCGAAACTCCAAATATCTTGGGTTTTGTCGAATTCTCCTTTGAGAACTAGCTCTGGAGCGCGAAGGGCACGAGGGACTACCGGTTCTTCGGGAGGGTCGTTGAGGAAGTATGCTATTGACTGTTAGCCTAGATTCATCTGAGGAGGGGGAATGTACTTACCGCCGCCCATGTCAGCTAGTTTGACTTTGAGATTTTCGTCAATACTCGTGTGATCAGTTAGTGGCTCCGCAGTCAACAGATATTCCGGGGCCCATTTGTCCTTCTTGCCATCAATTCTCTTAATCCGATAGTACTCGTCCGGCGTTTCCTCCTGGCTTAGGCTCGCTTCATCGCAGGAATCAATGTTGTTGAGGGAGAACAGCATGTTGCCAGGTTGAAAGTCTCCGTGAGAGAGACCGTGCTTGTGAAGAAAGGTCAGCCCTTTCAACGCATCCCTGAGCATGCGTTTTGCCATCTGGGGCGTATACTTCATCTCACTCGGAAACTTGTGCTCTCTGTCGGCAAGTTCTAGAAGCATCTGGTTGGCAGAGGCTCCCATGGGCTCGAAAACGAGACATTTGTGCGTGCCATTGGGGCCCTTGTGCTCAAACTCGTCGAGAAGCTGCGTGATCCGCTGGGATGATTCGAGGTGGTCGACCTTTGTAAGATGGTGTAGAATCTTCACCTCCTGAGACTGATCTGCCTCATCCGAGGTAAGTATCTTCAGTGCTACATATCGTGAGTTCCTGTCAATAGTGTTAGCAGGTGGTCAGTAGTGAACGGGGATAATTGACTTACTTCAAGTCATGGGCGAGCCAGACAATAGAGAAACACCCATCTCCAAGCTTTCGAATAACCTTGTACTGGCCATCATTGAACATATCGCCCAGATTAACCGGGTGGTAGCCTCCAGGACGGTACATAAAGGGGTTCTCGCCTGGAGATACGCAGTTCTTCAGCCTCCGCACGAAAGGGGCCGTTGGGGTTGGTGGAGGAGAGTCAGTCATTGTTATTGTAGTTGAGGTACAGAAGTTCTGACTTTTGGTTGATCTTGTGGAAGTGTTGTGAATCTGGGTATGGAGAAGGATGAATGACTTGAAGTTGGAGAGAGGTGTAGGTAGCTTTATATATTATGGAGAGCAGCAGGCACCGAGGGCCGGTCCTGACAGTGAGGCCACTGGGAAGCAAAAAGATTCGAACAAGGTGACAGGGTCAGATCAAAGAGCTTTTTGGTCTGTTCTAGTATGGTTCAACAAAACAAGGAACAAAGTAGTCGCGCAGTGTGTTGATTACCCCCAACAGGCAAAGAGATGTCGGAAGAGCAAAGAACGAAATGACTGAGTTGTGTGAACAGCCGCAAACAGTATCAAACCAATCGCCCTTGGGCCTGCCAATATGAAAGAGACAAGATGGCTGACAAAGACACAAAGGAAGCCAATCAGATACACCGAGGTCAATCGAGTTTGATGTTTGGACTACGATGACGCAACATTCTTTGTCTCGACCTGCAGGGCCACTGGACGCAGCAACCACTGGCATTGAATCAGAGGAGCCCCCTACGGATTGTGTTGTTCTGCATGTGATTGGTGTGTTTCTTTGTTCGCGCTTTGACCGCGGTGTTTGCTTTGGGCCTGAACATCGAAATGCATGCCATGACACAGTGGACTGTTCAGCCACAGGCAGAAAGCTTTTCACGCTGCATATATTTAGTGAACTACCCGCATGATTCCTCTGGCAGTATGTTTTGTTAGAAATTCGTCTGAACCGTGAGATATGTTTGGGAAATAGACACTGGCGCAAGGCCACGCTTATTGGAATTCGATCGAACACAAGATATGATCACTGAACATCAAAATAACGGTGACTTAGTTAGCATGAACAGAATTTCGATGAAAGAGCTATATCTTTCCGTCCGTGCAAGCAAATTCCCAACTTCTGGGCCATCACCTCTCGTTTTAGCAACACCAAACTCCGTCCGAATCTCTGCATTGTCTCACCTTTGGAATAGATTGATATACCGAGTGATATACACCGTACTTAACAACACCACCGCATCCTTGGCAAACATGGACAACACCAAGGTCACATTCGATCCGGAAAACATGTATAACGGTCAAACACAAACCAACGGTGAGAACAAACGACTTATTATCACTAACTACACCGTATCCCAAGCTCCACCTAACGCTACCAAAGCAAGCATCGTGAATGGATGGCATTCAAGTAAGAGCGACCGAGAGGAGCATTGCACAGTCGACTACACGTGCAACGGCAAGAATAGACGCCAGCATGTCTACGACTTTGATAAGCTAAACAAGTAGGGGCAATTCCATGGCAGGAGCTGCTTCCGTACACGCCACTGCTATCAAGAGCTAACCCTATGACGGCAATGATGATTTCATCAACTGGAATCATGCTACATAACCCTCTCAGAGAGATTGTGCGGATCGATGCCAGGAACGTGGATGTTTGAGCTTTTTGGTGCTCTTTTGTGTATGAAGGTAAGTGGATGAATTCCTATGATAGAACCATGAGGTGAGGGGTTGGGAGAATCAGTCCTGGCGCAAAGGTCAACAACACGTGTTGGAGAGTTTCTGTTCTATTTAGGCAAGCTATAACCTGGCGGAGGGTCCTATAGTCAGGTTTGTATTTAGGCGTTAGATGTCCATAGTGAATAGAGCAAGACAACTTCCGAACAGAAACCTTCCGTTTCCATTTTGAGTATCTCGCGACTTCATCCGAATTTTTTTTGTCAAGTAATTAACCCAATCTTGGCAGTGATGTTCTACATGCTACGCCAACCCACTTCCTATACCACATATCATCGGCTCGACGGTCATCTTGATCCGAAAATGCATGAAGGAATATGATTAAATATGTATAATACCAATTAACCCCTCAAGAGCCAGAAAATTCATCCAGTCAAAAGACGGATAAATAGATTGTTTCACACCCCTTCCACGGAAGAATTCCCGTCATGCTCGTCTCAGGTTTCACCTCATGGCCCGACAAGGTAATTGCGGGCTTTCGATTCCGAACTAACCGCCACACCCCTGCACGGCCAATGACAACCACAAGCGAGAGAACCGCCCTGTTTCAGGCTTCAGTCCCTAATATCGTCCGTCTCTCACGTTCAGCTCATATATAGATCTCGCATCGTCCCTCCATTCTTGGCAATCTTGGCTCTTCACTTCACTTCTTTCAGTCTATACTTCATTTCTCGTATACTTTTTTCCATCATGCTTCGTCAAGTTGCTCTTGCTGCACTTTCTGTGCTGCCCCTTGCCCTCGGCCAGGTCGCTGAGGATTTCGAGAGTGGTTGGGATAAGGTCGCTTGGCCGACTTATGCGCCTGATTGTGATCAGGGCGGTAGTGTTGAGCTGGACAAGACTACTGCGCACAGTGGAAAGAACTCTATCAAGGTCACTGGTGGACCCAATGGTTTCTGCGGACACAAGTTCTTTGGAACTGATGCTGTTCCCGAGGGCCACGTCTATGTCCGAACTTGGATGTAAGTTGAAGCTGAACATGTCAAGGGAATAGCTACTGATTGATCGTTCCAATTATTAGGAAGACTGCCAAGGCTTTTGATGACTCGCACGTCACCTTCATCACTATGCCTGACGCTGCGCAGGGCAAGGGCAAGCATCTCCGCATCGGCGGCCAGAGCAAGATCATGATGTACAACCACGAATCCGACGACGCCACTCTCCCCGATCTATCCCCCGACGGCATTGCTGCCTCCAAGAGCATCCCCGCCAACACCTGGCAATGTCTCGAGTACCATCTCTCTCCCGATGGTACAATCGCCACTTGGGTCAACGACAACCCCGTGCTGGGTCTTGTCTACAAGCCCGAGGCTCCCAGCTCTTATGCTGGCGGCTGGGCCAGGAGCAAGCCTAAGCCCAAGGTTCAGGGTGTCTACTTCGGTTGGGAGTCTTATAGCGGTGCTGTCAACACTTTCTGGTTTGACGACATTGCTATTGACTCTAAGCGCATTGGATGCACTGTGAAGAAGTAGGCTTGAGGTTGGCTATGATGGATTATATATGAGATTGAGTGTAGGAGTTGCCAGGTGCAACATTCTTGTATCTATTTTGAGAGTATCTACATACGACGTATTTATGCCGACTGCGACCCTGTGACTCAAATTCCTCATTCGAGTATTGGTTCATTTAAATGTACAGGATCTTTGTGGGGTTGCCCATGAACCTTTTAGAACCATGCTTGCGCCAATCTTTTCCATGGCTATCCAAACGGCCTAGATCGCTTACTGGGTGCCCAGCGCAAGGTTTCTCCTGGTACCGTAAAACCCGACATCCAAGGTAACTAGGTCATCCAAGTAACTCAAGTCAACCTTTGACAGACTATCATTGCCTTCGCCAAAGAACTTGGCTACTCTCTTGGCAGTCCATCGGGGGTTCTCATCCGCTACTCAACAATTAGCTAGATTCCTTATCGAGGGCTGTAGGACAACTCACCAACCCAGTGCCCTGCCTTTGGAATGACATCAATCTCAAGGTCGTATGAAACTGGTTCAAAGGTTTGTTTAAGAACCGACTTCAATCCCAAACTCGCCTCGCCGCCCATACCGAGCAGCGGCACGCTCAAACGGCTCTCATTCAACGCGGCCTTGAAGAAGTTTCCATCCTGGTAAACGGTCGAACTTGAGAACGGTCCAAGCATGGCTCTCAGAAATCCTGGTTTCGAGATACTGCTCGTATATCTGTTGACTGTTTCTTCGCTAAAACTCTCAACGCCAGAGTAACTTCCATGGTAGAAATACCACTGCAAGAATTGCTTTTCCTTTCCCGACATGAGAAACTCGGCTAGATCAGGGACTTGGAAGAAAGCCAACTGCCAATTCTGATAAAGATCCCAGAACGGCGCTGGATTTGAGGACTGCTCATATGTGAAGCCAGGAAGAACATACTCAGCCAGAGCAAGTCTCTTAACAAGATCCGGATACTTGATCGCCAGTGCCGTTGCCATCCCGACACCCTTATCGTGCGCAAACACATACGCAGAGGTGATGTTCAAGAAATCCAACACGCCTTTGAGATCTTCTGCTGATGCAGCGGCGGTGTAGTTTCCATCAGGGGGGACGCTTGAGTCACCAGCGCCTCGGTTATCGGGGGCAATGACGGTGTAGTTCTGAGCCAGGATTGGGCCGATGAATTGCCATGTGAGACTGTGCTGGGGATTTCCGTGGACGAGAAGAAGAGGAGGTCCTGAGCCGGCGTAGCGGAAGTGAATGCTCACGTCTTGCAGGGCAACTCTGCCGTGAGCCCAAGTATCGAAGGATGAAGTCGCTGCTACGACGGAGGCCAATGAGGCGAGGGCGAGCTGAAGAAAGCGCATCTTCGTTGATATCTCAGCGACTGATGAAGCAATTAATGAATCAAGTGGTGAGTCTCATCCATCCATCGCTCCCCCTCTTTATAATGAAACCAAAACCAATGTATCATCTCACTGCATAGCATTGTAGGCGATGACATAGCTCCCGCTATGGTGTTCAAGCTCCGGATGCTCCTTTGGGGAGGTGGGTCTTGATCACTGCAACCATTCGCTGACAATCCTGTAGGAGCGATGAGTAAGATTGATATGCTTAAAAATTGGTTGGCGACAAAAGATCTGATTGGTTCAGATGCAAGATGCTTACGAAAACCGGCTGACAAACCTTGCGGCTTATGGGCTTTACCCAAAGGACTTTCGGATGTGATAATAGTGAGTGGCAAGCATGGCAACTGAAAGCTTGATTATTTCTAATAGCATGCGGTAGACATCTATCGCTCTAAATGCTTGTTAACAAAAGCACTAATCATCTTCCGTCCCTCTGCACCCTCACTATGCGGGAGTAAAGGCCAGACATGAAGCATACCCTCCTTCTCAACATACACAAGCCGATCTGTCTCCACACTCCCCGCCGGAGCCTCATCCACGTCTTTACCCAGCAACTTCGACTTCAACCGTCTAGCATCAGCACAGAGCAAATCCATCGGACCACCAAACATCAGTAATGGTGGAAGTTTATCCATGTCGCCGTATAGCGGACTGACGAGGGGATGCTTGATCGGCAAGTCTCCCGCAAACATTTTGCCTGAGATGCGAAGACCTGTTACACCGAGCCAAAAGTCGATCTTGGCGAGACGTAGTGCTTCTGGATGATCGACTGCACAGTCGAGAAAAGGCGCTATAAGAATCAAAGAGCGTATTTTTGCGAAGAGTTCAGGCGCTGTATCTCGGAGATGGAGGGTAGCCGATAGAGCGAGTGTACCGCCTGCTGAATCACCCGCGATGCTCACAATGGGCTGCTTCGACAAACGACAAATATCGACAAACCCATCAGCAAGTTTCTGCGCCGTGGCCACCGGTCTCGGGACCAGCGGATAAATCGGTATCAAGACGTCCAGATCAGTTTCACTGGCAATTTGCGCTGCGAGCTTCCAATGCTGAGGATATATTTCCTTAAAAAAGGATCCGCCGTGAATGTAGAGAAGAGCCTTGCGCTGCTGACTCTTGGTCTGAAAATTTGTCGTGGAAATCCTGTATAAAGGCCATTCCTGCACATCGACGCGCTCAATGGTTACGTTTGAGCCAAGGCTGGCGGGAGGGCGATGGTCCTGTGGTCGGAGGTAGGTCTCTTGAATGTTCTGACGCGTCGCCTCTTCATCTTCCTGGGCGGCCTTGTTCGAGCGGAACCATTGTATGAGAAGGGTGACTATGGAGGCTGAGATGGAAGGCATTGCAATAGGTGCGTTGACGTGAACAAGTCGAGGGAAAATCAAGCTTCATGAGTCTAGGATCGGAGCATAATTGACTTTAAGTGATCCTCAGTGATTGCTTGAGATGCGTAAAGCTTAGGCGTTATGGCGCTACCCCGCAAACTTAAAAAGATGCCTCGGCGCTTCGGTAAACAAAGAGCTAGAGGCTGCCAAAAAAACAAAATAGATTTCATTCCCACTGGTTCTTAGGATAGATTCTGTTCAGCTGATATCTTGGGGAACAAGGAGGCCCGCGGGCACCGGAGCTTCGCTATCCGCGGGCACTGTCAACTCCTCGCCATATATCAGCTGCCAATCCTTCGGGTTGCTTTGCAGCCGCGCCATTGCAACGAATCCGTGAAATGACAATTTCCTCCAGCTTTTGCAGTGTTGTGAACCGTAAATCGACGTTCATTGAATATACTCCAGCTCAAAGCTGCTCCCGCATGTGCGGCTGACAAAGAAGAAATTACAGAGAATTTGTATCAAAAGTTCCTTCTTGGTTAATCAAAGGAGGGTTTCAGAGTACCTGTACCTGTGCGACGGACATTTACAGTGCTTTTACACGAGCTGGACGATATGCTGGTGGTATCAAGGTCCGCGAATGCCGACTGATCTGCACCGTGCAACCTTTCAAGTCTCCTGACATGCCGGTATCTTTACTTCCGTCTTTCCATTAGTTCCCTTCATAATAGTTATCATAATTATTGCCAACTTGAGATGCCTTTCTAACGTCTTTCGGTGTCGGCCTGCCAATTTGATCCAAATGCGAGCAATCGGTTACAGCGACTGTGGCTTGACACGGCACGTCAACGCCACATTTCAACCACTCAAACGATAAGCAAATGCATTCGTTGATAAGATAAGATAGCGCACGATAAGATAATGGTCTTAGAAATGAAGTTGAATTTTGGCTTGACATGCTTCAGGGTAGGAGATGCCGGCAGATGTCATTTTCCAGCTCATCTTAATTAATTTTGTCTCATGACCTTGTGCTGCTTGAAGAGATCTATCTGGGGATTGATCAGAATGATCTATGCTTATCCGCAACCATAAAACCAAATCTCTGGCGCTCTTTGATCCCCACATTTTGCAGATTTTACGTGTTAGTTCAACATCACGAGAGGCCATCATAAAATAATACCTCGACTTAGCCGGTCCCGACTAAAAGTTGCACTCATGCTACAACAGTTAGACCAATCAATCTACACATAGAGATACTATGCTATATCCGAACTCCGTCTTCATCATACTATTCACATCCGCAAATATCACCGAAGAACAACCTCAATTCATGCAAAGTTGAGCTTCTTATTAATGCAGCAACTCGGTGACGTATAGGCGATACTCTCGGTCGCACAAAAACACCACAACTGCTCCCAGCCTCATCTCGTGATGTGGGCTATCGCACCGATATGCAACACACGAATCTTGCGGTCACGTCAAAGGTCCAAGCTCATCACATCCCACGAACAAAACCGGACCTGGCGCCGTTCTTATAAAGTAATGCCGTTCAGAACATGTAACGTTGAACGGGCCGCGGGGGCTTTGGCTCCAGATTTCCCGAGTCATCTAAACTGGAGCCATCTCACGACTGTGGATTAAGAGATTTTTGTTGAGCAAGTGATATGGGGTACATTGAAAATATCCATAACGGAGTATTTACTTTTAGTCTGAGATTCCCCGTGGAGGTAAGATGAACAAAGGGTCTCTTCCACAATTTTATAACCAAGGCGACCGTAATTGGTCAGAGATATCAAGTTCCCCGATATCTCTCTCGTCAGTTTTACATACACTCTATTACATACGCTTTACTATATTCAAGGTGCTAGATCAGATGGTTTTACTGATTTATTCCCTCGATTAAAAGACGTCATTCCTTCATGTTACATAAGCGTTCAAATACCGGACAACGGATTGGCCGAGAGTGCCACGGAACAGACGATCGACAATGCTTCTCCCCTAGAAATTTTCTAGAACGATTCGAATCGCCCAAGCCCGGGACCGTCTGTCAGTAAGCTTTCCGACCTGCATCTCTCAAATCTGAACTCCGAAGACTATTTGAAGCTTAATCACTTAACCAACGTCGATTAAAATGTTCTAGACGGCGCAAATGATACCACCAGACTCCGCAATCTCCCGTAGGCAGCGAGATACTAGCATCGCGAAAGTGCCGTTTTTGCCGTTCGCGACCAGGGGTAGCACGCCTCTACCGGACCCGCTGTCGTCCAATGCCGTGCATGAGCCTCATCGCTTGGCGATAAGGAATACCTATTGCAGTTACTCCGAGCCTTATCGCTGCGAGATTTTGCATTCTCTGACTCGCGAGCTATGACGACTGCGGAGCTCACGGACCCGTTTCGCGGGACCCGATATCCACTGTTGACAGGGCACCTCCGAAAAGAGACCGTGCCGCATTATCCGTGGACTCCAAATCCTCACCGTGAGAAAAACATGGCCGTGGCAGGAAGAAAACAATCTCATGATTATTGTTGCATTGAGCTTGGATCAACTAAATCTTATCCCCACATACGAGGGGTTTTTTCCTGCTTCTCCATGGGGCTCCGCAGAAATCTGGAGTCTCTAGTCTCGTTGATGAGATTGGTATAAAACCTAGCCCACGAACCTCCAAATACCAAATCTCCAACCCAGGCCCCATTCCCCCAACTCGTTCTCCAAATCTCTAGTCAAAGATGAGCGTGCCAACATACATGGGCGTCAGCGGCAAGTCCCTCGCCATCCTCCAAATCGCCGCCATCGTCGCCCCCTCCTTCGTCCTCTTCGGCTACAACCAAGCTGGCATCGGCGGTCTCCTCTCCGAAGAAGACTGGGTCAAGACCTTTCCCGAGATCGACACCGTCAACTCCACCGGCGCTGACAAGAGCTCCAAATCTACCCTCCAGGGCTTCGTCGTCGCGACCTTTGTCATCGGTGCGCTGATCGGTTCGTTGAGTTGCTCGTATACGGGTGATAAGTTTGGACGGAGGAATGTCATCTTTGCTGCGGCGATTTGCTCCTTGATTGGAGAGATCCTTGAGGCGTCGTCTTTTGGACTCGCGCAGTTCATTGTTGGACGCGTCATTATTGGCCTGGGTATTGGGCAGTTGAGTTCCATTGTGCCCGTTTGGCAGAGTGAGACGTCGGCGGCTGTGAACCGTGGTCGTCAGGTTGTGTTGACGGGTCTGTTCATCTGTCTTGGTTACGTCCTTGAATCATGGATCAACCTTGGCTTCTTCGAGTTTCACCATGGCCCTGTTACCTGGAGACCCCCGATTGCCATCGCCATTGCCTTCTCCCTCATCCTCATGGCCAGCATTTACTTCTTCCCCGAGAGTCCTCGATGGCTCGTCCTCAAGAACCGATCTGAGGAGGCTCGTCACGCCGTCGCTGCTTTCCGGGGTCTTCCCATCGACTCCACAGAGGTTCTTGCTGAAGTTGCTGGTATTGAACACTCCCTTGAAGAGACCTCCGATAACGCTGCGCGTCTCAGCGATATGCTCAAGATGGGCGAGGATAAGCTCCTGTACCGCTTCATGCTCTGCATCCTCCTCCAGTTCTACCAGCAGATGAGTGGTTCCAACCTCGTCAGCGTCTACGCCAACGTTCTCTTCCAGAAGAACCTTGGTATGAGCGCCGAGACTTCCAAGATTCTCACCGGAGGAGCTCTCACTTGGAAGTTCCTTGCTTCTTTCATCGCCTTCTTCACCATCGATCGTTTCGGTCGTCGTGCCGTCTTCATGATTAGTGGTTTTGGCATGTCGGCCTGCATGATTGCCCTCGCCATCACCACCTCTTTCGGCAGTGAAAACAAGCCTGCCATGATTGCTGCCGGATGCTTCATTTACCTGTACAACACTTTTGTTCCCATCGGTTTCCTCGGCGCCAACTTCTTGTACTGCACTGAGGTTGCTCCCATCCGCCTCCGAATGGCCATGTCTTCCATCTCGACCGGTAACCACTGGCTCTGGTATGTCGTCCCTCTTCATTTTCTATTACCACAGATATTAACATCCTTAGGAACTTCATCGTCGTCATGGTCACCCCCGTCGCTCTCGAGAGTATCGGCTGGCAGTACTACATCGTGTACGCCGTCATCGCCGCATGCGTTCCCATCTCGGTCTTCCTGTTCTTCCCTGAAACCATGGGTCGCAACCTCGAAGAGATCGAGCTCATCTTCAAGGAATCTCCCTCCGTGTTCGCAACAGTCAAGTTTGCAAAGACTCGACCTCGCAACACTCCTCAGCAATTCCTCGCAAGCAAGGAAAAGGCTGATCACTTGGAGCAAGGCGACGAGTAATCGGGAAAAAAGGAAATGGAAGCAATTGTTTATGTTTTTACGAAATAGCGATAGATAGCAAAATGCTAGTATGATTATGACATGACATGACATGACATGATATAGCCAAGTGACATTTATCCGGCCTTTCATCATGTGAACATGCCTTGGCCCCTTGTAAATTATCGCGTTAATTCGTGGATGAATTAAAGAAATTGTGAATCGGAAAAGCTAAGCTTGTTTTGGTGAGCTACACCGAGTCAATCATGAAGATCACGATAAAATGCGACTCAGGTCCACACAAGCTCTACCATGCGCACGAATCATTTCCTCCTTCCCCCCTCTTACCCCTGCTCAATTGGAGCCTTTTACCCCAACTCGTAAAAACAAGCCATGATCGGCAGTTTTTAGTAAACGTCATGATCAAACCCCAGAATTTAACCGTTTTTTTCACGATGTCCCCCCCCGCGTTCGGGTAAAGTTGATGGTGTTAATGGCTCTCTCGGCAGTCACTATGATACGATCGTCAAAGTGCGGAGAAGCTTATCTTGTCAATTATTGGACCGCTTGTTTCCTGCAGGAACGGAATGGGGTTGGTTAAGCCGGTTGAATTGTGCAGGTTTGTGCCTGAATTGAAGGATTACACTATATAAAGACCATTAGCAGCGTCGCAGTTTCTGAGAATCTTACCTCATCTGCACGGCAAGGTCAATTGAAACTTGACATCATGGTTCGCTCAGTTCAATCCTCGCGGCCGCGGCTTGCTTCGTGGCTGTTGAGTCTGTCAACATCAAGGTGGATAGCAAGGGCGGAAACGCTACTAGCGGTCACCAATATGGCTTCCTTCACGAGGTTGGTCCTGACTCACCATTGGTGATAATTGGGATGCTAACTTGGGGCTAGGACATCAACAACTCCGGTGATGGTGGCATCTACGCTGAACTCATCCGCAACCGTGCTTTCCAGTACAGCAAGAAATACCCCGTTTCTTTATCTGGCTGGAGATCTATTAACGATGCTGAGCTCTCCCTCAACCGTCTCGACACTCCTCTATCCGACGCTCTCCCCGTTTCTATGAACGTTAAGCCTGGAAACAGCAAGTCCAAGGAGATTGGTTTCCTCAACGAGGGATACTGGGGAATGGATGTAAAGAAGCAGAAGTACACTGGCTCTTTCTGGGTCAAGGGTGCTTACAAGGGCCACTTTACTGCTTCTCTGCGATCTAATCTCACCGACGATGTCTTTGGTAGCGTCAAGGTCAAGTCCAAAGCCAATAAGAAGCAGTGGGTTGAGCATGAGTTTGTGCTTACTCCTAACAAGAATGCTCCCAACAGCAACAACACTTTTGCTATTACCTATGATCCCAAGGTGAGTAGCAATTTAAACTGAGACGTGATGTATACTGACATTCTGTAGGGGGCTGATGGAGCTCTCGACTTCAACCTCATCAGCTTGTTCCCTCCTACCTACAAGGGCCGCAAGAACGGTCTTCGAGTTGATATTGCTGAGGCTCTCGAAGGTCTCCACCCCGTAAGTCTCACCGTCTCACGTCTCTCACGAGTAGTCGCTGACGTGTAGAAAAGAGCCTGCTGCGCTTCCCAGGTGGTAACATGCTCGAGGGCAACACCAACAAGACCTGGTGGGACTGGAAGGATACCCTCGGACCTCTCCGCAACCGTCCTGGTTTCGAGGGTGTCTGGAGCTACCAGCAAACCCACGGTCTTGGAATCTTGGAGTATCTTCAGTGGGCTGAGGATATGAACCTTGAAATCAGTAGGTTCTATAAAACTCGGTGACGGTTATATGCATGCTAACAGACTTTAGTTGTCGGTGTCTACGCTGGCCTCTCCCTCGACGGCTCCGTCACCCCCAAAGACCAACTCCAGCCTCTCATCGACGACGCCCTCGACGAGATCGAATTCATCCGAGGTCCCGTCACTTCCAAGTGGGGAAAGAAGCGTGCTGAGCTCGGCCACCCCAAGCCTTTCAGACTCTCCTACGTTGAAATCGGAAACGAGGATTGGCTCGCTGGTTATCCCACCGGCTGGAACTCTTACAAGGAGTACCGCTTCCCCATGTTCCTCGATGCTATCAAGAAGGCTCACCCTGACCTCACCGTCATCTCCTCCGGTGCTTCAATCGACCCTGTTGGTAACAAGGAGGATGCTGGCTTCGACATCCCCGCTCCTGGAATCGGTGACTACCATCCTTACCGCGAGCCTAATGCTCTTGTTGAGGAGTTCAACCTGTTTGATAACAACAAGTATGGTCATATCATTGGTGAGGTTGCTTCTACCCACCCTAACGGTGGAACTGGCTGGAGCGGCAATTTGATGCCTTACCCCTGGTGGATCTCTGGTGTTGGCGAGGCCGTCGCTCTCTGTGGCTATGAGCGCAACGCCGACCGTATCCCCGGAACTTTCTATGCTCCTATCCTCAAGAACGAGAACCGCTGGCAGTGGTCCATCACCATGATTCAATTCGCCGCCGATTCCGCCATGACCACCCGCTCCACCAGCTGGTATGTCTGGTCCCTCTTCGCCGGCCACCCTATGACCCATACTCTCCCCGCCACCTCGGACTTCGACCCTCTCTACTACGTCGCCGGTAAGAATGAGGACAAAGGAACTCTTATCTGGAAGGGTGCGGCGTACAACACCACCAAGGGCGCTGACGTTCCCGTGTCTCTGTCCTTCAAGGGTGTCAAGCCCGGTGCTCAGGCTGAGCTAACTCTTCTGACCAACAAGGAGAAGGATCCTTTTGCGTTCAACGATCCTCACAAGGGTAACAATGTTGTTGATACTAAGAAGACTGTTCTCAAGGCTGATGGCAAGGGTGCTTTCAACTTCAAGCTTCCTAACCTCAGTGTTGCTGTTCTTGAGACTCTGAAGAAGGGAAAGCCTTACTCTAGCTAGATGGCGAACACTGGTCTGGATGTCGAGTTAAGATATAAAGAAAATGCTTAAATATATTTACAGTGAATTGAAGAGTAAATGATTCAAACAGCTGAGTCTCATTATCCTTCGAGAGTGCGACTGACTGTACCTCATCGCCAGCGTCCGATCCTCGCATGTTCATAAGCCCCTTCAGAATAATCATTCCAATTTTTCGGGAAACCTTTAGGCGTGTTGGATATCTTGTAGCCACTGAACTCAACGCTACTCCCAACGTAGGGGAATTCATATGCAACACCAGAGAACTTGGTACAGTCGTCGCTGAGGAAGTCGATCTCTCCAGCCTCTGCGTCAGGCAGAATCTCGCCTTCTCCAGTTTCCTTTCCACGCAATCGATAAAAGACACGACGGGACAGCGAAGTCGCGATTTTCTTCTTCTTTGCGGGGCGGCCTCTGTTCGCACCCTTGGCCTCTTTCTTCATGCTTCTCTTGCGGCCCTTTTTCGTCTCCCCCTCATCATCGGAGTCATCACTATCCTCTGTTGCCGAACCATCATCACATCCAACTAGATCGTCCAAGGTGTCTTTATCATTCGAAAGAAACATAGCTCCAGCAATCATGCCGAAATCAAAGTTGGCTCTTAGACTATCCCCTTCGCCTGGGAAGATGTTCATGGTGAGTATGTGCGAATTGAGATGCTTCCAGCCATCGGTAACAGGATCGCACTTGATGATATATGACCCCTGGCATTTCTCAATATCAAAACGCGCGTTTGACTTTCGGCCTCGGTTTGGTGGAGGTGGTTTGAGGGTCGACACGAACTGTTCGTGCGCTTCCATAGCTTGCGTCCACTTCTTCTCCCTCTCATGCTTCTCTGCTTCAAGAGCGCGCGCGTTTATCGACGCCGCTAGTGTATCCACAGCTCTTGTATTCCACCCGATGCAAAGCGTTCGGCTATCCTTAGGGCCTCCACTCTTTGTGTACAATCCAGGAACTTCTCCAGCCTTGAGATGCAGGCCAAGCCTGTCATCAAATCCCTCCAACGACAACGGGTCTGGTGTTTTGTGATGATCAGGCTGACAATTAGTGGTGAAGTAGTGTTCGAGAAAGAGGTCCAGATCGTAGTTTGCTTTCTCGCCTGGAGTTTTACATTTGTTCAGTTCCTCCAGTCTTTTGCGCCTGTCGTTTGCGTCCCATTCTTCCACGTCTTTTTGCCACTTCTCATGCAAGGGGTGTAGAGCTTGTTCCATTGACTGTCTAAGCGACAATACAGACTGTGAAACATGATCGCACTGGCAAGCATTAGATCACTGGAACCGGCAAAGAGTTAACCGACTGACCTGTCCTTGAGCGACTGCTTTCATCAGAAGCTCCTTCAATTCTCCGACCTTTGTCTTCCTCGGATGAAACTGATAACGTAATGTCTCAGCTGTCCTGCAAAAAATCCTTTTTTCTTGAACAGCTCTCGAGCGTCATCGCTTGCCCTTTTCTGGTCTCTTTTCAATCGTAGAGTCTCTGGCCAAAATAGCTCGCGCAATCGGCTCCCGCTGACCCGCTCGACATTTCCGATACTGGCGCAGAAGAGTTCCTTGGTCAGTGAGAACCCCTCTCTTTCGACTACTGGTGGTTCAGGGCGAGGGCTAATTTGCGACATGTTGATGCTTAACTGTCTAGATGAGCCCTGAGCCTGAGCAAGCGTGGAGTGGGGGGGGGGGGGGGTTCAGGTAGTTTGCGG
>JAAOAM010000152.1:0-94844 GCA_013396015.1 Fusarium mexicanum | reverse complement strand
GTCCAAGACCACCTCAAGCTTGCGAGACCTTGACCTTGACCTTGAACCTCTCTCATTGCTTTTCTTGTTGCTCTCATCTACGATTTTTATTCCCTTCCCTTGCCTTCCTAGGCGCCTGTTTGACTGGTTTATATCATCTCGTCTCCCGCCATCCAATATCAGGCGAGAGCATATCGATATTTACTCCTCTCCTCTCCTCTCCTCTCCTCAGCTCTTCTCTTCCTTTACTTTGGAGGTGCTTCCCCCGCCTTCAGCTTCCATAGACCAAACGCCCCGTGCACAGCTACCTACGCTGCTTTCAGCTCTGGAACCAATCCTATCCAAGAACCATCCAATCCCGACCCCCCCGACCCTTAGAGAACCCTTAGATCAATCAATCAATCAAAGTCGAGTACTTGAGCGAACGAGCGTCAAGAACGAACGCCTTCTCCTCGCCTCTTTTTGTTGCCCCGCGTGAGCATCCCATCAGCATCAGCATTCATCAGCACAGCATCAATCAGCAGCATTGGCCCATACTCTTGAGCACTTGACCGTCCCACGCGCCTTTACCACAGTACATCGTCATCGCGCCCAGCTTCGCCCCAGAAACTAGGTACATTTTTACATGCGCTATTCTGTCTGATCTGTCTTGGCGCCGAGCCCGAGTTTCCCAGGCCCAGCCCAGCCAGGCTTGCTTTCTTCTTCATCTTTTCTTACCTGCATTTCTCTCGACCGACCCGACTCGACATCCTCTCTCCAACATCATCAGCAAAGTCCAGATACGACCGATATACTGAGCCGCTGCTCTACCTCACAACTTCAACTCCAAACAACACCGAAACCGCCCCGTCATGTCGGGATATCCGGGTTACAATTCTGGCCGCTACGGCCCGCCGCAACCCCAATACCATCAGCAGCCTCAGGGCAATTATTACCCGTACGACTCCCCCCCAAAACACCAACATCTTTTGATACACGTCCCCCGCATTTCCCATGCGCCCGACGATCACTCATGCTATTGCCCGACGAACCATTCGTCATCATGGAGTTCATAACTAACAATGTCTTCACTGTTACAGACCCCAACCTTCCTACGGCGGTGGCTACCCGCAAGGCCAGCCTTCTCCGCAGCCGCCGTTTGGTTACCAACAACAGCCTCCCCAGCAGCAGTATTACTCAGGGCCTCCTCCTCAACAACAGCAGTATGGTGGTCACTACCAACAAGGACCTCCTCAGCCTAATTACGGCTCGCGACCTGCTGGTATGTTACAAATAATGCGCTCCTCGACCGACTTGTACAGTACCAGCTAACTCTAACTAGGCGGCCCCGCCCCTCCTCCTACAGCGCCTCAGCAATTCGGTCATGGCGCTCCCAATAGCTACAACTTCAGATACTCGAACTGCACCGGCAGGAGAAAAGCTCTTCTCATTGGAATCAACTACTTTAACCAGCGCGGGCAACTCCGAGGCTGCATCAACGATGTTCGCAACATGACTGCTTATCTTTCAGAGCACTTTGGCTACAAGCGTGAGGATATGGTGATCCTTACCGATGACCAGCAAAACCCCATGAGCCAGCCAACTAAACAAAACATTCTTCGAGCTATGCATTGGCTAGTGAAAGATGCTCGACCCAACGATTCTTTATTCTTTCACTACTCAGGTACGAACTATGCCTTGGAACCCCGAGCACCCCTAAGCCGCAAGACCTTTACTAACAGTCGTAGGTCATGGTGGACAAACAAAGGATCTTGATGGCGACGAAGACGACGGCTACGACGAAGTCATTTACCCGGTTGACTTCAGACAGACTGGCCATATCACCGACGACGAGATGCACCGCATCATGGTTCGCCCACTACAAGCTGGTGTTCGCCTGACAGCAATCTTCGATTCGTGTCACTCCGGTACCGCCCTCGATCTGCCCTACATTTACTCCACGCAAGGCATTCTCAAGGAGCCCAATCTGGCCAAGGAAGCAGGTCAAGGTCTGCTTGGTGTCATTTCCTCATACAGCCAGGGAGATCTTGGAGGCGTGGCCAGCAATATCTTCGGCTTTATCAAGAAGGCTGCCAATGGCGACGAGGTTCGCGAGCGCAACTTGAGGACAAAGACCTCTCCAGCCGACGTTGTCATGTGGTCCGGCAGCAAAGACGATCAGACTTCGTGGGTACCCCTATTTCCTCAGTATTACCCTTGTTACCAGATGATTCCAGCTTGATTATTTGGCTTTCACTTGTTCATTTTTTGTTATTGGGACAGGTTTCTCAATTGGGCTTGTTAGCATGGCGCAAGGCGTTTTTGGCTTTAAGAATTTATTGTATCTAACTTGAATAACTATCTTCCGAGCCTGCTCCAGATGCCAGATATGGTCTCTTAAAGAGTCTGTATTTGCGCTCTGGGGCCACGAGCTGCGTTGGATCGGTGGAGATTTTGCCTTTACTACTACACGACACAGCATGGTTAAAGCAATTCGCTAACATATTCTATAGTGCCGATGCAACTATCGCCTCTCAGGCTACCGGTGCCATGTCTTGGGCCTTCGTTAATGCCCTCAAGAAGAGTCCCCAGCAGAGCTACGTTCAGCTTCTGAACAGCATCCGCGACGAGCTCGCAACACGATACACCCAGAAGCCTCAGCTGTCATGTAGTCACCCTCTTGGTAAGTCGAACTAACTATCTCCGACCTCGAAAGTCAGACACTAACAAGTACAGACACAAACCTACTGTTCGTCATGTAATGTATATAAACCATGACCGCCGTACCTCGAACTTGGAGTTGGAATACCCCGAATCTACTGAAAAATCGGCTGCATTTGTGTTAGAAGAAACGTGAAGAGGTGGAAGCTGGGCGGATTAGGTGGAAGTCTTTTTCTGAAAACGAGTATCATAGCACCATTGGATGGTATTACAATGGGGGGCTGTCTTGAAAGGTTTGGTAGTTGGCTCTTGACGTCTTGATGACTAGCTGTGTCGGAGAACTCAAACATAAAGCGTATTGTGATAAGTGCAGTTAAATCAAAATGCTCTTGATTTGATGCCCATAGCGTCTAGCCACTTTGTGATGTAACAGACATACTGCTGCTTCGATCGCCAATTTCCTATTTCTCAACGCCGAAAACCACCCTATGTAGTAACATGACTTAGGTATCCGTAACAACCTTGCTAATAACCAAATTCACAATGATACAGACCAGCCATACAAGCCCTGTAAACCATACACTCTCGCTCCCGCTCATGCAATGCTATGTTTGATCTGTCGATGGTCCTGCCAGCCAGCTTACATATATCCAGACTCCGAGTAAAGACATGCTATGTTTCCTTATGCTTCGGCTCTCACAACCTTTAGTTGTCTTGATCGCTTCACCTTGCGCTGCTCTTCAGTTGCAACAACAAGTTTGCGACGCACAACTTCTTGCTTGGCCCAGTTGTTGGCTGACAAGCGAGCACGAGCGATGAAGCGCGCCATGACAAGGAAGGTCTTCAGAGTAGGTTTTGTGTTGGAGGTGGCAGCTGTCGTGTGGCTGGGTAGAGAGAGAGCCTTTTTGTTGCCAAGGAGATTTGTGCGAATGTCTTCAAGCTCACGCAGTTGAGCTTTATTGCTGTGCGGTTGTTAGTATCATTCGAGTCATAGACGAGACAAAGGGAACTTACCATGCATTGGCAACATCGAGTTGCAGCTGGAGGAACTTCTTGGCGTACGCGGCATCAGCCCGAAGAGAGGCCTCACGTTGGAAACGGGCCTGCATCCACTCCATCTGCATCACCATGCCTCGCAACTCCTTCCTGTGACGCTCGTCGGCGCTCTCAGCTGCCCTGATCACTGTCTCGAGAGCCTGGTCAGCCCCCTCGATGGTGGTGTCCAGAGCCTTGCGGTCAACAGCGCTTCGTCGGTCGGAAGCTCCGGTTCTAGCGGCGACTGCTGTGGCCTTGATGCGCTCAAGATCCTTCTGTAATTTCTCTGCGCTCATGCGGAATGCTGCCCGTTCGCTGCGTGCTCGCTCTAGCTTGCGTCTAAGAGAAGCTTCGGAGGCGGCAAGGCTCTCGATGAGTTCCTGTTGCTGAAGGACATCATGCTCTAGGTTCTCCATCTCGGCCTTATTCTTACTCAGTTGGCGGTCATGTTTGCTGAGGTCAGGCTGTACTGTGGCCAAGGCGTTGCGTTCACGCTCTGCCTTATCTAGTTGATGCTTCATGCGACGAAGAGCACGCTCATGCTGTGCTGCTGTCTCCTCGGCTTGCGCTCTTGCCTCCTCGAGAACCTCCTCGAGTACTATCTTCTGATCCTCGAGATCGTTCAATTGGCGCTGGAAGTCCTGAGACACTTGCATCGCTCTGCGCTCGGAATCACGGTTCTTGGATCTGAGATCCTGTATTGACTTTTGGGCTGCGGACAGCTGGCCTCTGAGCTCTGTGACCTCTGACTTGCGACCAGAATCGCTAGTGGAAGACTTTGGAGACACAATGAGGCGAGAGACTTCAGTCTCATGAACTTGACGCTCGAGGTCGGCAATTTGTCGCTTCAGACCCTTGACGACATCACGGTGGGCAGATTCCTTCTGAAGGAACTCCAACTCCTTTTGACGAGCTGTAGTGAGGTCCTTGCGGATCATAGATAGTTCGCTATTACCCTCGAAGTTGTTAGGTATTTGACGCGTATTCAGCTGGGCTTCATAATCCTCGATACGACGCTCAAGCTCACGAATCGTGCGCCGAGCAGCAGCGATATCATGACTGTCTGTTGAGGACGATTGTCGCAGCTTGGCCTGCAGCTGAAGAATTTCCTGCCCCAGACGTTCTTCCTCCTCGGCAGCTTTCTCGATTTCATCCTCTAGTGTCTTTTCGATCGCATCACGCTGCTCAATGAGAGCCTTGTTCTCATCCCTGAGGCGTCGTACTTCATTGTCAAGTTTGAGTTTGGCCGTGCGGAGGTCAAGTCTTTCTTGATCAACACGAAGGGTTTCATTGTCGTAGAATTTCGTTCGGCGGAGTTCGCCGTCAAGTTCATCCCGCTCTGCCTTGACTTCAGCCAGAGAGGAGCTGACAGAATGAAGTTCAGCAGTGATCTTGGCAACTTGGTCTTGAAGAGACTGCTTCTCCTTGGAGAGTTTGTCTAATTGAGAGTTTGCGTCCGAAAGTTGCCACTTCAATCGTGTCATCGATTCTGTCGACTGCTGAGCATCTTGCTCTGAAGTAGCAATAGCGGCCTGGGCTGCTTCAGCTCGTTGACGCCATGTCTTAAGCTCTTCCTTGAGGTCATCAATCTCAAACTGAGCGGCTTCTGAGGAGCCTGCCTTCTGGCGCATCACTCTCAGCTGCTCCTTGAGATTCTCAACCTCAACATTCGCAGCCTCTGATGCATTGGCACGCTGCCGCAAAGCTCGGAGCTGCTCTTTGAGGTCACCAATCTCTTGACTGGCTGCATCAGACGAGCCAGCTCGTTGACGGAAAGCCTTCAGTTGTTCTTTCATATCTTCCACCTCGAGACTGGCGCCTTCATGGAGATCCGCTCTTTTGCGTGCCTCCCGAAGTTGTTCCCTTAGATCGTCAATCTCCTTGTTGAGGACTTGTGTTGATGCTGCTTGGGATGAATTGGTGCGTTGTCGTAGAGACTTGAGCTGTTCTCTCAAATCTTCGCATTCTCGCTTAGCAGCCTCGGCTTCATAGCGTCCGGCGTTTTGTTCTTCATCCAGTGTTGTTTGCAGAACATCCACCTCATCCTCCAATGCAGCAACTCTTCGGACTTGTGTCTGGTGCTCAATCTGTGTCTGCCGTAGCTCGTCACGAACGGTAGAAAGTTCGTTGCGTAAATTTGTCAATAACGTCTGTCGAGTTTCGAGGGCGTCCTGAAGGTCTTCAATCTGTCGTGAGAGGATTCCTTCTTCGCTCCTGTGTCGGTCATTCTCGCTTTGAATAGCTGCTTGTAACTTTGACTCCTTGTCCGAGAGTGTGCCTTCGGCTTCCCTGAGGCGATCAATGGTTCTTTGTAAACCTGCTGCCTTTTCTTCGGCGCGATTTCGTTCCGATTCAAGATTTTGCTTCTCCGTTTCCCATTTCTCGCTGTCGTTATCGTAAAGATTGTCTTTTTCGCGGATTTCTGCCTGAAGATCCGAAATTTCGTCGTTGAGACGATCCATCTCCGCTTTGTATTGACCACGAATATCCTTTTCAATTTCTAGCGCATGCTCTCTCTCTTCCGCTAGACCATCCTCGAGATCTTGGATTTCCTTTTCTAGCTTCTGGACATCCTTCTGGAGGGACCTGGACTCAGTTGCAAGTGCATCGTGCCGGCTTTGAAGTACGTTCTTTTCGTCAGTTCGAGCTTGAAGGTCGGCCTCAAGCTGCTCGATTCTGGTTGATAGAGAATTTCGTTCGCGATCGAACTTTTCGTGGTTCTTCTTGAGCTCCTTGACGGTAGACTGCAGGGAGTTGTTTTCCTGCGTTACCTTGTGATGCTGCTTCTCCAGAGTAGCATACTCTTGGCCAGCTTGATCCAATTCCTCTTGTAAACGAGCAATCTTCTCTTCGATCTGACGAGAAAGTCCCTTCGTCACCACTGACTTATTGGCCATATCATCCTGAAGCTCTCCGAGATCGTGCTCGGCTCGCTCTTTCTCAGCCACAGCGTCCTCCATCTTGGCTTTGGCATCCTCAACTTGCTCCTCGAGACGGCGGATGTTGTGCTCAAGGTCTTGGATGGTGTCTTTGGCATCATCCAGTTCATCGTTGTGTTGAGCCTTCTCCTCCAATGCCAACATTTTTCGTTGAGCGTCCTTGGTTTTCTCTTCCGCCTCTGATACAGCATCTCTGAGGGCTTCCATTTGTTCCTTCAGGTCCTCGAGCTCGTCCTCACGCTCCGTGAGTTGCTGATCCTTCTCCCGAATGTCAGCCTCGAGATCACCGATGTCATCCTGCAGCTTTTCGACCTGGACGCTGTTCCCTTTCTGTTGTTGTAGCTGTTGCTGGAGGTCTTCGATATCTGCTTCGCGATCTTCTAATATGCGCTGCAGCTTCTCAACTTCGGCCTGAGGACTCTGGTTGGCGTATTTCCGCTTAGCCTTTTCTTGTACTTCTAGCATTTGCTGCCGATAGCTTTCCAAGTCCTTCTCGGCGGTTGTCAAGTGTTTTTTGTATCGGTGAAGTTCTCTTTGCATTGTGACTTTGTCGACCTTGAGTTCCGTGTTCTCCTTGAGGGCAGCTTCGCTAAAGCCAGGCCCAGCCTTTCGGAGCGCCTCTTCGAGGAAATGAATCTTGAGCTTTAGTCCAAAATTCTCCTTTTCGATCCTATCAATCACATTCTCCTGCTCTCTTAGCGAAAGCTGATTACCATCCTGGAGGGGTCCCTTATCACCGCCTCTCCTTCGGGGAACAGCCAACGGGGTTGAGGCAGCGCTACTGGTATCGACCTCGGGAATGGTGTTCTCCATATAAGACTGATTACGCGACCCTAGGTAGATGGACGTGTCATCGCGGGGGACGGGAGTCAGGTCACCTTCGTCGATCTTGTCTAATGCCGGTGTGTTGGGTACCGCGGAGCCATTTTCTTTGCCGAAGCGTCGCACGCTATTTCTTGTCGCTGATTTAAGTAAGGGTGTGAATTCGGCACCTCCAACGCTGGGAGGAAGGTTTCGGCGGTCGGCCAAGGGGCCTCTCTGGCGCGGGGTGCGAAGATTGATGCCGTTAGAGCGACCATTGCGGAGTTGTTGTAGGAGATTGCCCTCTTTCGGAGGTGACTGAAAGGATGCTTCTTGTGTTATATCGGCAAAGTCGGGCTGTCCGAGGTAGGTCGCATCCCCAATGTTTGTTCGCGGGGTGTCGAGCGCGCCGCCGCCAAAGTCGGGCATGATGGCGGTCGTTACGTGGGCGGTATAAATTAGAAATGCCGTGTATTAGAGACGCAATGCATGTTATGTAAACAGTGTGAAACGCTCTGCAATCTAGAGCATTCAAGTCTTGCGAAGGGCGTCTCTGGATGTGTTTGTTGTTAGCGATAAGAAAAGGTCGTGATAAAGAAGTCGTAAAGATGTGTAGGTAAGGTAGCGTCGAATTGTAAGGTAGCGCGCTATCTTAACGCTGTAAGTCGGGCAAGAAGGACCCAGACACTCTTACCACGCGCGTTTTTGTTTACTTTGGTATCCATTTCCGGCCTAGAGTCAAAACAAATCGCAGCCAATTGCCGTCATTTGTCAGTACCCAATCATATCAATGTTTGCATGACTCAGCATTGCTGTACGGTCATACCTAACCCCGCTAATGTTCTTCGCCCTAACGTAGGTAAGTACCCCAGACCTACCTAACGATGATAACATCGCCTGAAAGAATGAGGCGATAGGTTGATGAGCACGAAGAGGGGAGAAAGCATGACATGCTGAATACGGTTGATCGGCGGACTCCAGTGACACAGCGACAGCCCGATCAGAAAAAGATCTCATATCCGTACAGTGACTACCTACCTACAATCCACCAACCTCCAACCTGAACTCACCACTCACCACTCACCACTCACACCACACACCGCATCACAGTTCTTCCTATAATCGACTGCCTGCCTCATCGAGAGGCCCGCCATGTTCTTTTCCCAAGTGCCAGACGAGATAATTCAACATTTGCTCTATTATATCCCCCCAGAAGACAACCTCTCTAATTTCCAACTTGTCTCACATCGCTTAAGGCATCTGGCTAATGAACCGCTTCTGTGGAAATATCATTGTCGAAGCAATTTTAGATTCTGGCATCCCGAGCACAACCTGCAGCGTCGTTTAAAGGGTAGGGCGTCTGATACACCGTGGAAGAAATTATTCATCTTACGGAAGTTCCGCAATGAACAGCTTAAACGTCTCTTGGGCGAGATCCTTGTAAGCAAAGTTGGCCGCCTAAAGCGATATGAAAAAGTTTGCCAGCTTGGTTATGACGCCAAAGATTTTCTTCTAGAGCAGTGCAAAGCAGACCAGAATGCCGAGGATGTCTTGGCTCGACGGTGAGCAACCTCATCGCTAATCTCCCGTTCGAATACTTATCCAGATCTTTTAGATATTACAGTCAATCCCTGCTGGATAGTATCCACAGATCTATCGCCATTGACGAGTGGTACAACGTTCAACTTATGACCTCGACTCACAGCGGCCATACACAGAGCCTCAGCCTTGAGCGCGCTCTGGGGGCGTTCGATTTATTCGTTCTGCACGACCAGCCCGGCGATTTGGATGATGTAAGTACTCCTCGTATGACCAGGGTTCCCCCGGTTAACACTGCGTCAAGATTAGCGATATTCTTGATAATCTGGCAACCGAGTTTCTTGAGACTCAACCAGACATTGGTGAAATGTCAACGCGACAAAAGGCACTGGAATTAAACCGATGGCTCCGAATGAATAACCTCACAGGTTTGCGGAATCCCGAGACAAGTTATCGAAATCTCAGAAATTGTCTCATCGGCCAAGCTCTGCGCCATGAAGATCACGACTCGATTCCTATCATCTCGAGCGCCATCTTTTGCTGCCTCGCCCAGCGTTTAGGTGTCGAAGCACAATGCTGCGCTTTTCCAACTCATGTACATGCTATAGTGCTTGCAGATAAAGGAAAGACTTTAGACAGCACCCCTGTTACAGAGGACCACGCACCTCCAGAGAGGATGTACTTAGATCCATATGGCTCAAGTGAGGAGATTCCTCTGGCTGATTTACAGGCGTTGCTGTCCCGCTTTGGCTGGCAGTCGAGCACCGACACCTTCTTGTCTCCCGTGAACCCTGTCGCCCTTGCCATGCGGACAGCGCGCAATATCAGAGCCACTGCTGCCAGGGTGATTGGCGCCCATGAGCAGGCTGACCCCGAGCTTACCAGACTCATCACTGGCAATGATCCAGCCAATATAGAGGCGTCCCTCTACTCCGCACTCTGGGCGTCTCTTCTTCTTACACCGGTCGACTCCTTTGAATGGGACGAGGTTTTGGAACCTTTCCTTAACCGATTTGCAAAGAGCTGGCATGTAGATGCCTGGCTTGTTGAGAAGTACATATTTCCTTTGTACGATCGCTTTGGCCCCTTTCGTGAGAGATTCATGAGGAACAATCCTCGCAGGTGGGAAGACCCTCACGAGGTTTTAGGTCTTGTAGATGAGTTTGATGAGGTTCCACCACCTGTTTTTCACAGGAACAACGCGCGAACCCAAAGTGTTCTCTACAAGATTGGGCAGGTCTTTAGACACCGACGATATGGCTGGATCGGTGCTGTTAATGGGTGGACCGACCAGGGTACGAGGCGTTTGCCCATGCCACACACCGTGGCTATTGACGAGACGCTGGACGATAACAGCGATACAGAATTACCTAACCGGGTACGTCCCCGAAACCAAACCTTTTACACTTGCCTGTAAGTTGCCTACAACTCTAGTCCTCATTCCCGAGTTGACGTATAAATATAGACGCACAATAGGCCCTGAGCGGCATGTTGTTGCAGAAGACAATATTGTGCTGATTCAGGATCCGAGAGAGGTCCCGGAATCTTTGTTTCCTCAGGCTGGGAAGTTCTTCAAGAGATTTGATGCTGAGACTTGTACCTTTGTGTCCAACATTAAGGAGCAGTACCCAGACGATTAAAGGGTGTTGAGAATCTTTTCTTTTATGTTGGTTATCCCGATTTTTACTCTTCGGAATGCATGCTTGGTGTTCGGAAGACTTTATTATGATGGACGGCGAGCAGTCTCTCTTTAGTGGAGATCATATTTTATGATACAGGTGGTTTACGTAGCGAAAAGGTGTGCAAAGTATTGCTACAATAGAATTAGTTTCAATAGCATGAGTGAGTAGACTCTTCCGGTATTACATATGTTCTAAGCGCTCTAAGCTCTTTGTGACCCGAATACAACATCATGTCGCCTTGATTACTTCTTCCAAAACACCCTTCTCGGCAAGTTTTTTCATCCACTTGTGCAGGGCAGGTCCGTAGTCCTTTTTTCGACCTTTTACCCGCTGCTCATCATCGGAGATAGCCATCAATTCTGAGCGGTACTCGCCCATGGCAGCCTTGACTTCGACAACAAGCTCTTGGTGAAGCTCATAAGCACTCTGACTGTCGAAACCCGGCCGCTTAAGCTTTTCCTGTAGAGCGTCTGGAACGTGAGCGTTCATGATATCTTCCTTGGTGAGGTTGAAATCGGACAGTCGCGACTCGTCTTCAATGTCCAGAGGAGGTTTCTCTGCAGAGATAAGGTCCTTGAATGCGGGAAGAGATTCGGTGTTCTTGAGTAGATACTGAAGGGATGCAGCGGCGTGGGCAATAGTTTGTGCGTAGACAGTGAGCGGGCTCTGACACAGAGCTAGAAGGTTGAAAGAGAGCTGACTCTCTTCATATTGGAACATTCGGCCTTCGATTTGTGGTCTTGCCACACTTGTCCAATCGCCATTATCAGGAACGAGATCTAATGGACAGATTAGCTAAGTCCCTGAAATAGTTGCAGAGAGCTTACCCAGCCTATGAGGCCTATACTGGAGCCCATCTAATTCCCACACATAACCACCCGCGGGAACATAGGCAATGAAATGAAATCCATAATCTGTATTGGATCTCTTTTTTCGTGGAGGTGCCTTCTTCCCTCTCTTTCCTGCTGTACGCCTCCTGCTCGTGCTGGTTTTTGCGTCTGATGCTTCGTTCTCCAGACACAGATCAGCGTTGAGATGGTCCATACGACGGGTGAAAGAGTTGTGTATCTTGCGTATGAAGTTATTTTTGCTGATTTGATGGCCTCGCAGTGCAGTATTGAGGTCCTTGGTTGACTCCTTGAAGTCTCGGAGCTTTTCACCGAGGTCAATTCCTTCGGCGTTCATAACAATGTTTAGCATGGCCACAGTCGCACATGCATTACTTGTGGTCTATTCATAGTCAGAAAGGATATTTGAAGGTTTTCTGTTACCTACCTGATTCGCAAACCACACACCTGTTGCATCTTGTTCTTCGCTCTCCTCTTCGAGCCCAGGTAGATACTGAAACAGAAAGATCAAACCGTATACCGGCTGTCTAAGAGATGTTAGCAAATGCTGTGGTATAAGTCATTACTTATTGGAGTCTTACGGGAGAAGTGCGAGTGAATCTTGGTCGATGGTGAAGATCTCCTGCGCTTTGACATTGCAAACTCCCAAGTCTCGGAGAATGATGTTGAAGAAGGCTGGTTCTGACTCAAGCTCTACCCAGCCTTCCCAATCTTCGACATCCTTGAGTGACAGAGGAGCTAAGGCTTCATCAAGGAGTTCATCGGAATTTAGGCGATGGCTCAACTCGTTTGCTGCCTCGCTGGCCTCGCTGGCCTTGCGCTTCGGGTTCCTCCTGGGACGACTCATTGTGACTTGTGTAGGAGGCTTGGAAGCTAGACGAGTAGATCGACGCACAAAGGGCGCGTCTTCAAGAGACTCTCCGCCCTGAACATTGTCGTCAGCTTGAAGCTCGTCGTTCATGGCGGAACATTTATCGACGGTGATGGAAGGAAAAATGCAGACGAAGGAGAAGGGGGAGGAGAAGATCTTGCGAGTATCAAGATAAGATTACCCGGCCCGAGTGAAACTAATAAGAAAGAGAGATATATGGTTATTTGCGGTGGTCTGGGTAGGCTTTATGGTGAGACTTGGATGTCTTTCTGGTGTTTGTGCGCTGGATGCTTTACCTGCCAAAACAATAAAGCAGTGTATGCAAACTTCCAATCCAATCCATACCTAAGGTACCTACCTACCTACCTTACCATTAGGTACAAGTAGGTAAGGTAGGTACCTAAGCAAAGAGGGGCTTCTAGGCCTCACCTTGTGCGTGAATGAAAGAAAAGAGCTCAAACTATCATCATCGGTAGCTACCTATCCGCCTCTGACAACGGTATGCAGTGCTTAGCAACGGAGAGGGTGGCGCGTCTACATATAAAGCACATTAGAGTCTTGATAACTTATTTCTACAGAGGGGCGTCCCCGGACGTCGGGTAAATATATACCTGTGAGCTAGCAGGATTTGCTCTGTTGAGCTATCAATTCATCGTACGCTTCAAAAAGAGCTGTCATATGCTGCATGAAGATGAAGTTGATAATGAGTATGAAGACAGCAGAAGACAGCTTCATGCTGTAGCCAATAAGCATTCAGTTTACCTGTATTGTTAGCTCAAAACCATAGCTATCAGCCAATCAGTATCATGCATGAACATATCGTAAAGATATATCTACCTGTATTTTATTAATTAAGTACCTAACGGCGGAAGACGGTTGATTGTTGTTATCAAAGAAAACGCCTCTTTAACTCAATCTCATCAGCTCAATGTCCGAAAGCGTTCCATTTGCAAAGCCACCTAGAGGTAGGTAGGTACCTTAGGTACTGAAGCTTACCTAGGCGCCAACTGGCCTGTATCCACTGTAGCTCCAATTTGCGGGCCAGTCGCGTCCACCTCAGTGCAGTACAGCCAGACCAGACGTGACGCAGTCCAAAGGAATTTCCATCATCCACCCGTGAAAACTACATTCACTTTAGTATCAAAACATTAACTGCAACAACCAATCTCCAACCTTGCACCTCACAACGCGCAACGACCAGTCGCCCCATCATCTACAGGCTGCGACTCGGTTCTTCCAATTATTGATTTCTCTTTTAGGCGCGTCTATTTCTCCGTAATGCGAATGCCATGAGCACATCGACTCCCCGCCTGCGGTCTGGGTTCCCAGCTACCCCAGCTACCGCTGCTCGACGACACAACAATCCACAGACTCCTAGCTCAGCAGGCTCACCGTCATACGGAAGGGATTCTTCAGCGAGGTCACCTTCTCTCCCTCTTGCACCTGAGAAGACGCAGCCCCAGGGCGCCGTTAGCCAGCCTGTCATTCCTCTGACCGTTCTCGATGCTCCCCAACAACGTCTTTATGCATTTGGCGTCTACTTCTTGTTGTGGGCTTGGAAGTTCTATGACTGGCTTCAGGTGGTTGAAGATGGCGACTATTCCTGGCTCCTCTTCCTGAAATGGATCTTTATCGACTTTGTCTTCCTATTTGGTGTACCAGAATTGAGGATACCCTGGCTTGAGCTCTCCCAGTCTGTTGTTACCGGAATCTTCGTCTTACAGCTGGCATTCAACTGGATGCTCATGTTTAATATTCCTGTAAGCTCTCGGTCGTCATCACAATACTGACTAGCAAAACTAACCCAAGTGTAGATCCCACTGCATTCGTGGCTATTCGGCTTCTTCAAAGTTCTCTACGACCGTGAATTATCAGTTTCCGAGCATAATGTCAAAGTCTCGACCATTCTCAACAACCACTCCCTCATCATGGGAAAACAGATTATCAACATCTTGCCTGAAGGTTCTGCAATCCTCAACCCCGAAGCAGCTCCGTTCTGCCTGGGCGCAAAGCCAAAGAATGTCGCATCTCTGCCTATCTACTTTAATGCCACCATCCCTGCCGAAATTGAATTGGTTCGCATTGACCTCGAAACGAACAAGGAAGAAATAATCAAGATTTCAAACCGGGAGGTCAACAAGGTAGCCAAGCAAATTCGAGAACATACTGCCGATCAGACTACGTCCGGTTTTCAGTGGGACTATCCGGTTAAGAAACCGGGTGTCTATCGACTTGGACGGGTTTTGGACGAGTACAAGCTAGAGGTTCAGCGCGCCACCAGGGATACATATGTGGTGCCCTGCCCTCAAGCAAGAATTCGAGCGTCTTCAGATCCCCAGCGCTGCATTCAAGAGCTTTCTGATCTCTCCCTCGACGTCTACGGTACTCCTCCTCTCAAGATTGTGTACAGCCGTACGATCAATGGCAAAGATCACAGCTTCCACTTCCAGAGTCTCCAGCCTGATGGATTCTCATCACCTCTTCTCACGGCTTCTTCCAGTCTTGTTCTGGAGAGCCAGGATGATATAACTTGGGTGCGGCCTTCCAAGGTGACTGTTGGTCTTAACGAGTCTATGACTTCTGCTGGAGAGTGGGAATACTCGATCGATGAGGTGCGCGATGCCTTCGACAACATTGTCAAATACGCCGACTTGGAAGAGGATGAAAAGGCCCGTTCAAAGGGTCTCAAGTACGGCTTCAAAGTCAAGGAGCGACCTAGGGCGAGCATGAATGGTTGCGACCTGCGTAATCCCTTCAAGGTTGCCAAGGGCCGTTCCGTCAGGCTTCCTGTAGACTTCTCTCTGGCCGGTTCGAAAGACGATACATCCCACGAGGTCACGTGGGATTTCTCGCCCATCAACTCGCTCACCAATAGTGGTGAGCATGGCGATCAGGTCTCAATTGGAAACTATAACGCTAAGAATGCACTGGATAAGCCATTTGTTTCGGAGCCAGGTCTCTACACTTTAAAGACCGTGTCAAGCGGGTCTTGCAAGGGTGAGGTCAAAGAGCCGTCTTCATGCCTTCTCCTAAACCCATTGGAGCCTTCGCTCTCGATTCGCTCAGAGGAGATCCCCGATAAATGTGCAGGTAACTCGGTTGGACTGCGGGTGGACCTGGATCTCGTTGGAACACCGCCATTTGTTGTTCGGTACGACATCGTTACCAGTGACGGGCATATTGAGAAGCAATCTCACCGCGTCTCTGGTCTGCGATCTCAGCTGGAACTGGTGCCCAAGATGGCAGGTCACCACAAATACGTCTTCAAGTCCATTGATGATGCTGTTTATGACAACCTGCCTCTCACCGGCGAGGACAAGGTTTTGGAACAGGTTGTGAAGCCTGCCGCCTCAGCCAAAATCGCAAGTACCACCGGTGTTATCAATGCTTGTCTTGACTCGGAAGTTGAACTCGATGCCCTCCTTTATGGTGAGGCTCCCTTCAATCTGGAATGGGAGATCGTTCATGATGGTAAACGCAAGTCTGAGCGAGTCACTGGTGTTCAAGAGAATAGCTTCAGGATCAAGACCAACACCCTCCGCAAGGGCGGAGAGTATATTCTTGCGTTGAGCAGTGTCCAGGATAAGCGAGGCTGTAAAACTTTCCTTCAGGACCAAGTCAAGATCGCTGTACGACGGCAGCAACCTAGAGCCGCCTTTGGCTTTGTCGAACATAAGCAGAAGATCATGGCCGTGGAAGATACTCACCTACGACTGCCCCTCCGTCTCGAGGGAGAACCTCCTTTCGAGATCAGCTACAGGAACCTCAACGGTAATGGCGAAGTGTTGACCAAGCGCGCCAACAACGCCAACGACAACCTGCTTGTCAAGTCACAGGGCGTCTATGAATTGACGGATGTGCGAGACAGCCAGTGCCCTGGATCTGTCGTGCCAACAGCATCCCAATTCGAGGTGGGCTGGTTCCCTAGACCAGAGATCTCGATCGTGGAGTCTCCCAGTATCACTTCGGACGGCAATACCTTGGTCAAGCAAGACATCTGTGAAGGAGACATTGACGGCTTCGAGGTCAATCTCAAAGGTAAGCAGCCAGCAGCATTTAACCCGAGATTCTCGCTGACTAGTTACAGGATCACCCCCTTATCATGTCGAATACGACGTTACCCACAAGTCATTCCAAGGCGCAAAGGCATTCACGCGGAAGGATTTCGACGCCGCCCTCGCCAAGGCAGCCATTTCTATGGATACCACCAAGGCTGGCGACTACACCTACAAGTTCTCTGCTCTTGCCGATAATCTCTACAATAGCGATAAGAACTTCAGTCCTCTTACTGTTACGCAGCGCGTGAATGCCAAGCCTGCTGCCGGGTTTACAAAGCCAGGTCAGTCGTTCAAGTATTGCATGGAAGAGCAGGAGCACGAGGACAGGATCCCGATCAAGCTTACGGGAGTTGCTCCCTTTTATGTCGAGGTTGAGATCAAGCATCAAGCTGGCTCACCCGCCGAGACGTATCGAATTCCGTCGATCGACTCAAACACGTATGGTATCAGGATTCCTCGTCAGCACCTCCGTCTTGGTGCCCAGCAGGTTCGCATTCGTACTGTTAGAGACGCTCGGGGCTGCCAGCGCAAGTACGAGATTGGAGGGCCCTCGGTGCAGATCCACCTCTACGAGGCGCCATCCATCTACCCTCTCGAGTCTCGACGCGACTATTGCGTTGGCGAGCGTATTGCATATACTCTGTCTGGTACACCTCCATTCGACATCTCATACGACTTCAACGGCCGATGGAATGCTAAGTCGCAAACAACCAACTTTCGCCGTATTGCGGAGAAGCCTGGCGATTTCGTCATCACTAGCATCTCGGACAAGGCCAGCGAGTGCCGTGCTGCGGTAAACATCCCCAAGACTATCCACCCGCTACCCAGTGTTCAGATCAGCCGTGGTAAACAATCCCGGGTGGACATACACGAAGGCAACGAGGTGGATATTCTGTTTGAGTTCTGGGGCACGCCACCCTTTGAGTTCACCTACACTCGCAGTTCCAACGCCAAGAAGGGGCAACGCAGTGTTGTGCTTGAAACAAGACATGATGTGTCTTATGAACACAGCAAGGTGGTCAAGGCGAGCCAGGAGGGTACGTACGAGGTTGTTGCGATCAAGGACAAATTCTGCTCGTTCTCGACTCAGCAGGTGGAGAAAAAACAAAGAAGATAGAGCTGTTAAAGACGGATTGAGACATGATATGGGGTAAAGAAAGATAGTTTGAAAAAATTTGACGTTTTGGCTGTTTGATAGGTAATGAAGGGATTGTACTGCCAGGGGCGAGGACGATCAACAACGAGGAGGGACACTGAGTTGTATATATGCATCTATACCATGGCATGGCGTTAAGTAGGGTTAATCAGAGCAAGATTGAATAAGTAAGACTTGTTACGTTTATTCAGAGAAAGGAGTGCTTGTGTCACAGGCCTGAGGCTCTTATCAAGAGGAAGAGCGATATGTTCGAATGAATCTCCCCCCTGCTCATGCATCAAGCTACAGATTCTTCTGGAGTCTAGATGGGTCGAAGCACTTCGTCTGTCCGTGGCTGGCTCTGTAGCCATGCCCAAGAATTCACATCAGCGCCAGTCAGTGCCAACACGCCCGCTGGTCGGACCAATTCCAATCAGGTTCTTTTCGATAACACCACGGAGCAGTTACAGGCCAGTTTCTTACTGACTAACTACCTAAGGTAGTAAGTAGGTGGCCATTCTGGATCCGGAGCCCGGTAGATGGGATAAGCAATCGTTCCAGGCGTGCCTAAGGTAGCTAGCTTAGGTAGCTATATTCAATAACCTCTGGTCGAATCTCGAGCTTGTGGTGACATGCTCACCAAACCACCCTTCAGCGGGTGCACCACACTTTGTTGTGCCTTGCCGCCACAAGTTCAACGGTCGCTCTTATGTATAAGCAATGGAAGTGTGCTTGGTCTGAGCACAATAAATAAATAAATAGTCCCTGGGCCCGCTCGGACGGATCAGCAACTGAGAGACAGGCATTGGCTAACTATAGCACGGATACAGAACAAGGTCCTCTCAGGCGATTGACATTGATGCCGACGTCATCTCTCATGTTATTTAGTGCCAAGACTGGTCCTGGCCTCGGTAGTGTCTTGTCTCGACCTTCTAGTCTTGCAGCAGCGCAGTCTCGACTATTCCAAAGCCATGCCATGTTAAAGTATAACAGGGTCTGGATGACAGGGGATAGAAATTGGATAAGGTACCTTGCACCAGATCTCTCTCTCTCTCTCTCTCTCTCTCTCTCTCTACTTCGCAAGGTAAGAGGAATATTTCCCTCCACGTTATCATTTATTAGGTCACCAACCCTCAAGCACAAGCACAATAGGTCTATCAGTGGTTGCTATCAATGGTTGCACAAGATTCAGCTACGTCCACTACCGTGCAACACAAACACCGGCTCTATACCGCATTTCAGTGCACAACCCCAAACGGTCCAGGCCAAAGCCAGAGCTCAACGGCACCCAAATCTGCGGTGCAACGGCTGACGGACACGCTATAGGCAAAAAGCCCCTTCTGAACAAAGCCCATCGAGGGAATTCGTGTGCCCAAACTCGCTCCAACCCCACCATTCGAAACGGTCCAGAACTCAATCGATCTGCACCTCCCTGTGCCACACCTACACAACCTTGCAAACGTTAACTTGTTGTAATAAGGACGTGCTGTGCTGTGCTGGGCTGGGCTGGGTATTTATATCTGTCATCTGTTCTCTCTGCTGCTTGAAACACTTTTGGTCAGGCGTTTCCGTCATTTCCGTGCTTCTTCTCTATCTACCTACTCCACAGCCAACTTGACTTTTTTCCATATATATATCACAATACTACCCATATACTACCGGTTAAACCAACTATTCAAACATCCATACTCAACTCCCTTCCAGAAGCAAATGTCCAATATGATTACAGCCTGAACCAAGAGGTCAGTCAGGTGATGTGCGAAGCTTCACTGGACGGACGATACCCTCATTCATGCCCATGGAGTCGATCTTAACCACTCAGCACTTTGGGACCACCAAGAAAGCAAAAGTGTTGCGTGCTGGGCCAGGGCTGGCACCCTAATGACAATGATATTATCGCAGGTATCAAAAGCTCATTCATCAGACGTTCCAAACACTCCCGAAACAAATCCACGAACGCGCCGTTTCTGCCAATGCCAGGGACAGCTACCTGCCTGCCTGCCTGCTGTATCTCTGCTGCATGTCTTTGTTCGTCAAGGGATCCGGGCTCAATGCGTCTCCCCGATCATAAATGCGAAATATACGACAACAAAATCCTTCTTCCACGACAGCCAACACCAAGAAGCCATCATCAGTCTTAGAATACCCATACTGTCTCGCTCCAAACGCCATACTCCTCATGATGTAGCCTCAAGCGTACATCAGGCACATATCACTATATCAGTGGCTCAAACGTAAGTCCGCTGGCGCTTTTCTGGTGGGCTTTGGCCATCCATTCGCCCTTGGCTGCTTTGTGAGATGCTTGTTGGGAAACTAGCTCGGCTCGCGCTGGTGGGCGTCAGGCCGTACTGGTTTGCGCCATTGACCATGCCATAGCCTTGGTCCATCCCTGCGGTCATAGGAGACTGCTGCGGCATCTGGCCCGGGGACCAAGTGGCGCCAGTCGCCGGCGGCGTGGGCGTTGTCTCGAACTTGAAATTTGTTCCACCGGGAGTGTTCAAGTTGCTCGGCGGGTTCATGTAACCTGCGCCACCAACTACATAACCTGAGCCTGATTCTTGTTGAGTCGAAGGGTCATAACCCTTGAGGAGATAGCTCAAGTGATTTTCGACAATCTTCTGCATTCCGCTCTTGGTGAATGGCTTAGCCAGAACTCCGTTCATGCCTAGACATGTAAGATTAGTTCCCATGTTCGTTCGCAGCTCCTGCTTCGGCTAGCGCTTACCGTGTTCAAAATAGCAGTGGACCTCGTCAGATCGAATATTCGACGTCATAGCGACAATGGGAATGGCAGGGCAGTCTTGCCGTATATACATGGTTGTCGAGACACCATCCAGCTTGGGCATTATGATGTCCATGAAGATCATGTCGAAATGATCGCGGGCAACACTAGTGATGCGGCTATACGCGTCTGCTCCGTTTTGCTAATCAGTGGTCAGTTAGGTGGCCCAAGAAGGGTATTGGGAAAATCACATACAGCATGCTCAACTTCACAGCCCATCGACTTGAGAAACTTGATACCAATCTTAGCACAAGTCGGGTCATCTTCAACAAGGAAAATCCTGGGTTTTCGTGAAGCCCAGGTGAGGGCCGAGTTGGTCGACGAGTTAGAGTTTGCGTGTGTTTGGATGTTGATGGGCTGGGGAGCAGGAACCTCCTGCATGGCGTTGGCGCTGGACTCATTCGGCATTGCATAAGGGATCTTGTGGATGTGATCCGAGTGGAAAGGATCGATGCCGACGGTTTGACCCACCGGGTACACGGGGTAGCGGTTGATGTCGTTCATTGGATCATGCATCATAGGCATCGAGGCTTGTGGGATGACAACTGCGGAGTCTGCCGGAGATCCATACACGCCCTGAAGACGTTCCAGCTCTCGGTCGGCAATTTGATCAGGTGTCACGCTAGACAGAAGCTCACGAGCCCGTCGCAGTTCTGGTGCCGAATCGTCACTACCATCCAGAGGGGATGTTCCGACATTGAGGTGCATGCCCTGTTGATGACGGTTGCCTGAAGGTGAGAGGAAATTAAGCATTTCGTGCTGTGATTGCTTTTGCGCATTGAGCATTTTTTGCAAAGTCAAAACCTCGTTCACAAGAAGTCGGTTGGTCTGAGACACTTCGGTGAAGAGCTCCTGGAGCTGCTGCACTTGCTGCTGGGTAGCTGTCAGTTGTTCAGTCATGACACTGATGTGATGACTAGTTGTGAAGTCCTCTGTGGCTTGTGTCCTCCTGGGTGCTGGGGCCTTTCGACGAATGTTATCGAGATCGTCCTTGCTGCCCACCCTGAAATTGGGATGCTTGAACTCGAGAGTCTAGCTTTTTGGTCATTATTGGCTTCAACATCTAACGGTCAGGTAAACTCACATTGGCACCATTGGCCGCAGATCCACTATCATTTGTTTGTCGCACTTTATGAAAATCGTACTTGTTCAATTGTCGGACAAAGCTGGCCATGTTGCTGTGCTTGAAGTGCTTAGGCAAGATTGAACGTGTAAATTTTTCGTTCTAGCGCTGTAAGTATTTGAAGATTGTAGTCAATTACAGTTCAGGCCTACCTCAACAACAACGAACGTATCGCCGTCTTTTCCCCATCTTGCAACGTCTTGATGCGCCGGATCTTCGAGCATTCTTGAATCTGTTAGCATTGCATGCACAGGCAGCTACAAGTAGCCATACCGATAAAGCTTGCGAACCTATCAGAGGTGTCAGTTGTGATGTAATCAGCCACTGTCGACCTGTCGACTTACAAACTCGCTGGCATTGCTGCCACCAACCCCGGGGGTTGAGGTTCCGTCGCCAGACATATTATGCGTTTATGTAAGGAGTGCCTTTGGTACTCTATGTTTTGCTTCGAGATGATTTCGCCGCCGGTCTGCTATTAGAACAATACGATTGTTCAAGAGTCGATTCGACGGATAACGGATGGAAGAGGCGTTTAGCCGGGCCGAGTCGCCGTTGATCGTTGTCGAACCTTAGATAACAATAAGTTTAAAAAAAGAACGGTTCTGGTTCTTTTCAACAGAGGAGGAATAGTTCTCGATGCGCCGAGCTGAGATGATAACGAATGGCGTAAGGGCTAGATGCAGACTCGAGAACTGGACGCGTTGATGTTCAGTCGTCACCAGCAGGTCCAGGGGCTAGAAGGCTTTGCTCGCTAGAGTGCTCCAGATTGAATAAAAGGGTCTTCGCAGGGAGATCGAGGGCGATGATGCGATAGATGAGGGCCGTCGCAATTGCAAGACCAAGGGGCTGAAAATGGAGGGAATGAGGAACGGGAAACGGGGACAGGGCCTGAGTTGTATCTCAAGACAGACAAAGTTGGGAGGCCGTGTGAGCGGGAGTGGGCACAGGCGTGGGTGGAACGGAATAGCCTGAGCCTGCTTTTGTCTCTGAACTCGAGTGGCTTGGCTTTGGCGGGGGGTTGTAGTGACTTAGCTCTTGGCCTGGAGATGTGGATATTGCCAGGTACTCGATACCTAGCGCACCTCGCTCAGCATGCTCTCTTCCGAGAGCAGATGGCACTTCCCACTTGGGCTGGGGCAGGGGGATCTGTGCTTTTGCTGGTACTGGTGCTGATGTCGCTGCTGATGCTCTGAGCAAGGCGAAAGAGAAAAGCTTGAGCCGGAGTGGGCTTTTCCAGCCAAGGTTGGTTTAGCCTCAACCAAGATCGCGGTGGGAATGAAGCGCTATTGCGCGAACAAGTCTGGCGGCCGTCCCTGTGGGGTGTCCCCTTGTGTCCATCCCAAAGCTTTTTGGTCCTTCACAGCACTCCATGACCCTTGGTTGGCTGTCCGATTGTACTGGAGATCGTCCCCAAATTCGACTGTGTGGAGGTGATCATGGCGCACCGTGGCCACTATGTGACCTAAGCTTCGTTTGGAAGATCGCTAGCTGGTGAAGAAGTGAGAAGTGAGAGAGAAAAAACCACCCAGCTGTTGAGATATCCATTCTACTACTGACTGTCCTGGCTTCGGCGCCATGTTGATCGTTCTCGCGCTGTGCCAACGGAAGACAGGTCGACAGCGCATCCACTACAAATACGAAGCCGGTTACGACGAGACATTCGCTGCCAGAATGACAGGTCCGTCAGATTTGTGTTCCTCTTTCTTTAGCTGCATTGTTTCCGTCACTCCTGGCTTGGTTATTGTCAGGAAGGCTGTTGGAGCTGTCCCGTGTCTTGGTTCCATTTGTAAAGCCATGCAGGGAGGCGGATGCACGTAGTGTTATTCAAGACTTGGGTAGCCGACAACAAAGGTAAAGAATGCTTTACTTGATGTAGCAATCGACACCTGGCCAGCTTTGTGTCCAAGTGTTTGCACTATTGTGTCTGCTTAAACTTCCAACGTGACCAATCAACTCAGACTTTAACTAGATGAGAAAGTAGCCGCAAAGTATTTCTAGTGTTGAGTCCTGGGGCCACGTTCCTGGCTGCATTTGTAGCATGCTGTGGAATGCTGGGAATTTCTCTCACTCGATCAAAGGAAGACACATGTCGTGGTTGCAGCTCATGACTCGGGATTGGAGACCCAGCAGTCTGGAAATCTGACTACTGTCTAATCATGTAGCCACAACCATAGTTCTCTCTGATACAGCAACATTGATTGACATCCGATGCCTATAGTCGGAGTTTGGATGGTATTGATAATGCGTCTGCCTATTTCCAGGCTCCAGACGGAGGCATATCGTTGTTAGCTAAGCTCGGCGGTTTCCTGGCCAAGCGAAACGCCAGCGTTCTTAACTAAACAGTAGTGAGACTCCCAGTTATTGGGGATGAATAATCCAGGGCTTGTCTTAAGACTGGGTCGCCCTCGAGGTGCATTAAAACATGACTGGTGTTTCCATACAGCTTCAATGTGAGGGTCGGTCAGGTTTTCTTAGACCATGTAGGTTGTGCTGACAGAGGACCCAGTATCGGGCGCTGGCACCCTGTGAAAAGATCTGCAAGAGAGAATCACAATGCAGCAAGATCGGGGCATCGACACGGCGCCAGGGTTAAAATACTGAGAAAACCTGAGAACCTTACATTGCAACAGCGTGGCCTTTGCCTTGGAAGCTCGCTGAAGAGACATGAGGGAAACGTTCCGGGAGAATAGCTTGTGAGAGTGAGGAATCAGTCCGCTAATGACCACTTGCTATAAGCGTTTCGGTTATCGTCAAACCAGAATCATAGAAGGTCAGCCAAGAACTGAGACGACACACTCAGCCTCAGCCAATGCTTGAATACTGGCCGCAGCATATCAGGTCTCAGTGGTGTCCTTGCCCGGAATGGTCATCTTTCCTCGCATGCCGTTGTACGGATTTAGCTGTAATAAGGGAGATCGGCGAAGCTGAATAGAGACCAAGCAATGTTGAGTAACATTGAAAGTGGAAGCCGGAACTCGATCTAGCAATACTAGACCAGGGTATGATAATGTTTCTTTTTAGCCTGTTCTTTTTCGCGTCTATTCCTGGTATAGGACATCGAGCACTGTCCTCTACTGTACGGTTTGGGTGCTTTGTGGTCGTCGGGTAGGGGGTGCTGAAGAAGCGAATGCTGCATCGTATTGAACGTCAAGATAAACTCTTGAACTACCAAGAGTCTCTGTCAAGGAAGCAATAGTTTGTTCAAATGTGGAGGTCAAGATAGAAACAAGCGAGAGGTCCATGATCGGTCGAGACCGTGGCCGTTGGCAAAGAACGAGGGCGAGAACGATGCGGGTAGCTGCCTTCATTGCAACTGTGTGGGCGGATGCGGGCACACTGTGCACGAACCGCAGATATGGAAATCGCAATCTATCACCTGCCTAAAACTAATCTGGAGACCTAACACAGTGCACGGCTGAGAATTCCTTAAAAGGGTAAAGAAAGAAGGGAGGGTCCAGCGCTCGTACTGAGGTACTTCAGAAATCCTTCTTTTATTACTTCTTCAAAATTAGGGCCTATTTGCGTTTAACGACAGGGGGAGAAGACCCTGATTTCCTGAGATTTGCCTTACCTTGGTAACTAATTGCTGAAAATCCTCAGGTGGAAGACTTTTGTCGGCCTGGCCCTGGTCTAAAACCATCATCTAGGTAGGCACAGTCTGTACCCATGAGCGGCAATAAGGCAGCTTGGAAGTACATTTCGCAGGATCGTCACATCTACACACTTAGTACCCAGGGTGAGGTAGGTCGAGGGCATCTACAAAGCTTGGTCATCACCGCAAACTACTAACCTACTTGACTTGCGACTATCTAAATTGAGAGACATCTGCATCAAATTCTACGACCGAGACATACCCAGGACCAAGACATCTAAAAGACACTTGCGGATGCCTTAGTGAATGTACTGAACACAAACAACATTTGACAGCCACACTAATCCACAGCCATCTCCCGGCCGGCAAGGTTTCGTTGCATGGTAGGTAGTCTCATCGCTGTGACTATCATACTTCAAGTTATGTCTCTCACTGTCTCGGACATTTCCCTTGTTCGTCGAGGAACCGGATCCAACAAGGGACAACTCTATAGTTGATGCTTGGACAATTCCAGCTGCCGGAAGCCCCATCCACTCTCTAATTTAGCAGATGGAATTTGTTGTTTTCCCTGCTCAGGAGGGAAGATGCCCAAAAAGCAATCAAACGACCCGAAAGTTGTCGGACCGCCGGCGAAGCCGCATAGATAAATGTTGCCTCTCTGGTTTAGTCCCCGGTCGGACGCTACCGCCTCCCGGAACCGAAGCGACACCAAGTCTTCTCATTCGATGAGTACTGCCTGTTCCTGAGCATGTGCCTGTCGTTCATATGCCACCAGGCTCGTGCTTGAACGGGCTTCATTGACAGACGCCATTATCGAACCAGTTTTCGAGTGTCAGCTGTCTGTCAAAAGTCAAACCCCCTCCTCCAAAACCAATAGCTCCTTGGTAAGCGAAACTTAGACGCTCGAGCGTCTCCGCTTGCCGAGAAACAAACAAAGCGTAATCACAACTACTGAGGTACCTTTTGGAGATAACAAATATGTGAGTGTTGGGTGTTTTCAGGATTTGACTGGTCCGCGTGTTACAGCCAAGGCTCCGGATATAGCGAGCTGAAGTGTTATGCCTGGTATGTATAGCCAAGTGTAGTATGGAATGTCCGCCGAAGTCTATCGGGACTCATTGTTCGGCGTCGGGTAATATTATTTCCATTACAGGTCGTCGAGGGTTTGAACGATTACCTCAGCAGAGCAGCTTAACCAATTCACCGAGGTGAGAGCCCCTACACCGGGGTGAGGTGGGGAGGTAGGTTCCGTTGATTGAGTCACTGGAAATTTGACCTAACCCCACGGTTCGCGTGCGCTTCAACTTAAACTTCACAATACGCCCAAATATCTTTCGGACGCAACGCTCTAACCCCGACAAGTAACCATGTCGCACAAGGGCAATAGTGGCAAGGGCAAAAAGTCCTCAAAATCAGGGGCTGAGAGCAAAAGCGAGGATGTTCTCCAGGCGGTTGTAGGTGACATGGCGGGGTATCTTTTTCTTCAAGACCAGCGCGAGCTCACAGCGTATTCTTCAGGTACTCGCCGACTCCTTTCAAGACAGATTCAAGCCCTTTACCATCGAGAAGCCAAGAGTATGTCCTCTTATTCGCATCGACCCTGTGCTCGTACTAATGGGCTTATTCGCAGTGTCTTCTCCCACTCGCAAATACCCCCCTCATCGAATATACCCTTGAATTTCTAGCCATGAACGGTGTCAACGAAGTCTACATCTACTGTGGTGCTCATACCGACCTAGTAGAAGACTACATCAGCCGATCTCGGTGGTCAGCAGCCGCGCGCACATCTCCCTTTTCCGTTCTACAATTTGTCCGAGTCTCGGATGCACGATCAGCCGGTGATGTCCTACGCGATATGGACAAGAGATCTCTTGTCGACGGCGATTTTATCCTCGTGCATGGCGACCTCGTGTCCAACATAATGCTCGATGGTGCTCTGGCGGCGCACCGAAAACGGAGGCAAGACAGCGCAGCCAACATCATGACAATGGTGTTGCGCAGTGGTGGAGAGGATGATCACCGAACAAAGACAAATGGAATCACACCCATCTTTGTGGTCGACACAAAGACTCAACGGTGTCTTCATTACGATGAGATGAACCCCTTGGCAAGCGATCGATACATGTCATTAGATCCAGCTGTCGTGGATGAGCTATCAACTGAATTCGAGATTCGATCCGACCTCGTCGATGCTCAGATCGACATTTGTACGCCCGAGGTACTTGCGCTTTGGTCAGAAAGTTTCGATTACGAGCTTCCCAGGAAAAACTTCCTTCACGGCGTGCTCAAGGATTGGGAACTGAACGGCAAGATGATTTATACCGAGATTTGCGAGGAGGGTTACGCAGCCCGAGCAAGCAATCTGCAGCAGTACGACGCCATCAGTCGTGATATTCTAGGCCGGTGGACGTATCCCTTCATTCCAGAGTGCAATATTGTCCCTAAGCAGGCTTACCAGCGTCACAGACCTGCGGTTGTGGTCGAGCAAGGTGCATTCTACGCAAATACATCCGAAGTCCAGAACTCGGTCCTCGGACGCAACAGCAACATTGGCCCAGGAAGTAAAATCTCAAACAGCATAATTGGGCGAGACTGCAAGATCGGCAAGAACGTCGTCTTGAAGGACTGTTACATCTGGGACGACACCACAGTCGGGGACGACGCCAGAATATACCGATCTATCGTGGCAGATTCAGCCATTATTGGAGAGAACTCGACTATAGCAGAAGGCAGCCTCATTTCCTTCGGTGTCAACATTGGCAAGAGCATTATACTACCCAAAGATACTGTCATTTCATGTTTCGATTCTGAGGGAAATTCCTTAACGCCGGATACCGAGCTGCTTGGCTCTTGTACCAATGCTGCAGCATTCAGGGACCCTGAGGATGATGAGGTTGACGAGAGAGACCCATGCCAGCTTCAGAAGAGTCTCATGTACAACCTTTCCCAGTTCAATATCTCCACCTCATCGGTGTCAACACTGTCTTCCGAAATCTCTGAAGATATTCCGGATGAGAATTCCCTGCACGTCGACACCACCGACCCCTCCCGCCGCACGTCCTTCGCCTCCGATGATGCTGGCGACAAACTCCCATTCCATAGCGAGGCCGTACACGGTCTGGTCGACGCTCTTCGTGCCGAGTCCGGTGATTTCGATTCGGCCAAGCTTGAGTTCATGGGCTTGCGTCTCTCCAACGATGCCTCGGACGCTATGATGCGTCGAGCTGTGGCCACCGCATTTGCTCGTCACGCAGTCGAGCTCATGACCCCGGAGCATGGCAATCTCGAACCCAGCAAGGCTGCTGAACAAGCGCTAAGGGCTCGCAAAGGTGCAACAAAGTTTATCAATGAAGTCGGAATTGGCGGCGATGATGATAATGAGGCCGAACAGGTCGAGTTCATCCTCGCGCTCCAGAAGGCTCTCACGCGCTCCCAGGGACCCGAGCAGTCCCGTGTTGGCACTCTCCTCGCCGCAATGCTACAACAGCTATATGCGCTCGATATCCTTGAGGAGGAGGGTATTCTGGGTTGGTGGGGGAATGAGCGTGCTGTTGAAGGTGAGGCTATGGCATTGCTGAAAGAAAAGTGCCGCGTGTTGGTGGAGTGGTTGGAGAACGCCGAGGAGGAGGATGACAGCGATGAGGAATAGATGGTTATGCATCATTCTATCTGTAGGGATCACGGAGTACAAAATAAACAAAGGGACGTGGCTTCTCATAAATATAGTATAACACAAGGCACCTTGCTACCTGTTTATATGGTATCAGTCAGGGTCTGGACTGTCGCCGGTAATCGTAAGAACTGAGAATATCGTGTTTAGATATCGCGTTCATCCAGACTCTGGTATGAACTTCTCATTCTACCGCTGACTTGTATGAAGATGGGGGGAGAACTAATTCGTCTGCTGCATCTATCTATCACGCTCAATAGGAGTATCGTCAGCTTGATTTCTTCTATCTGCCTTAGGAATCCGAGCTGTGCTAAGTCATGTGCATGCAAGATTAGAAATCGCATGGGCTGTTCTGGACACACTTCTTGAGCAACCCAATACGGAGTACAATTCGTCAAAGCCTCCAGTGATATGGGATACCTTGCTTAAAAATAGTAATGATAATATTGAGCGTTATGATACCCTCCTCGAGGAGTGTCATGAAATATCACCAACCTTGACTTAATTGCCGTATTATAACTGATTTATAAGATAGTCCACCGGCTTAGTCTTTGCTCGACCGTAAGCTAAATGGAACTGGCCTCAACATGGAGTGTCCTCCGGCTCGACGAGCCCTGCACAAATGTAGCGCTACAGTTGTGGCATCTTTGATACGCACGATTTCTGCCTGTTCAATAATTACCTGTATCTGCGATGGCTGATGATTGTCTACCCTATATCGTCTAGTCTAAATTCTCCAGATGTCACAACTGATTGACTAAAGTTTATGTTTTGATTTGATTTGTTTGCCCGGGATATCTGCCCGGGTATAGAGAAGTCTTATAAGCGCCTATGTATAATATGTTCTTATGTTCTTATGTTACTTATCCGACTTTACCTGTTCACTCCGTCTGATACACACATACCTACCCACCCCTGTTGTGCTTTACTTACTTATCCCTTGAAGGCCACTATTCTCTAGAAACGCTATCCAGAAGATGAGAAACATTCTGGCCTTGGCCTGGAATGCAATCCATTGTGACCTAAATAATGCGGATAACCAGCACAGCCATGAGACGACTTGTAGCTGTAGTGGTAAGCGACATGATAGCAAAACCACACGAGTCATAACCCAGTAAATGACACGACACGATTCAGTTCTTCATCGCAAATCATTCCCCTTGATAGCAGAATGGCGGTGATCATGAGTCGATAAAGGACGCGTCAACATTGGCGATATTCGCAAGCAACTATCACCAAACTCACCACCACCACCACCACCGTCCCCAACAACCCTTGGAGTTCAAAAACCCATGTGCATTACCAACCGAGATCGTCGCTGTTGGGATGAAAATAGCATTTCCAAAAATAGGGAGTAAAGGGGTTTCTTATTTTGGGCATCTTGGCCTGTCTCTCACCAACAACGCGCCATTGAGATTGCCGGAGCCGGCGTACTATCCAAGCAACGATCAGCCCCCTTCACCACCAAGACTTTGCAGTCACGACAGAGGAGACCAATTCAGGTACAGGAAGCGTGGAGAAGGGGGGCAGGAATCCCCAAAAACCCCTTCAAGGAGGGCAGATGCGCATGGGTAGGATGTGCGATGATGTAGTGATCAACCTGATCGTGTCCCCGTTAGGTATGGCAGTTCCAGTCAAACTTTTAAGCCCTGTGGTACGGAAGGCTTCTGGAAGAGGACCCTGATTCATTATCCTTGGAAAAAAACACAACGAAGTTTTCTCACAAGTCCAAGATGGGGTTCTAAAGATAACGCTCGCTTGCAACATGAGTTGGTAGCCGAGTGCGGAAAGATGACGACGATGAAGATAAACTCGAACTGCCGGTGATGAGATTGAACATGCTTAAAAGTACCCAGTACAGTGGCCCTCAGCAAGGGAGAGGGGTGTGGTGGCTTGAATGCAATGTAGTGCACGGCACCAGCCGCTCGATGATAGGCATGCTCAGTTGACGAAGTCATCGAGCTCGAGATCGTAGTCGAGGGAGCGCCAGCTTGTCTGGTAATGTGAAAGTATTCGAATGAATCGACATTCCCCCAACTGCGCTCCAAGAAGCCAGCGTTTGATACGTTACGTGAAACCAATGTGTTCAAGAAGCCCCAGACAGGAGAGTAAGGTAAGTGTCTTGAACACCTCAGTTGGGGCCTCCTGAAATGCACCCACCCCTGAAAACCGAATCGTCAAGATCTGGCTCCGATCCCACAAAGCAAAGAGAATAAAGTTGCGGTTATTCAAAGTAGGGGTTCGCCGATGCTGGAGGCTGACCACAGGGTCGCATTCAACCCCAGTATACACAGGGTGCTGTACTCCGTACATATGTAGGTATACATACATAACAGGTGGATTAAGGTAGGGCTCGTTCCCAAATCGGGCGTTGCCGGTGGAAGCTCACCCTACCTAGTAGACCAACAGAAATCGTTATTGACTATCCGTACTCCGTACCCTTCACACATTCGTGTGACAAAGCTCAAGATAATACATAATCATGCCACAGGTATGGGTCCAGTATTCGCGGCGATGTGTATGCAGTTCTGATAACCAGGACCCTGACTGTTTTCCATCTGATTTCTCACAGATGTCAGTAAACTTGCACCAATTGATTGCTAAAAATGTTGGACTGGGGAACAACGGGACGGCCACGAGAGAGGAGTTTGAAGCTCCCGTTGTTTGAATGTTTCGACCGAGTGGTATGAGATTGAATTGTTTAGTGGACCTGAGGGACGAGCAAAACTTTCCGATGACGTCAACGCCTCTAAAGAGCTTGCTGTTCGTGATGCTTCCCTCCTCCTCATTCATCATGCGGGGGCATCCATCAGTGGACTCGAAAGATGGATGATACCTAGCGTCTCAGTCTGACTGGCGAAAGAGGGTGCCACGTTGACAACTCTAACCTGTTCTGTAACGAATGCTCCCATGTTTATAGTGAGTAGTCCCTTGCCATTACCTACTCCATCCATGTCTTGCTCCTTAGAGGCTTCGATAACGGTTTCAGCCTCGTGGGTACGGTAGACTGACGTGGAAGGATCTTGGACAGTAACTAATCATGACATCATGGTTGTGGCTGGGCCCATCTGTTATGTTATGCTAGGTTGTGACGGACAAACAAAACCCTGGTCCCCCTGTAGGGCGAAATGGGACAAGTTTGGTGACATCTCCGCTCTGATGAACGCTAATGTTCCGGAAGTCAATCGGGCGTCTCGTCTCACTCCAAGGTGGCTCGTGATATCTTGCAGGCTCTTCAAGTGGGCAGTGTACGAGAGAGAGATGCATTTGATCCAATACCGATACCGCGCACGAAGTTGCCTAAAAGTGCCGTACAATGCAATGCCGAAGCTGAAGAAGAAGAAGAAGAAGAAGAAGAAGAAGAAGAAGCTGGAACTTGATACCGGTTTCCGTGCAAGCTGTCATTTGTGGGGTTGACATCTGAGAAAGATGGCATCTGAATTGATCCATACCTACCTAGGTATGAATGAATTGAATGGCTTCGTGTTCACCTGCCTGAGCGTGTGGTGAACTAACACACATAACATCTCAAAAAAAGGGATAGCAGAGCACGACAAGGCATTGTAAGCCATGACAAACAATACAGTAGACTATCCTCGAAAGGTGGTCGAACCTGGAATTCCATGAGATTGTTCATCAATCAACAACGCCCCAGAGCTTCATCTGTAAGGAAGGGTGTGAGGGGAAGGAAGCGTTAGATGGGGTACGCAACTCGCCCGAAAGTTGTGTGGTGTTCACACCAAGATACCCGCCGCATGGTAGATGAGCGTTGTGAGCTAGCTACCTGAGTACCATAGGTACCAGCCACACGTTCATGGCCATAGGTAGGGTAACGATGGCCTTGTCAGGGCCTGGAGAGTCGGACTGAGAAAACTGTAGGAACCCTGACGACTTGATATCTTGACCGTATCGCTGAAAATCTGGAGGACAGAGAGCAGAGAGGTTGTCTTTGGCGATTACATTGACGTAACCAACAAGTACGCCCAATACCGTTTACTTCGATTCTGCTAGTGAACGTTGTGATCCGGGCAAGATCTTGCCGGACGTGGCTCAAAAACAATTTGCCGAGATTAAGCCCAGACGAAGGGCTGCACCGTTGTCATGGACTGGCGAGTTGAACGCAGAGCTGGCTCGATTGCATATTTCCGTTCTCAAGCCCAGTAGTGGCACGGTCCTGCATCTCTGGTTGCACACCCAAGTCGGAACATGCAACTGTTGGATGGACTTGACTGGGATTAGGATGTGTTCCGAGATGGCACCAGACGGGACTTGACAGGGTAACCCTGGTCAAGGCAAAGCACCAACGGCGTTTATTAGTGAACGCTCGACATAATTTCATTGAGACCAGATCAAACGCTCTCGACCTGGAACAAGGGAGCTCCAAACAATCAGAACCATAGGGATAGCTGTATGCTTTGTCAGTCATCCAATTGACTGGACCGCCAGCTTGACTCTGTTGAAGGTACTAGGTATTTTGTAGGAGGATTTGAGGAGAGACTGTTTCGGAAGTGTTAGAAAACAAAAGGTAGAGTTAGAAGCTTGGACACTCTGTACATACTTACTTCAAGTTTAAACCGACCACAGCTCGCCAAATCGATCGAACATGTTGCCATGTTGTTAGTTATTTGCCTATGCTTGGTAACATAGAAGAAATCCGCATTTCGATAGTGACATGAGTCATAGTCAGGAGGGATTTTGGTCTTGGGATATCGTGGTCCTCCAAGATTGCTTGCTCATGCCTACCAAGGGTCGGCTGTTCGAACGGTTGGTGCGTGTAAGCTAGAGTTGCCAGCTAGGGACCTTAGCAGGTAAGATAGGTATAGTAGTTATGCACCCCCGGGACAAGGCAAGACAAGGTATTGCCACGAAACAAACATATAAGATTAATACTTATATATTAAACGGCGATACCAGGCAACTTATTGTGGCAGCAGGTGTAATATAGTAGTAAGGGAACAAGGAGCCTGATCTTGCTAGAGCACTAGTATTTGTTCCAGCCATGCATGTCGGTGCTAGCTGCAGGATTTCGTATAGTCCTTATCCGTATGTGCCCCACGATTCTTGCTCATTTGTCGTGAAGTCATGGTAATCGACGCTGTTTGGCTCGTCATCTCCATACTTTATCATTAATCTCCTTTTCTGCCTTCGTCATCTCCTCCAGGTCCCCCATGTTATTCTTTATTGCCGCTTCAGCATCAATATCTTTGACCTTGACATTGTTCTTCCCAGCTTGTCCTTTTGCTTTTCCCCAGGCGCTTGCAAAGGGTTCTATGTAGTTGTTACCGGAATCCAACTCCGGCTGCTCTGGAGGTCCACAGTGTTCAAACTTCTTAGACCTTTGCCCATGGCAATCCCAGTACGTCGCGCCCTTGTGCGCGCAATTCTTCCCAGTCGCACACTGAAAGCCACCGCCTTTATTTTCCACGTTTGGGGAGGCAATGACACCTTGTGGGCCATGCAGGCCCTTCCTGGAACGTCCTTTGGGCATCCGAGCCGTATCTACATCGTTTCTTAACCAGTCTCTCAACACCATTTAGATGAGGCTGTGACTTACAGGCAGTGTGCGCAATCCTGTACCAGACACAGACCCTGTCTCCCGGGCCGCCATTGCAGCTATACGAAGCCCCAAAAGCCCAAGACTTTGCTACAGAGTAGCCTCCCGAGATCCACGGGAAGTTGATAGTCGCACTGTAAGTCTTGGAGATAGTCTTCGTGTTGCTTGTACTAACAGAGCAGCCCTGGGTTTCGCTGCAATATCCAACTTCCTACACATGTTTAGTACCAATACAAAGATGTAAAAGAAGCTGTAGGGTAAAGAAGGAAGGGAAGAGGCTTACTGAAAGCTGTTCATAGTAGTATCTCTGGTGGGGCCATCCTTGAAGTGTATGTCAGCAAGGTCAAGCCTAGTTTACTCGAAAGCATGATACCAACCATTGCCGTCAAGGTTTGGCTGTTTGTTGCCGCAACGGCGCTGCAACTTGTGGTCTCGAGTGTCAGTTTGGTAATCTTCAAAGTCCTTCCCCACGTGATTTTGGAAGAAACACGACTTCGTATCCTGTTTAACAACATCCTCAAGATCCCATTTAACACCCGAGCACTGTATGGCAGTATAGGGATGATCAAAATCTACAGAACATGAAGGGCCTCCAGAATACTTGGGATCGGAGTGAACAAAGAAGCTGGCACTACCAACTGTAAAATTCCCAACACCATTTTCATTGACGTTAGAGAAGTCAACGGATTCTTTGGCTTTAATCGTTGTGCCACAGATCCTTGTAATCAAGTCCCCACCAGTGCTAAATGCAATTAAAGAGGATGCATTTGTCTCTATGTTGTGAATAAAATGAATTCTTACATCAGCCGCATACGCGACAGACAGAAACAGATAAACACCATAGAGTAACCTCATCTCTGGCGTTAACAGAAGAGGAGAGTCGCTACTGGAAACAACGTTAGTGGCTACCAGACATTTCCTATACTAGAAGATAATACCTACCGCCAAAGCCAGGTTTTGTTTGTGCTGGTTGAAAGGATAAATGGGTATGTTTGCTTGATCTGTTTTGCTGAGAGTTCGGAGAATATTGGAAAATATACCAAGAAATCTCATGCTCTTCAAAAGAGGGACAGGCCATTTTATGCCAGTTTCTTATCAGCATTCTTGTAAGAAACTTTGAGGGCGCTTCGTATTACCTCTCGATTCATTACAGGGCTGCAGCTTCTCACACTCGAGAGTTCCACGATACGAAGCCTCACCTCTGGGATGACACGCACTTTCGACAACGCCATAGGGAAAATCTAGGTCAGTGACGGCTAGAGCACCGTCCCTGTGATCAATTCTCAGGCAAACCAAAAAGTTTGGCCACCATACAAAAGCCACGAAAAAGGTTCATAAGTAAAAGTGCCGAGATACCATGACAAAAAGTCGGCAATCCAAAGGAAATAGGTTTCTTATTCAATAATAAACTCCTGACTCCCCACTGAGGAAGGGAGGTACATACCTACTTGCCTTACCTACCTGCCTACCTTATGAAGGGGGCGACAACCACGCGTCAAGCCACGCTCCGTACGCCACAAGATGCTCAGAGCCACATCTGTCAGTCACGCCCATGCCTGAGCAGCTGAAATCTCAGGCAATGATCAACAAGATAAGGCAGTCAAGACATTGATCAGCACAGATGGAATCGGCCCAGAACATGCAATTGGGCAATTATGTGCCGAGGATTGGGGATCTAGCTCTGTGGCGTCGTCACGATATCGCCTCCAACTGTGGCTGTGAAGCTGTTTGTTGTCAAACCCCCGAATAACGGATTGGATGTGCGGGGACCCAACCCAAACCAACCTAGACCCGAAGAACACACATGCAAATCACCCACGTGTCTATTCTCAATCTGGAGTGAGTGGTGAAGATCTTTAATCGAAAGAACGGTAAACGGCCACCAAAGACTTAGACTAGGGAGGGACTTCGGCGGCCGCTACAATTGCAGCGCATGGCTTTTGCAAATGGCATTCCCAACGTCTGGACCAAACTGAATCAGGACAAGCGGTATGAGGGCAATGGTTCGATTGTGACGACTAGGTGACTTTCTTCATTCGAACATAGAGGATGGATAAGCTCTAAACCCTCGGCGTCCCTAAGACCAATTAAATGATCGAGGGACTACTCCGGAACCTCTGCTAGATGCACACAAGCGCGCCTGGACAAGAGATGAACCAGAGCCAAGGTAGTACCAAGACCAGGATGAATATACATATTGAGAATCCGAAGGGTTCAGCACAGCCACGCGGGAACAACAGAGTAGGTCCCTTCTAGTTCTGGAGCTATCATATTGATAGACGTTCTGGAAGTGATAGAAATTATATCTGTGCTGCTGTAGTCTATTTCACATCGAAAACTACAGCACAACATCTCACCACGGGCTGACCATGGGATGCTCTGATGAATGACGGACCTGGTCAGGTGGTAGGACCCAATTGAGAAGGCCTAGAGGCAGAGGTCATTTCGGGCCGTGGATGTGAGTGATGCAGATGAGAAAAGGAACGGATGGGAACCCATCCGTCATGCCGCCAGACCGGGGACAGTAAACCAGGCCCTGCCCTACATGTATGTAGGTAGTCTTCACACACATTGTACGGATGCGGTTGCAGGACTTTCCAAATGAGCCATCCTCCCACCAATAGGACTCATATGATGGATATATGTACCCAGCAGGGGGTATAAGGGAGCACAGCGCATACACATTGCGGCGGGAAACGGGAGATGAGGCATGGCCTGGCCAGACTCCATCCTCAGCTTAGTAGGTAGACAGACAGGTAGGTGAAAAACATAACTACATTTCAGTCCCGTTGTTTTGATTTTCCCCATTCAAGGAACACCTTGCGGATGACTAGCGCTCGGTATGCGTGCATACATAGAACAGAGGTAGAGTTTTTGTTTCCATCAGATGTCATTGGCTCCATGACTTTAATTTACCGACTTGAATAATTACCTAGTCGAGGATGGCGCTTGAAGAGGAGAATGGAAAGGCAGAAGGGGGAAAACAAAACAAAAAAGTCTCAAACAACGGTTTTACCCCAAAGCCCCGGTCTCCGATTAAAGGGCAAGCACCTCGCGATCATTAGAACTTTCGATGAGGGGTGATTTTGGCGTGGGCAGCCGATGGCAGACGAGGTTCTGTTAAGATGCAAACCGATGACAGAGTAAAGATCCGATCCAACTAGTGTTCGAGTGTGGGTTTGGAACCTCCACATCCCACGGCTCTGGCGTTCCTGCGTAAGGGTTACCGCTGTTGTATCCGAGGCGTCAGGACCACAGCCTTTTAGAAACAGACCCGACAGTGAGAGACCGGGTCCCCGTCTACAGCTCTAACTAACTGCTACAGTGCATTACAGCGCAGCAAGACATTGGATCCAATGTCAGACCTCAACCTAGCCTAACCACCCGGGGAAAATAACGGGACGGAAATGGGATAATTCTGAGGGCCCAGTGGTCAAGCCTCACCCCTCTTTCATCTAACCTCCGATAAAACCACTCTCGCCGGCACGTACATATGTGCGCTGTAGCGATAATTAGATGTAGATGCATTCATTCACCGGTAGACGTGCACTTCTGTTTAACTCAATCTACAGTCTAGAGAAAACCTAACGCAAGTCTCATCTGTTCCATCCAGTAGAAGGGTGCGGAAGCTAAATATCCACAATGCTGCAATGGCGTCACTGCCCGAAGCCTCCCTTGCTGTTCTACCCATACTCGGGCTGTCTGTCCTGTCACAAGCCCTCACAAGCCACATGCCCTCTTCCGATCAAGCACAGCGAGAAAGGATCCATGAAGAAATAAAGAAATAACGGACATGGGCTGTTACCATAACCTCCCGAACCTAAGGAGAAAGTACGTACTTGTTCCTCACTAACAATTTTCAGACAACACGGACAATCGATATGTACCAGACAGCGAACGAACGACGAGACGAGCCTCTTCTTCCGCCTTCCGCCTCCCCTCTACGGAGGTAACTCTTCTCTTTCTCCACCCATGCCCATGGTCTCTGCAGCACAAGGATTTTTAGTTGCTAGTCTCTAGCTGCCCGCCGACCCTTGACCTGGCGGATGAGAAGACTTCTGGGATCAGGGTCCCCCTTGCTGGTCGCTGGTTTGCCCCCCCATGGCTTTGACCCCACAGGCTCCCGAAAATCGACGGGTGGATATGGATGTTATGTTGGTATGGATGCATGTCCTTCTGACTCTGCCTGCATTGGTGAGCGACACAACAGTGTACATATCTTCCTGAGTCGACCATCACAGTACGGATACAGACAGTTTTGATGGATACAGAGAGATAGGCTCATCTAGATCGGTAGTGACAGCCCTTGAGTGTCGAGGTAGGAGCGTCAAAGTGACGCCCTCTGGTCAGGCCTCCCAGTGTTTACAAAATCGACGCTGGTAGGCAGGCAGGCTGCTAGGTACGTACCTAGGTAGGTACTCATACAGCAAAGCACACATTTTAATGCAAGGTATCGCAAGCTCCAGCCACACATGGACAGCAGCATGTATGTACAAGACAAGGGCACGAGAGAGACATCTTGGCCAGCAAACACTGACAGTATCGCAATTAATTGATTAATCAATCAATTACTACCTACTAATCTTTGTTTGACGGAATCCCGGCACTGCGGACAAGCTATTGTCGCCCCCAAAATCACATCCACTTCAACTGCTTGGCTCCGCGTGAAAGAAGGACACTCACTTGCTTGCGTCGACACCTGCAAAACACATAACCGCCGCTCGCTGACCAGTCCAGTCTCCATCGGCAAAGGTGTTTTCCTTTCTCAAGTCTCCCTTAGAGAGCTTATGCCCCGATCGACATACAGTGCAGTCGCATTCTGACGACAGAAGTTGACGCCGCAGTGTTGCGACAGGTGAAATAGGCTTCGCGGGTTCAGCTCTGAACAAAACAAAACAAAAATACAGTACATACATACAATATTATCTCGACATCACTTGAGATCACCGCGTTACGTCGCATCCTGACTCCAATATCGCACCACTCCCTGGCGTCTGGCACAGGCACAAAACCGTGTGGCACAAGTACCCTCCGTTCGCTATAGACACGCCTCCTCCCGATTCATATCCATATTCACCTCATCCACTCGATCCACGACACCGCCTCGGCGCCCCAGCCCAGAGCTTGGGACGTGGGTAGGTACGAGGTACTTACTGTAGGAATTTCGAAGTCAGATCCTCGTTCTCCGTCCATCGAGTCTTTTCAGTTTTCACCCTCCACTCCTCCTCTGGCCTGGCGGGACTGACGACAGGTCCCCACCACTCCTCCAATATACCCTTACCTTCTCTAGCTTACTTTACCTTACCTGACCCTTCTTAATTACTATTTACACCACCTGCTACAATATCCCACGGGCTTCACGCACCTCTCTTCTATTTCTACTTCATCCTCTACCCTCGCGAGAAACTGTCGACCTCTGTCAACACTCGCTCAGTACAGCTGGCTCGTCGCTTTACCCTGTCTCGCCGTTATAACGCGTCTAACGGCTTACCGCGATTAACGCTTTCCGCTTCGCTTCGCTTCGCTTCGGCCAGCACCACCATCCCATCCCACACCACAACCCGTCCGTTGTCGCAACAATACATTGAACACTACACCTCAAATCAATGAATAGAGGCAGTAACTGCATTATCCAATAACCTATTTTCGAAACTTGCGCCTACGTATTCGGTTCACAAACTTGCAACGTTGCCTGCCGATCGTCTAGACTTAAAGACATTGTTCTTCCGCACTGCGCTGACAACCTTTTGACGTTGTTGCTGTCTTGAGACGGCCTAGCACGCTCGTCTCGACATGTTTCGACAAAGGTATGCACCATACGATTAGTTTGGACACCTGCGCTGTTATGGCCTCATATAATAGGCTCAAGGCCTTGATCTTTCTAGTTACTAACACAACACTCTATTAGGACGAGCTCACAGAAGCCGGGCGATGAACTGCTGGCCAATTTCCGACAGCAGTTCCCTGACCTCGCTGCTGCCAGTACTTCTGCTACTGCCCCAGGCCTGTCACAAACTACTGGCGCCGAAAACGTGCCTGCTGTGCCTTTACCTGATCGGTATGTGCTATTGCGACTATGTACCACGCACGGTGCTTGCACCTGGCCTACGCGCGCAGTGTTACTAACAGTCTTCACAGGAACCAGAACCTCACTCAGGATGCATTCCGTGATCAAGATCCAACCCCTAGGGCGACTAACGACCCTTGGAGATTTACGCCCTCTCTCTTGGATCCGAATTCCATGTCATTCGCCAACTTTGCTAATGCACCACCTGGCTACTACACGCCTACACCTGGAGGCACTAATACACTGTTTCACCCACAGGCCGGCGACCTGCATACTCCGACTCTCGGGTTGGGAATGGGACTCAACACACCGTTATCTATGCCAACATCCGGGGACTCGCTGCATCCTGGCCCAGCTCAACCAGTGATGGATATGTCGGGGTTTCAGACACTGCAACCACATCAATTTCACCATTTCAACCCGTTCATTCAAGCGCCCCCACCCCAGCCAACCTTTGCGCCCTCTACATTCGTCCATCAAGACACAGGATATGAGACCATGGATCAAGATGGATCGCCTATGGACTCGGACCCTTCTGAAGAGCGCATGTCATCCATTGGTGCCACCCTTCACAAGAATACACCCATGATGAACATGCCATCAAGACAGTTTTCAAGTGGTCATATATCCCATCCTCTTCCGGCCTCAGCAGAGAAATTTCGATTTCACTCAACCCTCAACGCCCCGACAGCCATGATCAAGCATGCGGACGAAATCCCTGTTACTTATCTTAATAAGGGACAGGCTTACTCACTTTCTGTTGCCGATACAAATGCTACCATGCCCATTGCCCCTGGAACCAAATATCGCACCTTCGTGCGGGTGTCTTTTGAGGATGAGCAGCAACGACAGCGGCCAGGTGTATGCTGGGGTCTCTGGAAAGAAGGCAGAGGCACTAACGAGGCACACCAGAGAGGCGGAAAGCTTCAAGCAGTTGAATACGTAGAAGCAGGCCAGCCTGCTGAAGGTGACGATAAGCGAACCCGTGTGGAGCTCGAATCGTCTTCCTTTGATGGCTTCTGTGTCACCTGGACCCCAGGGATCAATGGCCCTCCCGAGGTCAACATCGCAGTCCGCTTCAACTTCCTCTCTACTGATTTCAGTCACTCGAAAGGTGTCAAGGGTATTCCTGTAAGACTCTGCGCCAAGACACACCCTGTGCCGTGCGATCCTTCACAGCCAGCGGCCGACGCCAACCCTGAGATTTGTTACTGCAAGGTCAAGCTCTTCCGAGATCATGGAGCGGAGAGGAAGCTGTCTAACGACGTGGCACATGTGAAAAAGTCTATCGACAAGCTTAAGCAGCAAATCGCACAAGCCGAGAGCGGTCTCAAGGACTTTGGCAAGCGCAAACGCTCAAGTGGAGCTGCAAAGATCGGAGAGCCGCAAAGACCCGGCAAAGTTCAGAAGCACAAGCGAACATGGTCTATGTCTTCAGCCAGTTCTGCAGGCGGTGGTGGAAGAGCTACCATGGAAGAAGACTTACATTTCAAGCTCCAAACGCTGCAGGACATGTTCACTAGTACACGGCCCGTCAGTGTATTATTCCTTCGGGGCGATGAGCCCGACGACCCAGACCTGCACCCTGTTTCTCTTCCAGGGGATATATCGCCTCTGACCAAGCCTGGCGAAGGTCCAAACTGGCAGGCCAGAAGCGGACGAAGCTCTGTCGCGGGCTCTATGATTTCCCCCTCGCCCAGTTCTCTATCCTTGGCATCACAGGCATCGGGTATTGGTGCTGGTGGCCAATGGAAGAACTTCGACTCAGTAGTGGGAGGTGACATATCACGGAAAGGGTCTGAACAACCCACAAGAATTACCAAGGGTGACGATGATGGCAGTCTTAGTGGATGGATCGAGGCTCTAGGTGTCGACCCGTCCTATCGCCCACCCCAGGAGCGAAGTCCAAAGCCTGTGGCCTGCTTCTATGTTCAACGAAGGAACCCGAACGAGCCCGGAAGCTCGGACTACCACCGCGCTATCTACCTGATGCAACGTAGTCTTCAGGAACTCAACAACCGAATCGCGGCCAAGTGGGGCATCGACCCTGCCCGAATCCTCCGCACAATCCACTCCATCCAGAACGGCCTCGAGGTGGAGATGGACGACGATGTGGTCCAAGAGCTCAAGGAAGGTCAAGACATGACGCTTGAGATCCAAGAAGTTACTGGACCAGCAGTCAAGCGGGAATGGGAAATGGCTGTCGATGCCACCGAAGACATTGCAGAATCCAATGACAAAGTAACAAGTGGTTTCGTTCTCCGTTTTAGCTTCTAATCGCACTATCCCTCCCTTTTTCCTTTGTGTCTTGTTTTTTTTACATATTTTTTTTCCAACTCCCGCCATGCTACTCTGAGTACGCACGGCGATGAGTTTGCGGCGATAAGCAACATATGGGTCTAGACATGGGATTGTACTGTTTTGCTGGGGTCTCTCGGCCTGTCGCCAGGTTGGACACACGATCACACACATACACGGATTGGGATTGTTGGCTCCGGGGCGTTGACGATTGTTACTCTTGTTGAAAAATGATACCACCGGTTTTTCTTTTTATTCTTACTATTCTATTTTCTATCTTTCCTCTTCATTCTTTGCTGCCACAATTGTGACAGCAGTGGCAACCATTTCGGAGCAGTTTTTGTTGGACACATGCCATAAGGATCTCTATGGCAGACGATGGATGGGATGAGCGGCTGTTCTCGCGCCGAGCAGAAGTACATACTAGTGAGAATTTTGGACCGCTCTTAATTCTCTCATCAACGGACAGTACCCTGGCAAGCCGAGATGCACTCGTTTGGAAATGGCCGGATTGCCCGATACGAAGATGAGCGCACACTCTCTTGGCGCCTGTTACCGCATTGTTCAAAAACAATGTAAGCGTGTGGATCTTCGCTACATAAATCCACATCCTGCCAAGCAACATATATTCGTTTGTGCAACACGCTATACGGACGGCCTCGTCAGTCTGTTCAACCTCCGACATGGAAGCGATATCATCATATTTCTACTGCGATATTACCTCTTTTCATGAATGCATTCGAGCAAAACACAGAAGCGTATATGCATAACATTCTTATACAATGGGCGGATGAGTCCGGCGTACACGAAAATAGGACTTACGAAGTAATGCAAGCAAGAGACGGGGCGAGCGAGTAAGATGGGATACTTATCTTGTTCTTGGGGAACACGGCGTACATATAATTCCATATACAATACCCACACTTGTTCGAGATCTCAAGCATGTCCCAGATCTTGTGGTTCATCTAACAGCAGCAGTGCTCACCATAAAGCTCGGTCCTGAGGCATTGAGGTATGTAGTATAGCATTTCGTTGCTCGGGCCTCAGTTTCAAGCGTTTGTGGAGTACTTCATTAGGCCAAATATTGGTGGCGGATCAATTTGACACTCAACGGCCGCTATTCGTTACCACTAGGCCTGTATTTGTGTCGCCGGCGAGGGTCAGGATGGTGCCATCTCACCCACGGAGTCCAGGACCGATAGTACAATAGCGCACGCTATTCAAAGCATTGTTTACATGCGTGTCGTGGACAAATCATAACGACTCGATCCCAGGCTACCGCTTCGTGGCTAGCACATCGATAATGCGTTTCGAATGAGCGTCAAGGGTAAAGGATTCAAGAGCAAAACAGCCATATCCTGGCCAGGCCGGACTTTCTACCCGGTGACTACAAGCGCCAAGCGGCATGAATAATTAGAAAGGATAGGTCAGCAAACTCAAAGAGATGGTCTATGAGAAAACGAAGCCTAGATCTCGGAAATAGCAACGCAATTGGGGTACACCGACATGAGCCACACTGCCACAGGGTCATCACGTTCGCCAAGGGGACCTCGAGCCGTCTTCCGAGCAGATTACTATTTCAGTTAATAGTAATTGGTCGACCGAGTACCTTGCCAAGATGGAGTCGAAAGGAACAAAGTGCCGAGCTTAGCCACCTGTGGCGAGGGGGTTTGCGTGTTCCCCCAGACTATACAAGCCTACAAGTCACTGTGTCTCCTCCCCTGGGGTTACATACGTTGAGCTTCACAGCTAGGATCAATTTAACGTTGTGGCTTGTAAGTGATTCAAGCTTCTGCTCAACTTGATTAGGAATGATGGATGGTCTTGGACCTTGACGTGTTAGCGATGTTTCATGGGCATAAGGTGCCTGGCGCGTCTTGGGATATGATTTGTCGCACCTGTTTGTTCTAATCTGCGATGCGTTGTCTAGTTTGAGGGGGTTTAAAGACGGTTACAGTGAAGCAGGTATCCCGCCTAGCCCGCTCAGCTCACGGCGTGGGAATGATAGAGGAACTCACCGAGCACAAGGACGCGCGCACGATTCGATCCAGACACCCATGGAATAATTCTTCCCCATCGGGACAAACCCTTTTGGCTCAGAGTCTTTTGGTCTTTTGCTGCGTCGCCTATGTTGGCTGTTGGCTTGGCGGATGAGTCTCGACTCATCGGCGATGGCATGGTACGGCATGGCATGACCTAGCAATGTGCATGGTGTCTGCAGTTGAAGTGCAGACAAGTAGAAGAGCATCTCGGTCGGCAACATACTCCCGGTGCCCGTTCGTTGACATGGGAAATTGTGCTATCATGCAAACATTGGATCCGGTGCATGGCGGTACCCGGACATTGGGACCCAATCCCATGTCATGATCGTACAACTGGTCATTACTAGCCACAATCGAGGGAAAGCTCGCGCCTCAGGGGAATTGGATCGCCATTGTCAACTGAAAGTGATGGGTGGGTATGCGACACACTCTAGACACTTTCACCTGCTCTCCCAAGCCACCTCCCCCTCAATTCGGCTGACTCACTGAGCTGAGCAAGGGTCACTCAACGGCCCGGATGAGACATGATAAGTAGGCCCCGACAATTGTGGTGTGCTTCAATTGGACTGGACCTAGGCCTAGGGACATGTTTACATACTGATCACTCTACTCGCCACAGAAGGGGAGCACTGATAAGCCACAGATCACATCATATCCGCCTCATAGGTGGCGATACAGCACATGTGTTTCGACATCAGTGAAACCTCACATGAGTTTTCACAACGCTGACTGGTTCGGCATTCATATGATATGTAGGTGATTGGAGTCTGAGTACTTACCTAGCTACCTACCTAGTCTAGTCTTTGAGGGGGCGTGTGCTGTCATGAGCGATCGACAAGCCATGAGCCACAAGTCACTCTTCAACATGAGCCATCATTGGGTGTCGTCGATCAAAACGCCGGACTTGTGGCTAACAAACTCACAACAACCCTGGGCGTAAAGGGATCCCGTGGTGCAATGCTAAGCGACTTTAGCGGCCAAGAAAGACTACCTACAACCGTGGGCGACGTTTGAGGGGCGATCGGTTCTTTTGCGAGGAGTGTGAGAAAAGGTCGGTGAGAAAGAGAAACGATGACTGGAGACATTTTGCTCGACAAGTTTCCATATGTTCCCTGAAAAATACTTACTATTTAGAGGGCAGAAGAGAGACCAGGGGTTGCGATATACAACGCAGGGACTGAGAAGATCCCGCTCGTGGGTTGTGCAACAAGCGTCCAATGGTATTTGTCAATCAGCCAGACATGCTTCCTGTTCTGGCAAGCTGAGGGCATTCAGCCACAGCAGAGTCACTCCCAGCACCAAGATAGGGAGTGTGACTTCGCCGGGGCTAGAGAGGAGGACCCCTCGCTACTGTGGCTGCTCTATTCTTAAGCGATCGATATGACGCCGAGCATTGTGAGGCAATGGACTTCATCCCCAAGGACTGGGCAACAAGTATCGGTTACTCTGTACTGTAGCTTTCTGCAGGATGGGGTGCGGGGTCTTGTGTGTTACCGGCCGGCCGGTGTGTGGATATTGGGTGTCTAAATTGGTCAAAGGGGTCGAGGAGTATCGATCTGCAAACTAGACCTGTGTGAGGTGAGCGAGGGATTGTCGATCTTTTGGGCCTCAAGTTGCATGCTCTTACAATTTGTTTGGAGATTTCGATAAGCGATTGAACACCAAGTACATGCATATATACAAGTTGGTGCTATTGCTATGCAATACCTAATGTATGTGCCAGAGGCCTCCGGTTACTCAGAACTCCTCGTCCCATCTCTGGTTGGGACTCTCCTGTCTCTGTTCAACCTCAGCTTGATCAGCACATTGTCAATCCTCCCGATATAGCGGACATACGCCCGAGCCCGCTTGGATCAAATCAAAGGGTCTGTCAAATATCGGGCATCGATCTTGTTCTGTCCCTAGTTGGGCTCTCTTGTACCCGCTGCCAAAACGACAGGGCGACAATCCCTTCCCCTCGATCGATCGAAACTCTCAACATATCGATGATGATGCGAAAAGTCGATGCGTAGCGCATAGTAATTTAAAAAAAAAACAAAGACGCATACGCGTTCAGTAGTCCGTGGGCCTTTTCCTTCTCAGCCCCCAGGCCCAGGGCTTGATATGCAGCCCTACATTCTCTCTATGAAACATTACTGTGGATAAGTAGAAAAGACGGTAAATGCTCAAATACCACTGCCGGGCATTCATGCGTTTTGGGTTCAGACAGATACCTATACCTAGCGATGCAGTACTGTATGTACATCCAACACCACACCCCCTCATGCGATATCATCGAGATGCTCCCAACTGTGGATTCTGAAGGGAAGAAATGGCTGGCGAAGCTAGTGCATTTATCCGTAGCCACGTCAATACTTGACATGAGGAGGAGCTTTGAAGAGTCTTGATGGTCACTTGATCACCTGTTGTTTTGCTTCGATGGTCCACCAGACGTACTTGTATGTGTCCTCGGAGGAGGGGGGATGGTGCTTCACTATCAATATGTGTATCTCGAAGACTCTTTTCCCTCACTAGAGTGAAACCTAACTTATTCAAAGGTTTTCCTTCGTGAGCATGAAAGAAGTGTAGGTAAGATAGAAATACAAGCCGTACTCTAACGTCAGCCACCCTCATCCAATACACACCCGATAGGACGAGAGGAGACCAGTGGAATATGCTCAGCCAGTCCCAAACGTCTCTGGGCAATAATTAACAACCCAGTCATATAGTCTTTATCTTGAAGAGAACCGCACCAACCAATGAGAAGCTCATATCTTGATAGAAACAAACCAATAGTGCATGCCTAGGTAAGGTAGGTAACAACATATCACTCGTGGTTTGGTTATTCCTCCGCTGCCTTGTCAAGTATCTCCCGTATGCTCCTTGCGTAATCCTCTCCATCACCTTTGATCCCACCCAGCACCACCGTCTTGTCGCGTGACTTGATGCCGTGCGTCAGCTGAAGACTTGACTTTGGCACGCCCAATATACCACTGAGGACCTGAACTACAGCCTTGTTGGCCTCGCCCTCTCTCGCCTGAGCAGAAACGCACAGCTCGATTGCATCGTCGGTGACGGCTATGACGCCCTCGCGGTTCTTGCTGGCTCCCGGTTTCACGCGAAGCTGAAGATGCAGAGAGCCCAGAGGGGACTTTTTGGTGCCAGTGACGAAGCGAATAGCACTAGGCGACGCCATTATTAAGAGCAGAGGAAAAGAGAGTGTCGGGTGAAATGCAAGTGAATGCGGCCCAGCTCAGCTGAGTCCAGCTGAGTTCAGTACAGTTCAGTTCAGTTCAATGAGGGGTAACAAGGTAAAGTGCCTATGTAATGGATGGAGTTCGAGTGAAAGGTTGTCTTTGTTGAGCTTGCTCTGATACGCCCTCACAAAATACGATTCACACCTTTTTGAACTTACTTTACACCTTGAGATCCATATTGTTCCCTCTTGATTGAGCAGCACCCGCCTGTGACTTTCTTCCCACCCCGAAGGTACCGAGTACTAGGTAGGTATCTTAGGTACCTACTTACATTCAAGGCACCTGAAATGCGGCGCCTGTCGCCTGTACAGGCCCTGGAGCCGCCTCGGACCAGTAGCGTCGCAGGTACGACTCCAAGGCCCCACCGTCACTTTATTCTCAAGGGTCGACAAACTTGGACCTCAACTACATCATCGAACATCGCCAATTCAACTCTAGCCTCGCTTTTCTTCCATCCCAAGTTTCCGCGATACTCTACGACCAACTGTATGCTCATTATATCCCCATCTGTAGCAACAGCATCAGTGTCTTCTCGCCTTCGTAGCCTCAGCATCTCAGGCGCCATGGCTTCGGCCTTCAGCGCATATCATGGGCCTGCGGCCACCGCGTCGCAACACACTATCACAGCTCTGGGGCGATGGTCCGTTCTGAACAACTCATTACCAGGTTCGTGTTGAATCATATCCATATTCTTGTTCCCTCTCGTTCCCGTGCATAACGCTAATTCACCCTCTGCAGCCGTCGACAAGATCAAATCCTTGCACGTCTATGATTTCGACAACACTCGTGAGTTCGCGCCTCAGTCAATGGCAACATGGCATGCATCTAACGCAAATCAGTATTCAAGACCCCTCTACCGAATCCCCAACTCTGGAACGGGCCCACGATTGGGACATTGTCGAATCAGGAAACGTTTGTCAATGGCGGCTGGTGGCATGACAGTCGCATCCTCGCCGCGACAGGGGAAGGCATCGATATCGAGGAAAAGCGCGCCTGGGATGGCTGGTGGAACGACAAAATCGTTGAACTTGTCGAGCTGAGCATCAAGCAGAAGGACGCCCTCTGCGTTCTACTAACTGGCCGTTCGGAGCGTGGGTTCGCTGAGTTGATAAAGAAGATGGTGGCGGCCAAAGGACTCGAATTCGATATGATTGGTCTTAAGCCCGCCGTGAGCCCCTCAAACCAGAAGTTCCAAAGTACGATGCACTTCAAGCAACTCTTTCTCGGGGCCCTGATGGAGACATACAAGCAAGCAGAAGAGATTCGCGTATATGAAGATCGACCAAAACACACCAAAGGCTTCCGCGACTTCTTCGCCGAGTTCAACCGCCAACAAAACATAACCCCAACACGTGGCCCTCTTACAGCCGAAGTGATCCAAGTGGCGGATTGCGCGACGACTCTAGATCCCGTGATCGAGGTCGCCGAGATTCAGCACATGATCAACATCCACAATGAGATGGTCTCGAAGCAATCCCCACGAGGACGCCAGCATCGACTCAGGATTAAGAAGACTGTATTCTTCACCGGTTACATGATTGGACCCGAGGACACCAAGAAGCTCATCAAGCTGGCACATTTACCACCAAACATGCCCCAGCATGAGCTGAAGTACCACGGCAACAACATTCTCATCTGCCCCCGGCCGTGTCCAGCTAGTATCCTGGAAAAGGTCGGCGGCATGGGTAGTAAGATGAAGTGGGAGGTAGTGGGCACAGCTTGTTTTGAGAATAGTATTTGGGCGGCACAGCTTCGACCTATCCCCCAACACGCCAAGTTCCATACCGACAACCCCAGTCCGCTCGTCGTGCTAGCCTTGAGGAAAGGTATCAGACCCATGGACGCAGGGAAGATTCAGAACTGGCAACCCCTGCCGCCGGAAAGGTCTTTTGTTTTCGAAACTGTGGTTGGTGAGAAGGTCATTCTACGCATCGAGCCAGAGGATCCAAGGGAAGACGAGTACGAGAGTTTGTTTGCCAACAAAACATCTAAACGGAAGCATAACGGCGACGAGGATTGGAACCAGAGAAACCAACACGGTCACTACAGCGGACGAAACGAGTCCCGAGGCTATCATTCAGGCGGCCGGGGAGGTCGAGGTCGAGGTAACCGAGGCGGCCGTGGTAATGCCAGAGGCGGCCGTGGTGGTCGTGGTAGAGGAGGAGGCTACAACTATCGGTCTCTCGATGATGTTGAGCCAAAGAACCAGCAGGGCGGCTACGGGCCACAGGTGGATTATGACGATGCCTACCCGCCGCTCAGCAAATCCAACAACCCTCCCGTGTCGGCACCCAGCGGTCCCAGTCAAGGTCGACAACCGCCTCGAGGTCCAGCACAATCGCAAGGACGACCCATGGGCGTTCAAGCAGCCAACAACAACTCGGATCTTCAGCATTACTATTAGAAATAGTCTATACTCGCTCAACACAGCGGCCATCATTTTATCTCAACGTTGGACGGCATACACTTATCCTGGTTACATTTTACCAGGCCCACATTTGGGCGAAGATAATCATTGTACATATGTGTATAATTCCTGATACTGGTCTTGTTTTGAGACCTCATTGGGTGCGTGGCGTACTGGAGGGAAAACATAATACGTGTAATACCTTGTGGGAAGAACTGGAAAAAAGATTGTCTCGGTGGAAATGGACAAGTGTGTCATATAAGTAAGGATACGCCTGCTACCTAGTTGGGCAAAATCCATGGATTAGGGGTTTCAGGGCCGTGCCGTAAAGCTGTGAACAAACTCGCCAATATAAAAAACAAGACCAAGCCATGAGCCTCGTTTCTTCGTGGATAGAGAGTGTCTGCAAGAAACCCTAATCTAGGCCATGCCCACAAAGGCTTACTCACGTTGATCATCCTTAAATGGAGCGAACGATGACAGCTAAACAACGCCTGACGAACTGACCCTCGTCTGATACTGACTGACCCGTGTTTCGTGAGCAAGTGTTCTGTTCGTTCATCCAAACAATGGCCCCTTCTATTAAAGTAAACTTGTATGAGCCGACAAGATGCAGCATTATGCCTCACTTGCCTGGACATGAAAAGCATCCTATGCTCCACTCCGACATGTAAATAATATAACTGTAGTGTAGACTTCATATAAGTCTGCGTAAAGAAAACAACAAGACTAACTTTGCACCCAAGCCAGCCTCAGCGGGCTTGTATGAAACGCAAGGTAAATCCTGGTTAGAACACTTAACCAGGTCTTGAGAGAAGGATTAATGGTTAAGGCCATACAATGATGCATGGAAAGAGGGAAGTGATATTGTGACCACACAAACAGTAAGCGATATGGCATTTTTAGTTACAACCATAATATAAGGCGATATACATAAACTACGCCTGGGAAAAAAAAACTCTATAATAACTGTACTAGCAAGTTAACAGATTATACAGCTGCTGTCTTGAACCTTAAGATCTAGCTGGACAGGTGACCTTCGCTTGATGAACAAATTCTGCATTGTTAAGTATGTAATACATCGTGTATTAACGTCAGGATTCTCAGGACAGGCTTCAGATGTGACTCTTGACGTTAAGTCACGATCAAGCTCAATCAATCAAGCATTTACCACCTTAAGGTTCAGATCCGGCCGTTGTGGGGCCGGTGCGGCTCCGAGAAGGGGACCCATTCGGCCGAGTATCGCCGATTTCGGCGCCGATCAAGGGGAGGTCGATATCGCAAACAGCGCCAAGGGTGAAGGCTTGCCGGGCATAATGACGCATCAAGCATGTGAGCTATTGTTCTTGTCTAGCTTTGCTCCTCGGTTTCATGTACAACTGGGTCTTCATTCATGTCTTGACGAATTCTGATCTAGTTGAAATAGGTAACGTTGGGTAGAGTCAGATTCAGATTTTGCAGGGTCGTCAGTTGACTCGTGTAGATCTTTTCCCTCGGACCTGAGACGCTTATCTCCTCCGCTGGGTCCATAAGAACGGGGCCGATCCGTGATCCGTTGCGGCGAGTTAAGTGTTTGCAGGCCTGCCCACAGCATCCTTAACAGATGTGATCAAAGAAGCCCACCAAAAGGTCCACCCGGCGCTGACAAGAGTTTGTTGATCTCCACTTGAAAGAGGCTAAACTGCTGATGAAAGCTCCTTCGGCACCCACATCGGTTGTAGGACATACCTAGGTAAGGTAGCTAGGGCGCAATTTACCACTTAACTAACCATGTAGGTGTAACTGTTTGTACGTAGTTCTGATTCTCTTGTGCCGTATTCCGGTCATCGTCAATGTTATCTCATCCTTATCTCGGATCTGAAAATTCCGATATTTCACTATTGCCCCCTCTGTGTCGCGAACTGCATTGTCCTATAAACCAAGGGCAACCAACCTGAGCCGGCGCATGACGACAGTTCCTTGTTAAAGTCGCCATCGCATTCCATCTGACGGGTCAACTCACAACAACCAGGTTTGGGAGCAGCATATAAGCAGTCATGAAACAAGACCTCGAGGAGGCATCGCCAGCCAACGGCGCCGAGTCGTCTTCCTCGGCTTCTTCAACTGGGTCGTCGCCAGTTCTAGAGCCCATCAGGACCATTGAAACACGCCGCAGCCGCACCCACGACCTTGATGTCTTTGAGGCGCTGGAGCACGCCCTCACTCCAGATGTCGAGACAGAGGCAGAGCGCGAGGCTCGCGAACCTATTACATATACCAGAACTGGCACCAGTGTGACCAGCGCCGCCTCTCGGCCCCCAGACTTTGAGGTTTTCTTTGAGGACGGTGATCCAGATAATCCCCGAAACTGGTCCAAGGGCTATCGTGCATGGATTATCGTCTGTGTCTCGTATTCCACATGGGTCGTCGTCTTGTATAGCACATGTTACACTGCATCGGTGTCTGGCCTGGCCGAGGAGTTTGGGGCGTCGACGACTGTGACCACGCTTGGTCTGACAACCTATTTGCTTGGTCTTGCTGCGGGAAGTCTGATTGTGGCCCCTCTAAGTGAGCTGTACGGTCGACAAAAGGTGTACATCGTCTGCTTGACTGCATGGGCGTTGTTGATCTTGCCATGTGCTCTGGCGACTTCATTAACAGAAATAATTGTCGTGCGCTTCTTTGGGTAAGTGGTGTCTCCCAACCTCGTCTCGCCACAGCTGTTCTAACACAGCTGCAGTGCTGTCTTTGGTGCCGCGATGATCTCAAATAGTCCTGGAACTATCGTCGATATCTCGGATCCAGATTATCTGGCTGCAGCCATGTCCATGTGGTCCATCGCGCCTCTGAATGGACCATCTACTGGCCCAATCATTGGTGGCTTTGTGTATCAGTATCTGGGATGGCGATGGGATAACTGGATTCCTCTGATCCTCGGTGGAGTTGGAGTTCTCATGATGATCACAGTGAAGGAGACATACCATCCCGCAATCCTGAAACAAAAGGCCGCACGATTGCGCAAGGAGAACGATGACCCGCGGTACTGGTGCCAATATGACCAAAGGGTTTCCACCCGTCACCTGATAAAGATCAACATGAGTAGGCCATTTACTCTGTTGGCATCTGAACCTATTCTGTGGTTTATGGATATCTGGTGAGTTGAGTTGCAGCCCCCCCCCATTTCTGCTCGCCTACCTGTTGCCTGTGTGCTAACGACATGAAAGGATATCGTTGATTTATGCCATCCTCTATCTCTGTTTCGTGGCATACCCTATCGTGTTTTCCCAACACCGTGGATGGGATGCAGGCATGTCAGGACTGGCCTTTGTGGGCATCGGCGTCGGAACCATGCTTGCCATCTTCGCAGAACCTCTTTTCCGACGACTGATCAACTCTCAGCCGCGAGATCCAGCAACTGGCAGGCCTCATCCTGAAGCGACGGCTTTGGTCATGGCCATCGGCGCCATCCTAACCCCGATCGGCCAGCTTGTGTTTTCGTGGACATGCCTGCCAGCGACCATTCATTGGGCTATTCCGATCGCTTTCGGCATCCCTTTCGGTGCCGGCAACACCATCAGCTTCATCTATGGCTCCAACTATTTGGCTGGTGCGTACTCCATATACGCTGCCAGTGCCCTCGCCGGAAACGCTGTTATTCGTAGTATTGCTGGAGGTGTTCTGCCCCTGGCTGGTCCTAAGATGTACGCCGCCATGACTCCTCAATGGGCTGGAACACTTCTGGGCCTCCTTGAGGTAGCTATGATTCCGATTCCGTTCGTGTTCTGGCGATACGGAGCCAAGATCAGAGCAAAGAGCCCAGCCATCAGGGCTTTGAGAGAGGAGCAGGATCGACTTGATGCGAAGAGAGCAAAGTATCAGAAGAAGCTAGAAAAGAAGCAGCAGCGAGAAGCGGAAAATGCAAAGACAGAGGAAGTAGGGGTGTTGGAGAAGACAGCAGGCGACTGAGTATAAGGTACCCAACAAAAGCATACGTAATTGCTTATAGTACATGTACATAAGTACGTAGCACTCTGAAATGGAAGTTGGAAATCTATGCCAATTTGCGAATTGTGACCTTGTTGCTCCGTGAAGAATAAGGTTTAGGGATCACTTGTTTCATGTTCAAGGTTATTTATATATTAGGTAGGAAGGATACTTTACCTAGGACAATGTATTACCACTATGCTAATATGACTAGGATTGGATATGCCAACATAACTAAATGTAAATAAAACCACCTACCGGGCCACATATATACTAAAGATTGAAAATCTCTCAAAAAGAACAAAAAAATTAACGATTACTCAATCCCATTTGGAACATAGGAACAGCCCGATGCGGGGGTCGAACCCGCAACCTTGAGATTGTGTACTCATTTAAGAGTCTCACGCTCTACCGATTGAGCTAACCGGGCCTCGTATCGAGGCTTGATGTTAAACAGCAGACGCGAAAACGTAAATATCAGCTCTGATCGTGTCCCTTACCAGATATAGGGTATTATACCTACTGAGAAATACCAGGACAATACACATATTAAACACAAAGTTATTGCAAAAATTCGCCATAGGAACTCAATATTTGTGTAGACAAAAAGATTCACTTCTGTTGCGATTTTGTACTGTCAGACTATGGTACGCCGACCAAGTCTCCCGTAATCCGAATGACTTTTGAGACTCCCTGGTTGACTGCCTTCATCAGAAGAACCACAAAGTCGACCTATCCACGCCGTGCAGGTGTCCAACAAAGTACAGCCCAATATCACAGAGTCCGCTATGGCTCGCCAACACTCCCAATCTGACAGATTCTAACCTATTACTACATGTCACCTCTGCTAAAGAATCACCCAAAAGCATTGTCCCCTATCAACCCCCAAAGTCGTCCGTCCTTTAGTTCCCCTTCTCCAATCCGTCGAGCTCCTTAAGCACGGACGACTTGGTGTTGATCTTCTTAAGCTGGGTATCCTCGAGCTTCTCTCCACCAGCCAGACGCATCTCAAGGTCCTCGATGGCGCGAACCTTCTTCTGGAGACTGCGGATCTTCTTGGCGTTAGGGTTCTGTGCAGCGTCAGGAGCACCACCTCCGGCACCCTGGCTTGAATGAGCATGATGACCATGGCCGTTGCGGTGAGTGTTACTGCGGCTTCGGGCCTGATTGTTACGCGATTGGCTCCGGTTGCGGTGATTGCGTCGCTCGGGGCTGCGACCCTCGTGGCCGGAGCCGTGACCTCGGTCGTGAGGAGGGGGCGCCAGGCTAGCTCCGCCGTTAGGCTCGCCTTGGGGCCGGCCCTCACCCTGGGCATTCTTCTTGTTTCTCTTCTTCTTGTTCTTAGACTTGGACGAGTTTTCATCGCCCAAGGGTTCAGCTCCAGGAACGGTCCTAACCGTGGGAGCTTGCTCGGCCAAATCAGCACCAGGTACAGCGCGGCGAGGGCGGCCAAAACCGTTGGGACCGACGTTGGGTAGTCCGTTGCTCACAACGTGAGCGGCACCGCCCTCATCCTCACGCTTGAAGTGAAGAGGAGTGGCCAGACCACGGGCACCGGGAGGGCGGTAAGCACCAGCGGGCTTGCTGGGAGTCTTGACCGAGCCCAGGTAGGCCGTAGCAGAAGCATGAGGCGTAGGAACGGGGGTCAAAGGGTCACCAGGAGCAATGCTCTCGGGACCCTGAGGTCGCCAGACAACATTGTATAACTCGACCATATCCTCGTTATACATGAGACTGCCGCTGACATGCCACAACTTGATGCCGTTGTCAACACGGAGTCGGGGGGAGGTTGTGGCAGTCATAATGTAGCGACTATCAGGACTCCATTCGCAGACGCTGGGATTGCCGCTCTCAAAAGTGGTAATCTTGCGGAAATCCTTCTCGAGATCGTAAACATCGATCTGACCAGCAAGGTTGCCGAAGCCCGCCACCAAAACAAAGCGACCGTTTGGCGAGAAAGTGATAGTGTTGCGGGGGGCAATCGGGAAGGAGTGCGTTGCAACGGCCCGGTGGTTGAAGATGGTGGCCTTGGGAGGCATGGTACCATATACAACACCGAACTCTCTCGAGTTGTGGGACCAAGAAACATCATGAATGGGACCCTCCTTATCCAGGGACACGCGGGCATCAAAAGAACCGGTGGTGCTGAGCAGATACAGCGTGGTCTCACCATAGTAACTCTTGCCTGAGCGATCAACGTCGGTTTGGGCCAGCACCAGAAGGCTGGAGCCAAGCTTGTTCCACTTCAGCTGGACCTTGTCTCCCTTGAAGAAGGTCTTTTGGGAGATCGGGTTAGTGAAAAGAGGGACGTTGAAGACCTTGACGGCAGCGGGTTGGCCCTGGAAATTGTCAGCATACATCTCTTGAAAATAGCTTTGGTTATTTGCTGACCTTGCGCTCGGGAACAAAGACGGCAACGGCGTGGTTTTGGCTACCAGGAGCAAGAGCAAAGTTGGCAACACCTTCGACTCGGAGCTTGTTCCAGACCTTGACGAGATCGTGACTCTCGTAAAACTGCACTTCATTTGTAACGAGACGAGCACAGTACTTCTCATCAGCTGTGTACTGAAGGTTCCAGCCTTGCTGCTGCTTCTGAACAAAGCGGCCAAGGGGCTGCTTGTCCTGACCAGAGACGTCCTCCTCTACAACACGCCAGACCTTGAGGTTCTTGGTGGCATCTCCGTTCTCATCCTTGGCAGGGCGTTCCCAGGTGATGACGAAAGTACCGCGAGGAGAGAAACCGAGCTCGTAGACGTTGGAGATGGGGAGGGACAGGACCTGCTGGGAGGTTGAGGGGTCAATGATAGTGACAGCCTCGGGAGATGCCCAAGCGAAGTAGCGACCACATGGCGAGTAGGTACAGCACCGGAGGTTGCCTTCGGGCTTCTTGAACCCAGTGAGAGGCTGATAGACGGGCGCGGCGTCGGTGATGCCGATGTCCCTCTGGGTTCGGTAGGCAAACTGCAGCGGAGACGCCATGGCTAGTGAAAGTCACAGTGTCTCGTGTCTTGCGTAAGTCTTTTTTGGGGCCGGTTGTCAAAAAGTTCTGTCGTGTCGTGTGCGGGCACTTATCAACGTCGATGTAGATCGCGATCGTGGGGCAGAAAGCTTAGGCTTAGATTCGGATTGGGCGAATAAGCGGGAGAGCAAAATGCCAAAAGAAGCGTTGTACTTTTTTCGACTGCGCAACGAAGAGCAGTACAAATAGTCGCTTGAGAGGGGATCAGGAGCGCTGGATCCGACTCGCAAAGGTTTGGATCGAGAGTTGTTGTTTGACGTTGTCGCGGAGCAACAAACAAAAAGTGGCGGGGGAATATCGATCGATTGCGATTGAGCGAAGCCGACAAAGCGAAGTTGTAAGACAAGAACTGACTGATTCGATGACCGGAAGGAAGATAAAAAGAAGACGGCAAGTCACCCAGAGGGAGGGAGAAGGAGGAGGAATTGGCGCGGCAGTGCCGTGATGTTTTTGGTTGAAGGGAAACGAAACAAGAGGGAAGAGAAAGAAGTTGACGGCTTTGGCCACCAAGCATAGGTAAATATGGATTTTTTTCGTTAGGCCGGACCAGGTTCCCATTCTTTTTTTCCGTACGTAAGGTAGGTGGTAGGTGGTAGGCAGCCAGTAGCCCCAGAGCCCAGAGCCTAAGCCCAGTGGAGGCACCCGCTGAGGTGGCCTCCCTTTTTTTCTTACGGGGTACAACCTAGCCCACACACCGCATAATCACCGCCAACCGATCGCCCTTGACTCAGCCTCTACACTGTCTCACTCGAGTTCAGAAACCTAGGCCCTCGGGGGGCAAGAAAACAACGGACCTTGTTATAGGGTGTCAAAATAAACCCAGTATAATTTATCCTAAGCTTAGGCTATATCACCTAAATATTTTTGTCACTTAGGATCGAGGTCCTGAGTTTTCTTTTCTCCCCTAGCTAGGTACATATTTTTACAGTGCATGCGGCTCCAGAATTCTCTTTGATCAGAAACCACAGCCAACCGTGCTCAGATCGTCGAGTGTTCCGTGAAACTTTTTCTATCTGTCAGGCTCTTTCAACGGGAACACCGAATGCATTGGACCCTTTATTCTTTTCCAAGTGCTAAGCCATCACCTTTGAGCCACAAGAGCCCCCATATGCTTCTGATATACAGAGTTGTTTTGAGCATGTTTATTCAATTCATCAGCTTGAAACTCCGTAGAACATGCTGTCAATGGCTATAGTCACGCCATCAACCATATAGTCCCCCCTTTTAGTTGTGGTATGTAACGCCTGTTTGTGGTGCCTCTATTGATCATTTGTGACAAGGTATTGCGTCAACCTACCACTTTACGCCTGGTTAAGCTTTCATGGGTACCTAAGATGTGGAAGATACGAGGACTACTACCCAAAACAAAACCAATGGACTCTGTTGTTCCTCAAAGAATACATAGTCTGATATATTTCACGCCTAGCACCTGCTACACCTTTCACTTTCATGGCTACGTGGCACCAATTGGCCTCCACAGGCCGAGTTCATAGCACCGATGTTGTCAATAAACTGGATCAATGAATCTGCATGTGCCGAGTTTACCAACACCGGACAAGGTGCTGTTCCTCTATTAAATACATGTTGTACTTTGCTGTCTCATTATCGTGAATTGGTCTCAAAAAATTAACCTCCTAGGGAATGGGAATGGCACGATTACCTGCCCTTAAATTTCTCCTTCCAGCCACCCTTCTCAAATAGCCATAAAGCCTCAGTAGCGTAGACTCGGCTTCCTCGGTGACCGCCTTCAGCCATAGCAGCTTCAGTCAAGCTATCGAGAACCCTTCCTTTCTTAACAGCTGCCCAGATTCCCATAGCAATCGGGTCATCCTCACTCTTACCCCACTCACCGAGACCGAGACGATAAAGAATTCTCCCCAATGTCTGGAAAGCCATACATCTTTGCGCAGGAACAGCACTTCTGGCAAGATGAGCTAACTCCACAATTGTGTATCCCGCAGCCTCTGGGGCGTCGCCATGGTGGTGTAAGCCTTTCGAAGAAGGAATGGATCGGCTGACTCTTGGTGACAAGAATCGGCCCTGGAAGTCGAAGCGCAGAGCGTTGACAGCGATCTCGGGATGCGGATAGTATGAAGAGTCTTTGTCAGCCGGACTGTCCTCGGTAGGAATGGGTGCCATCCATGCGAGCTTGCTTGGGTCGGCGGGCAGATTGGGAAAATATTTCTTGTGCAGCGATTCCAAGAAATTCGGGTCGGAAGGGTCGAGATCGGCCAAAGCTGGCGGTATAGGGAAATGAACCGACTTCGGTTGGTCGGTGATGGGAAATAGATCGGGTGGTATTTGCGCTGGGGCTTTGTCCTCATCGTAATGATCCAATGCCTTTTTCGATGAGGACACTTGGGAAACCGGAGGGGAACTTTGAGATGCCGATTCTATTGAGGCCTTGCGAGCGTGGAGTGCAGTCGCTGTGGTGCTCTCCAGTGTTTCGTTCGTGGCAGTGTCTTCGACTTTAATCGTAGGTGGTGGGACTTGTGTTTCTTCTTGTTTCTCTTCTTTGGGCGCATCAAAAGGCGAGGGACCAGTAGGCTCTTCGATATTGGCCCGCGATAGTAACCTTTGAATGAGAGCTGGGTTCAAGCCGTTCATGATATCTTCTTGGGCTTGAGCGATCTCGGCAGGTGTCATATTTGCAATCTTCTGTTGGTTTTCCTGGTCTATGCGTTGCCTCTCAACAGTCTTGAAATCTACATCTGAGGACGAAGCTTCAGACTGCTTTCCCGCCTCAGGTTGTTCGGCAGGCGCTGTTGCTCCGGCTGCTTCGGCGCGCTTCTGCTTGAAAGCGGAGGTCTTCCATCTTCTTTTATGTTGAGGAAAGCCGGTAGAAGATATAGGCAGATCGTTAAACTCAACGGGCTTCTTTTTGGAAGTATCGTGCTCGACGATGTCGTTGATCAAAAGTGTCGGATCCATTATGGTGATGTTGTATATGCAGTCAGTAAGGTATGGACGAGATCTCTCTCAAGCTTTGGATCTGACGTCTTTTTTTTTAATCCTTAGTCAGTGGAGAGAACCGTGGAGAAATGCTTGTGGGTCAGGGGCCTTGTGTGACCCCACACCCAGTAGCGCGTTTGTTTGAATGTGCCACGTGCAAGGATTTGAATGACCTGAATTCAGCATTAATGGAAATACCAATGCTCAGCTTCCCATAATAGACAGGATAAAATACAAAATAGCCATGGCTATGCCAGAGTTCTGTTCAGTGAAGGGCGAAGCATCCCGACTCGTTAATAGTGGACATAGTTTATCAGGCGACAACACGTTATGACTCGTAAAAGGTACCGAGGATTGGAAATTCGATTTTTAGTCCCCGGTTTTCTCTATTGTTCATTTTGTACCGTTTGTAAATGAGAAGAAAGTCTTGCTAAGTTAAAAAATCTTGATTCTTTTTCGAAATTCCTCCTACCTTCAAAAGAATTGATAATATGTTGAATGCGCATTTATTACTGAAACAAAGCTTTTGAGTTTCGTTTCTTGAGACAGACGATTTTAATTGTGAGGATATGTCGCACCGCCACAGATTAGACCGGGATAGCGGTGCATTAGCGCCGATCGATTCTCGTTCCTCTGGAGTTCCAGAACCCTTGTGCCACAGAACCATGCTCAGACCGTCATTTGTGGCTTTCAATCGTTATGCTTTCTGGTTTGGTACTCGGTGCAATTTATCTATGACAAAGTAAACACTAGGAGAGTTTGAGTGTTTATTACGCGCTCCCATCCACACCGAACTTTTCCGTGTTTGTATTTTCGGTAGTTGTCAAGAAATGGATGCCTCTGAAAATCGGGTGGAGTCAAGGTTGACGCGGTCGGATTGAGTGGAATTGGCGCTTGTTCTGCCTGCTTTCAGTGCTTTGAACCATTCTCTAGGGCATAATATAACGGATGGGCTTATACAGGCAACAGTGGATGACAGGTACAATATTTATGGCGTACAGTATGAAGAAAAGTGCCGTGTAGATTTCCAATCCCTGCATTATTATTTGATGACCGAATGACGTCGAAAACGCCCAGAAAGTAGTGATCTGGACAATAGAATGCACTTGCGAGCAGTGACTTTGAATTAAATGGTGATACCTATTTATATCAGCTTCAAATTGTAAAATGGGACGCAATTCAGAAGATTAGAAAAAGAACAAATTACAAAAAAGCCACATTAAAGTGATACCTGGGCCGAAAAAAACAAACTTGTGGCTGATGCAGCCATTACTGCAGCCGCGCCGGATCCCTGTCGACGTGCCGCGCCTAAGCTTGGTTCAACGTTTCTGGTTTCGGGATGAGATGGTCCACACCATTCAAGGGGGGGACCTGTTCATCGCTGCGATGGGCTGGGCTGGGCTGGACTGGGATATTTGTCACTAGGCAAGAAGGTGATTAGTCACGTTGATTGCTGACTCTGAACGGATTGATCAATATCACGGGGCCATTGATTGCTTGTGATTTTGTATGACTGTTGCAGCTGAGAGGTGAGCGGATAAATGACGTGTTGCAAGATATAGCCTCTGGAGGTAGTACAAAAGGATACATGTCACAAGCCGAGAGATATTCCTGGAGTCCACAGTCCACTGCAGGCAGGCAGGCAGTTTTCCCCACGCTACCCAAGGTACCTAAGAATGGAACCTCACCCCTGGAGAGTAAGAAAAGCTTCGGTGCTTGAATTGTGCTGCCAAAAAAAACTTGACCAAGTTAGTTACTAGACTCATGCTAAGCTTACCTTCTAATTTATTCATAGCCCTACCTTTTCTTACTCCCTTAGCTCACCTGCGAAAGCTGACCCGACCACCCCTGTTATGTTCTACGCATGTTACACATGGAATCTGAGTCGGTCGGTACCTTTACCTTTACCTTTACTCTAAAGAAAAAAAGCATCCGTGCGTCAACGGGCATGGAAGTCTGTTTTCTCTATCACGTCCGCCTATGCATGTCTTTTTGAGTCTACCATTAACTTACATCTTACTCATTCTCCGCCCCCGCTAAGCTCGGGTCTGCTGGTTCTTTTCACTTGCTCCCTCTGATGAATTTGACTCTGTACTGTACTGTCCTGTCCCATCCGTCCCCAGCATCCAATGCCATGGCATGACTTAGGCAATTACTTGGTAGACCCCCTATCACCATTGACTCAGTTGGTTCCCTGGTGTTGTCGATGCCTATTTTGAGTCCCATCTCATTAGGTTGTTCTAGAGTTAGCCACGCCCCTCGGCGGTTTAATACATACAATTTCCCTTTTGTCCTTTCCCTTTTGTTCCATTTCTTCTGGTGATGCTTGTCATGGTCCGCCCCCCTCCCCCCTCGCTCGTTTCTTCCGTACCGTACCTCGTGCCTTGTCTGTCTCGTCTCGTCGTTCTTGTTGTTTCCGAGTCGTAGCATTCTTATTTAGCTGCTGGCAACAAGAGAAGCTGTTGGCTTGCCCCGTTTTTCTCCTTCCTGGCCTGGAAAATAAGAAATATTGTCGTCGCCCCGAAAAAAAACGTAGCCATCCCCATCTCATTTCTCCTCCCTTTTCTTCCCTTCTTTCCCTCCTCTCCCTCACTCAAACATCCACCTCCCACATACTTTTCCTAACAACCACCAGTGGATTTTATCGTCGAATTCGTCAAATTTCATCAATTTGACACTATTCGCACATCTTAATCATCTCCAAGTTGTTGTTATTTTCTGCGCCTGGTGTAGCAGTACCTCTTGACGTCCTCCAAGCGACGTGAACCCCGCAGTCGGCTCACATTTTCCTCCTGGAAGGCTGCATTCACTGCAAAAGCGGTTTCCCAACCCGAGATCTTGAGGCTATTCAGAGATTCGACCTACTCCACCGCCCGCACCTGCACTCCACATTCTGGCCATTCACAGCTCGTTTCACCTCGTCACTCTCCGACTGGACGCTTTCCCGCTTGCAACCATTCCGTTTCTGACGAGGCCCGCACGCCACAGATCCAGGCATTTCTATTCGCTGTACCTGGTACTCACTTTGACGCTGCATTTCGGTGCCATTTAGCGTGTACCACTCACTACCACCCGTCGACCGCTATTCGTTGCCTTATCGACATTTGATGGTTTGAATCACAGCCTTGCCCTACGCGACGCCTTATCTGATCCTTGGCTCTTGATGCTGCAAATGCGAGGTTCCTTTGCCCGCTTCTAGCATTAATATCCCCTGTTTCCAATTTTGACAATCGATTTGTCAGATGCAACAACCGCCTGTATTGGTGTTTCTATTCACAATCTTGTAATACGCGCTCCACAAGGCTATTCGTTGCCTCTCTACACCTCGGCATGGCTGCTGCAGGCGCCGACACGTCTATGTCACGATACGACTCATCAGCCGGCGAACTATCATCGCCTCCTTCCGGATCACTATCAGAACCTGGTTCGCCGTCACGAAATGGATCCGGTGGCCGAGCACCGCAAGACTACGACGAGATCGTCGTCGTTTCCAGCGATGGCCAATATCAACACATCGGGCACCAGAATCATAGCGAACGCCCTCCACCGCCTATGCCACCCCAATCAGGCACAGGCCCCCCTAGACGATACGCACTCGTTGACAACCAATGGGTTCAGTTAACAGCTGCAGGCGTCCCGCGCAAGAAGCCCGGACGCAAACCTGGTACCATTGTGAAACCTCGAAATTCGGACGGTGCCGATGCAGCAAAGGCTGCCCGAAAGCCTAGGAAAGCTCGCGATCCCAATGCGCCAGCATTACCACGCAAGAGAAAGATTGCCCCTGCAGATGGCGAGAGCGAAATTCCGGGAGATTCAAAGTCTCTTGCCGCAGCTGCATCATCCGCCGGCCAGGGACACATGTCGGATGTCTCCCATATATCAGCCTTGTCACCTGCTCATCACAACCGTCAAACATCGTCTTCATCCCATCAACCCGAACAACGTTATTCACCAAAGATGTTGAAGCGCGAACACTTTATGTACAGCATACTAAATTCGGAAACGCCAGTAGAACAACCACAGTCACAACCCCAGTCACAACCCCAGTCTCAGCCTCATTCTCAGCATAATAGCTCTACATCTATACCTGTTCGTACCAGCGGTCAAAGCTACGATCCTATCCGCGGTAACTACGATCCTGTTCGTGAGACAATGGTTTCTCATAGCCCTTACCCCTCTACTTCTGGTTCACCAAGAGCTGCTTCTCAGATGCCCAATCGATCACCAACCATTGCGAGCCTTCTTGGTGGGAATGAATCACGCAGCTCATATCAGCCACCCTCGAACCAGCCTCGCTTTCAGGCACATGAACCATCTCAACCACCATCACCATCCAAAGACCCTCGCGACATATTGACACCAACTCCTTCTTCGCGACCGCCAGTGCAGGAAGCAAAGAAGGATCCGCCTCCTCCACCGCCACCCGTTCAAAGGCCAGTCATCAAAGAGTCTAACTTCACCACCATTTCCAACGGCCCCATCAAGAAGTCATCGCCAAAGCAGAAGCCTCACACTGGAGTTTCCACGCCAAGGACTGACACCCTCGATGATATGGGAGAAAGTGAAGGCCGTTCGATCCTCGACTTTGGTCGAGCGAAGCCAGGCGAAGAAGCCCAGGCCCCCACCATTGTTCTCAGTGTACCTATCCAGGCCGGCGAGACAAACAGATATGTCAATTTTATGCGCATGGCTGAGGAACGATATGGGTGGGATGCTCTTCACCCTCGCCTGGCTGCCAACCGAGATCGCAAGGCTCGCATCGCTGCGGCGGCTGCTTCTCTAGAAAAGGCGGAATCGGGCCGCGAATCTGGTGATGAAATGTCCGTCGATCTCTCCGATGCCGAGGCTAGCAACCCCGACAACGGCGCGACCAGCGGCCCTGATGCCCAGGCCAAGCCCAAGAAGAAGCGTAATTTCAAGGAGGATCAGTATGATGTTGATGATGATTTTGTGGACGATTCAGAGCTCCTATGGGAAGCTCAGGCGGCGGCAAGCCGTGACGGATTCTTTGTCTACTCTGGCCCTCTTGTGCCTGAGGTCGAGAAGCCAGCTGCTGGGTATGTATCTTCCTTTTTTGTCTTATGTGATCAAACAATAACAAGTAATAGCCATGATGGTCCTCCTAAGCGCGGACGGGGTGGAAGAGGTAGCAGAGGTAGTGGAAGAGGTGCATCGACCAGAGGCGGGACAGGCAGTGGTCGCGGCGGAGGACCCGGATCTCGAGGTGGCTCTGTCACCCGAAAACCCCGTATCACTAAGCAGGAGAAGGCACAGCGGGAACGCGAGAAGGCTGAGCGCGAAACAATGGCCCAAATGGCCAAGACACCTACCCATGGTGGCTACTCACTAAACCCAACCACGCCGTCCTTTGCTGTGAGCGAGTTAGGGGCTTAGGATCCTTCGTCATCTGCAAGTGGTTCTCGTTTCACGCCATATAATCTTCTACGCCGGCATTGAGCGTAACACTCTTGAAAAGAGAAACGACATTCAAACAAAAGGTGTGCTCCAACACAGCACACTTAACCTTCTGTCATCGTGCTATGGCAGTATACACCGCCCACAACTATTTATACTGGGAATCCCGAGTCCTCCCCATTTTCTCCTTTGTTTTGCACTCTCCGAGGCTGTTTTGCAGATCATGGATGGTCCGGTATGACCTCCTTATGCGGTTTTGAGATTTGTGGGAGTATTGGCGTGTGAGAGATTTGTTTGTGGGACTACAGGCGTTTACCTGGTTCACATGCTTGCAGAGGGATGGCACATGGGTGACCCCTGTCATGGAGCAAGAAAAGACCAGAGATGATTGATAATTCGCCCTCAGACAATGGTGGCTTTTGAAGGCAGAATAGCCAGACAAGGCGTCACGACCATTCGGGCATTTGCCACAAGAGAGGACAAGTTCAGCGGTATTAGATGTTAAAGTTGAAGCTGAACAATTGCAAAAGATGATGGTCTGATGACTATAGCATTGACGAGCCTAAATCAAAATTGCGCTTTGCCATGTAATTTGCCCTGGTAACCAAAATCACAGACATGGAATTCTAATAGCGTTTCGACGTGAACGAATTTCAGCCGTTCATGATCTGAATCCAAATGTATTCTCCAACCTCTCAAGTTTGCGAAGAAGCCTGTCACCATCACAAGACGCAAGTCATTCGAGGCATCTAAATGCCCACTTGACAAATCAGAAAGCATCCGCTGTCTCGCTTTTTCTCTTCTGTCCTATGCACCAGTCCATACAGACAAACAAACGAGAGAGTAATCCTTCAACCCTTCTTGAAATCCCCATCCCACTCTTTCACTTACTTCCCGCATATACTGCCTACTTCTATCACCGGAAGCAAACCACTGTTCTTATGCGAGGCTGAACTCGGTGACCTCGCCCATCTCGTTGAAGATCTGTTCACCGGTCTTGTATGAGGCACGCCACCGCAGCTTGGCGCTCGTGACTTTTTGAGCGCGATTGCCCGCGTGCCAGATCTGCACCTCCTGCGTGATGCCACGATTTTGCTGGGGGGCGAGATCGCGGCCAGTCTGAGGCTTGAGCTGAAGTTCGTAGCCCTGGGTTTCATGTCAGTTTATGGCATGTCAGCAAATATGAAGGGCATGCTTACCTTTGTCACGGCGAGCTGGAAGTGAAGTTCGCCGATGGGCTGTGCCACGTTATTGGAAAAGGCAAAGACGATGTTGATAGCGTTCTCATTGCCAGGTGCTCGTCTGGCGATCATCTCGATCTTAACATTTGTGTTGCTCACAACAGCCTGGTGCTCCTTAGGCTTGCTTGGCTCTGGGGGTAGAGCAGAGGAGAAGTTCCACTCATCGTCATCGTTGGCTGGAGCAGCGGGTTGTGGTTGAGGGGGCGCAGGAGATGCGCGCTGAGAGTTGAAGTTGCCAGCACCAAGAATAGCGAATGGATCAGATGCGGGCTGTGATGGGGGGGGAGGCTGCTGTTGGAAGTGAGGCTGAGGTGTCGTCGATTGAGAGACGGGCTGTGAGAAGGAGGCGAATTGTGAAAAGGGGGGAGGGGTTGGAGTTGAAACTTGACCTCGGGCAGAGTTGTCCTGGGTCATGGAAGATAATAACGCAGGTCCAGGAATATCTGTTGAACGGTTTAGTAAAGTGATAGGCATGGAGAGTTTGTGTTGGCAGCTTACTTTGGTTTGCGCCAAAGCCCAGAGCAATACCGCCGCCTTGGCCGAAACTGCTCGACTCTCCGCCAATATCTAGGCCGAGGAGGTCATTCTCAAGGCCTCCAGCGCTCTTAGAAGGTGCAGCGGCATTGCTTGACTGAGCACCATTACTGCTGGCATCGACATCGAAGTCGATGAGAGACAGCTCGTTCGCTGCGCTTGAAGACGATGCTGTAGCTCCTGCAGCAGAGGGGGGAGGTCCGCCAGCGGCAACCTTGGCAGCGCCCTCTATATCGCCCTTCTTCATCAGCTTATAGCGCTCTGCTGTTCGGTGTATGCTGTCGTTGATCTCGAGCAGCTTGGCGACAGCCTCGTGATCGTCAGATTCCTCTTCACACATCTTCTGGATCTTGGGCTGGGCGCTCTGTAGGGCAGCAGCCAATTCGCTGAAGACATCGCCGTCTTCCATCTTGTCACCCTCCTTGAAGGAGTCGAGTCGCTCCTCTAGTAATCGCGCCTTAGCCTGGATCTTGGCAACCTCTTCAGCAGCCTTTGCGCGGTAGTCGGTCTTTGACCGTGTATCGTAGCCAGCCATGATCTTCATAAGTCGGTTGGCTTCTTGGAGATCTTCGGGGGTGCCGCGACGAATGAGCTCTTGGAGTTTAGCTGATTGCGCCTCTCGCTCTTCCTCTTCCATTTCTTCGGCGGACTTGAGGTTCTATATGATCTATTTAGTACGGGACACATATCATGCAGAAGCGAATCGACTTACATCACTAGGGTTCAATACAGCAGCATCCTCTCTCCGCACTTCAGGAAAAACGTATCCTTTGTAACTCAATAAACGGTGCATATCCCTGATAAATCCGAGATCCTCCTTGTATCGGCTCGTTTCGCATATCGTCCCTCGCCATTCCTCGATCGCCTCGAGGATTTTGGCCTGGACTCGTGTAGGGCGCATTGGCGGCCGCTCGGGAAACCTTCTGACGAGCTCATTGAGGAACTCCTTTGTGCCGATTTGTAGGTGAAAGGGGTATCCGCAGTTTTTAACACATATGTCAAGAAGGCCCAGGGCGAGCAGAGCCACGTTGGGGTTGCGATGATTGATGTAGTTGACAATTGCAGTAGCAGCCTCGCGAGGAGCAGTTCCCTTCTTTGAGTTTATGAGGTCGGCGATCTCGAGATTGAGGGCGAGGTTGGGTTCGTAGTTCTCAGGACTGCAGGCAGCCTGGATGAAGCGATGGAGCTGGGAGGGGGTTCGGCCAGATGATGGCAGATCGCCCCAACGATCGCGAGCCGCCGCGCGAGCAGAAGCGGCTTCCATTGCGAATATGAGATACTGATATGCACACACAAAATGACGATGTTATTCGCGGTATTTTGCGTGCGCGCGTTGGTCGAGGGCGACGGGTGCGAGGTAGTGAGTGCTGCGTTGATAGAAGGGTGAGCTGGTCAACTGGACCTACTAGGTAATGGACGGACCCCAGTACCGCCTAACTAACAGTCTGGCGGGGAGCTCCTGGTCCAGAGCCCAGTGGTCGACTGAACACGGAGCAAGCCTACCTACCTACGGAAACGGCCTGAAAGAACAAACAAGACAAGCAAATACGGCTATCAAGGTCATTAAAGAGCGGAAGTTCTTGGTTTAAAATAAAAGCTTCCTTGTCAAATTGTCTTGCTTTATTATGGTCTTTGAACTTGTATAGGCCAACGGACTTGTACCTCAGATACCTAAGTAGGTAGACAAGACGATGATACAGGCTGTAGGTACTGCTAAGGTGCCTATAGAGAGGTAGGGTGTGGGTCTGTGGCGCAGTGATGGAGAAAGCAGCCAATCAGCTACGTTGGAGAAGATTAAGATACCTAGGTTGCCAAAATCAACTCATCAACGGGCCACCCTAAACTCATACTAAGGCACCCAAGCCTTTATGTAGCTTCAGATCAAGGTGCTAAGTTTTCTTCCGTAGGGCCCCCATTGAAGGGTCGTCATAGCGGATTTGATGCTGAAGCCTTAGGAAGTGCTAGGGGACCCCAGCGCTCAGTGCCCTCACGAGTAGCAGCTGCCCCTCACTGACTGACGGAATCGATACAACCCCACCATGAGAATCTTATCAACCCATCATCCATAGCTTTTTGGAGGCGGCAAAATTTAATTTCGACGTCCCTACATTACTTGCATTCAAGACATCAACAACGCATACCTTTCGAACAATACCATATAACATCTAATACAAAACAAAACAAAACAGATCAAACCCATCCAAAATGGTCCGCCACAAAAAGGATTTCGCCAAGGGTAGAAAGGGAGGCCCAACCCCACGACGAGGACCCCGCCGTGACGATGATGATGGTGATGGTTCTTCGCGCCCAGCTTTCAAAGCCGCATGCTGGGATCTCGGCCATTGTGACCCTAAGCGCTGTTCCGGAAAGAAACTCATGAAACTCGGCATGATGCGCGACCTGCATCTCGGCCAACGCCATAACGGAGTCATCATCACACCCAACGGCAAACATACCGTCTCCCCCGCCGATCGCGAGCTCATGGACCAGTACGGCGCTGCTGTTGTAGAGTGCTCTTGGGCGAGGACGCAGGAGGTTCAGTGGAACAAAGTCGGCGGGAAGTGTGAGAGGCTGTTGCCGTACCTCGTCGCTGCGAATACGGTCAACTATGGCAAGCCCTGGCGTCTGAACTGTGTTGAGGCGCTGGCTGCAGCATTCTACATTTGTGGTCACTCAGATTGGGCAGAGCAGATTCTTGCCCCATTTTCATACGGATCATCCTTCCTCGAGATCAACCACAGCTTACTCAAGCGATATGCTGCATGTGCTGATGAGGCCGAGATCAAAAAGACTGAAGAAGAGTGGATGGAGCAACTGGAGAAGGAATACGCGGAGAGTCGAGAAGAAGGAAACGATGATATGTGGACCAGCGGAAATACCAATCGAAGACGTATTCAATCTTCTGACGACGACGACGGCGGCGAAGAGGATGACAGTGACGAAGAGGAAGATGGAAGCGTGGACGGTATATATCTTGGCAAAAAGCCCCCCAAAGCTCGGCCGGAAGAGGAGGAGGGGGAGGAGGAGGAGGAGAAAAAAGATCGCTATGCAATATCTGACGACTCAGATGACGAGGACGCAATGGCCGAGATTCGTCGCAAAGTTCTCGCTTCAAAGACCTTCACTAACCCCAATCAACAAGACGACAAGAAGCCTGCCACCATTCCCAACCCACATCAACACCAGCAGCAATTCAAGCCTAATACCAGCGTCCAGCCTGACTCGGACAACGAGAGGAGCGGAAGCGATGATGACGATGAATTTGATAACATCATTGAGGCGACGCCTGTAACTGATCGTATTGGTTTGGCCAAGTTGGAAAAGGAGCGTAACCAGGCTACTATTACGACGAGGACCTTCTCATCCAATGCTGTGGGGGCGCCATCTCGAAGCTGAGCAGAAGATCGCCAAACAGAAATCGTATAAACATTACTTATTCACCAATTTAAACACTGGGGTCATGGAATTGTAACTTTTAGTATTCACAGTGAAATTTGGTATATCGTCCCTCTATCCAACACCCTAATCTTGGCATGCTCTCCCGTCATAAGACCATGTCTACATATGTGTCTATTCATACACGACTTCCTTTCCTTACGGAGCGACCACCTTTTGTTTTCCACCTTTTGTACATATTTTTACAGTTCTGTTGTTACAGCGTTCGCCTTTCCTTGATTACCTCATAAGTCTGGATCTGATCGTCGATTTGTAGCTCCTGGAAGTCTTCAAGACCGATACCACACTCGGTGCCCTTACCCATCTCCATGACGTCCTTTTTGACATGCTTGAGTGTGTCTATTTTGCCTGTTGATTGGGTTAGCATTAGGAAGAGAAATACAAGGAGTAAAGAGACGGGCAGAATGTGTAGAAAGGAGAAATGTGCAACTTACCATCATAGACGACTTCTCCACCACGGATAACCCTGACCATAGACGTCCGCTTGATAGTGCCGTTGCGGATCTTGCAACCGGCAATATTCTTCTGCAACCTCTTTCTGATGTTGATGCCGAATACCTGCAATACGTCTGCTTCGCCAAGGACCTTGTGTGTAATGGTATATGGTAGTAGGTCCGACAGTGCACTCTTAACATCATCGACAACGTGATAAATGACGCTGTGGTCGATGATGCGCACACCGGCCTCTTCGGCACGCTGACGAATATGAGGAAGGATAGGCATGTTGAAGTTGACGATGATACTCTTGGATGCAGCAGCGTGGTCAACGTCATACTCGGAGATTGCGCCGACGCCAGATCGCAAGAGCTTGGATTGGACTTCGTTGTTTCCAAGTTCCTGAACAGTGCCACAAACAGCCTCCACGGACCCAGCGACATCGGCCTTGACAATGAAGTTCTGGTAGATGATGCCGGACTCAGTCTTGGAAGGCTCTGCTTCAGTGCCCTCAGCTTCTGCAGCAGCGGCGGCCTCCTCGGCGGCTTCCTTCTCACGTTGACGCTGTTCTTGTTCGGCTAGTTGCTTGGAACTCTCCAGTCTCTCAGCCATTTCCTCACGGTACTCGATAGCTGTCCTGGCTTTGCCCTCATCAGGCGCCTGGAGAACTTGTTCTCCAGCATCAGGCAGCTCGCGCCAGCCAAGGATCTGGACAGGAGTTCCAGGGGGTGCCTCAGGGATCTCGACACCAGCTTCGTTTCGAAGGCCACGAATCTTGGCCCATGATTTGCCGGCCACGATAATATCACCGAGACGTAGAGTTCCTCGCTTGACAAGCACTGTGGCAGTCTTGCCAGTCTGCTTGATGCTAGATTCTAGAACCCAGCCCTCGGCCATGCCATCGGCTTCAGCACGGACGTCGAGGATTTCAGACAAGGTGACGATGTTCTCTTCGAGATCTTGCATGCCCTTGCCCGTCTTGCCGCTGACGGGTACCACCTGAACATCACCGCCATAATCTTCGATTTCAACGCCATGACGGGCAAGGTCGGCTTTAACTTGATCCACTCGAGCGTCTTCCTTATCGATCTTGTTTATCGCCACGATAATGGGAACCTTGGCAGCCGTAGCGTGCTTCAGTGCCTCTAAAGTCTGTGGCATAACACTGTCGTCAGCAGCCACGACCAGCACCACAATATCGGTGACATTGGCGCCTCGCTGACGCATAGATAAGAACGCAGCGTGACCTGGTGTATCAAGGAAAGTAATCTGCTTTCCCGACGACATTTGTACAACAAAGGCACCGATGTGTTGTGTGATGCCACCGTGCTCCTGAGCAGCAATCGAAGACTTGCGTAGCCAATCCAAAAGAGTAGTCTTTCCGTGATCAACATGGCCCATAATGGTGACAACAGGAGGCCTGCTTGGCAATAGTGACGGATCTTCCGGCGCCGGCCGAGGTTGTAGGTCGCGCTGAGAACCGGTGTCCACTGTGGGATCATAGCCGTACTCCTGAGCGACAAGGGCCGCCGTATCACCAGTCATGATGGTTTCCTCTGTGAGATCCTCAAACCCCATGGACTCCAGATCATGCAAAAAGTCGGCTATGCGGATCTGGAGAGCACCGGCCAAGTTGGAGATGCTAATGTACTCGGGGAGAAATATGGGTACGGGAGCAGCTTCTGCAGCTTCCTCGAGGCGTTTTCTCGCTTCTTTCTCAGCCTTCTTACGTTGTCTAGCTTCCCAGCGTCGAATTGAATCTTCGTCAAAGTCATCGTCTTCAGCCTCGTTCCGACGAGCATTCTTGGGACGCTTGTCCTTCTTGTCTCTCCGCTTATCAGACATATCGTCTTCCTCCATCTCAAATCGTGACCTGCGCCTTATTTGATCTTCCTGTGACTGCTGACCACCTCGTAACATGCCATCTGCCCCCTGAAGCGCTTCCAGGTATTGGGGGTTGGGGCCAGGTCTGCTACGAATATTTGTGACTCGACTTTCAAGTGCGTCCCAGAAACCATCCTCCCCGGTGCTTGGCTTTTCTTCCAGCTTGCGGGAGCGCTTCAGCTGCCCCCATACGCTCTCCCCCTCTTGCTGGCCTATCGCTGGTGTGACATTTTGCGATTTTTTCTTGTTTTGGCTCCCCGCAGGTCCCGCCTCCGTTTTTCTGCTGACGAGGGGGATTTGAGTATCAACCTTTCGAGCGCTGAAGGCTCCCCAAGCGGGTGCAGCCGGCTTGGGAGGCTCATTAGTAGACCACGACCTGGGTGTTGCCACTGGAGCCGGTGTGCGATCTGTCCTGAAAGCTTCAGCAAGAATTGAGCTTGATAACAGGTTTGATGGGGGCGTTGTTGGCTTTGCGTCCCGCTGTTGCTGTTGCTGTTGCCTGGCATTGCTGTTTCCGTCGTTCGATCGGTTTGGTTGCTGCTTTCCTCTCGCTTGAGATGCATTCTTCCTCTGACTTTGGTTTTGAATTCCGTTCTGGAGGCCCGATGGCTTCCTGACGTTGTTTTGTGCAAGTGGCGAGGTGGGGGCAGCCTCAACCTTGGGAGGAGGTTTCTTCAAAGGTAATCCCATCTTCTTACGAGCTTCTAGCTCATGAGGAAGCAATTCAGCGCTTTGCTTCAAAGAATCCGGTGATGGTTTGTTCGCAAATGCTCCGAAAGACCCTAATCCAGCTCCAAACCCTCCAGGAAAACCACCCCCCGGGAAGCCTCCCGGCTTGCCATTATCGTTCGGTCCGTGGAGTATAGAGCTCGTCGACAAGGCACGCACACCTGATAATCGTAGATAGTGACACGAAGATGGCCGAGTGGCTCTAACTGATGTTATTGTGGCTCCGACGCTGGATACATAGCGATCTCTAGGCTGCGAATCTCTGGGCGAGAGTTTGTGACGGCAGAGGGCACATACGTAGGAATTACCGCGCTCCTGGACATTGTGTGAGACGTTTGCTAATAGTGACCGATCGTGGAGAACTGACCTGTAAGGTGCGCACTCTCAACATTGCCGCGAAGGGGAATTGGCAGATTTGGAGCGAATCTGCTTCGACATTGGTTTTGCAACCGAATAAGTTGAACGTGCTAATTATAAGTTCGTCTAGAACAGAAACCCAAACTTAGTGGAGTTCTAGTAACCACAGTGGGCTACCAACTGCTCCGGGGACCCTCGGCGCCGGGATTGTCCGCCACAGTTACGGATAGAGGATAAAATGGATGGACGTCATTTGTCCAATCGGCCTATCTTTGGACTTCAATTAGTGAGCCATGATGAAGATAGTAAATTCCAAAATTTAGGTAGTCTAGGAGAGTAAGCATGGAGTTACTCTGTCAAACTGGTAAAGCTCTTCTTGGACATTCCTTTTAATAGTTATTACATCAGACATCTTTTGAAATATCAAACGCTTTGTCTATGGACACATCCAGCCAATGGATCTTTTGTGGAACCAAGATTCGAACATGATTTCTACTCATTCTTGGAGAACACATTTCCAACTTACACCTCTCGCCTGCACATACCTTACCGCCGCATCTAATATCACCGCTTTTCTCACCAAAACTCAGTGATCAGCTCAAACATGGCACCGAATAAGAGAGGAGGGAAACAGAAATCGACCCAATTTGTCGACAAAAAGAATGAGGCTCCCCCTTCACCATTCAAGCGGCCCCCTGAGGTCCTTGAGCCCTTCATCAACGCTCTGGACAAGAAGCACGTCTATGTCACACACATTGATAACAAACCTGCCGAATTCAAACGAAAGATCTTCCTCGTGCCTGTTGGCATGAACATTGTCGTTGTACTCCTCTTTGTTCTTCGCATGTGGTGGATTCTCCCCTGGTATTGGTCGCTTATTATGACTGGTTTGGGCCACGACAACGAAACCACCTGGAACACGGCAGATTCGACGTGGTCTGAGATTGCCTGGGAGATCGGGAAACGCTCTGGGACAATGATGATTGATTTCATCTTGTTCATCTTTGTCTGGCCCTGGCCTGTGGAATTTGTCGCTGGACGAGCCCGTGGTAATCCCTGTCAATGGCGATGGCAAGTCGGCTTCCGCGAGCACGAGATTTATGTCCGTCGAAGCCGAGAATGGGATCAAGCTCTCACTGACATCTTTACGGATGAAGGCTCCAAGAAGATTCTACTCACGTACATCAATCATGCCACGTCTCCTATTCTTCAAGAGCAAAAGACCGGATATCTCCTGATGAATGGCCACTGGGATTTGGATTGGGCACGCATGATACTCGCACATCGCCTGGTGGATAAGAAGGAGGTTGCGCTTGAGGCCTTCAAGAGCGTGGTTCTCATCCACCACGCTGACTACGGTTGGATAGTTTATGATGTGCGCGGTAGTGGTGCCTCGAGTGAGGATGAGCGACGTCGACAAGTCTTTGCATTTCGAGACGTGCTCATTGCGCTTGGAAAGGAGGACTTGTTCTATCGCTGGGTTGAGATTGTTCAATTTGAAGCAACACAACCGGGTGGATTTGGTCCAAAGGAACAAGAGGCAGCGGCCAAGAGAATCAGAGAGCTGTTTGAGAATGAGAACATCAACTTCGATGAACTTTGGAAGAAGAGCGTTGGAATATAATTTTTAAGGGGGACATAATTCATTTACATAAGACTTCTCGCTCTTTTATAAATTCCAAAAATATAAACAAAGTAGTCAAAAAGAATTATTATTTTTATTTAACTGCTTACATACTTACACGCCCAGCATCCTACTCTATAGCGGTGGATCTACTGCGCGCCCTGCTTTCGCTTGGGTACTTCTTTGCTCACACTTATGGCCTCGTCGCTTCACTAGGATGGGCGTCCCCGTCCTAGAGAGAGGCCAGGGGCCATACAGAGTCTCTGAGGGGGGTTTGTAAGGTGACCCGGCGGGTGTGGTTCGAACTCAGGAGCTCTGGGCGTACCCAAAGCTCCTGAGTTCGACCACTCCGCCAAATCACCCCCAGAGGCCCCCCGCTTGTTGAAAGAGACTCTGTTGTGATCGTTAATGAAGGTATGGGCTGCAGTGGCGGTGGTGGGCGTGGGCGTGGGGTGTAGCTGGCAGGCAGCTGGCTGATTCACGCTGAGCTTTAACTGTGGTGAACACAAAGTCAAAATCACCACACCAGGCAGCAACGTGCATGGCTCAGCAGTGAATGTGTCACATGCTCAAAGGAGAAAGGATATTTGCGTCCTCGTGGATCATACCAAAGTTTGGTGGTAGTGAACCAAGTGATCAACCAACAATCACTTTGATATATGCCAAACGCCGATTGTGCAATATCCGCTCGCAAGGTCGATGCAGTTCAATTTTATTGCAATTCTTGCATAATTGACAGCCAAAGGGAGTCCGGTCTGATCAAAGTGTTGAACAGAGTAACACAAACGCATGGCACGCGAACCGATCTTCATCCATATAAAGATGTCCAAACAACCCTGACTTCAGGGGGCTCGGCCGAGAGGGTAACCAAGGACAACAGTTTGCCAACACAATCCCGAGATTCTGACGTGGTTTTGTAGTCTGTAAAGTGCCGTAATTACACACAAGTTGTGTATGGTCGTTAAATAAAGAGATTTTCGCCGCTGCCTGGTTTAGAGTTGACGAGTTACGTCCCCGTCTGTGATAATAGGGATGAGAACTAAGGGGGAAACATCTGTGCCTTTGTTAGTGCATGACTGAGGACCTACAGCCTCGATTGAGCTTCTTGTCCATGCAGCGGTAGTCATCGAAAGCCAAGGATGGGTATTGTTAGATGGCAGGATGAAGTGTAGTTGAAGTGTGCGGTGGAGCTAGGTACGTGTCGTGTCTGGCTGACTAACACCACATGTTAGTGTTAATGGTAGGCACTTCCACGGTTTCACGTGCGGAGAATCCTAGCAGAGTAGGAGTGCAACGGGATGGGACCGGACATAAAGCGGTGAAACAGATTTCTATACTTGCTAGAGAGCCTCAAAAGAAAGAATTAGACGATGGCAGAGAAATGTGCAATTGGAAGCAGAGGATGGAGGCTGGCTTCAGAACACGAGTTTCATTGATCACATCCCAATAACAAAGCCAATATACATAAGGTACCTAGGATGGGGAATGCTGACAGGAAAACATCATCCTTGCTGTATCATTGATGAGCTGTTTGGTTATTAGGTTGGACAAGCATCAGGAAACCTCTCCAATTTATGGTTGGCTGTGTAAGCTGGGTCGATCCTTTAGGCATTCTTTCGTTTCCCCCTCAATCTTGTAAATAGAAAATATCTTAGTGAAGGGGAGTTATTGTTGAAGCCAACCTACTAACAACTATTCGATGGTACTCGTTGGAAAATGGCACAGCTACGTGCTTTCCCCCCCTACCTAGACTACACTTTAGAGACCTCGTATACCTAAGGTAGGTAAGTAAGTTACCTTTCATGCCTCCAACCTTACCGAGGTGGGAGAGATTCATTCCTCTTTTTCGTAAATTTAATTAAACCAATCCTCAAAAACCAATTATTATTTGTAAAGTTAATTGCGTAGAGAGTCTTTTATGGCGCCTTTTTACCCTAACCTCAAGTATTTTCTTGCCTTTCGTTCATGAGTCCGAGCCACTGCCTGTCTCACAAGACGGATGGATCATCGTCGGCTGATGGATGGATGGTCAATCAACTCCCCCTGCTTTAGCTTCTAAAGCAAAAGAAGCCAGGTCGTTTATCAGTGTCTTCTGGATGGCATTGTATTCATTTTAAATCAAAAGGCCAACCAAAAAGAACGTGAAAAAGGGAGAATCAGCCCATATCGATAGTACCAATAGTTGGTCCTTTACCCCATGCAAGGACATTCCGTCCCCCAACGGGTCAGCGATCTATTGGCTCCAACAGCTAATGAGACGCCTGTAACTTGGGAGCTCATTCACTTATCAAGAGTACCTACCTAAGGTACCTACCTAGGTAGCCCGCGGGCCCCAGTCCCAAAACCCCTAAATCTGAACGCGCAACTAGCCCCGTTCAGGCTCAGCCCAGTCAATCAAAGTTCCAGGACAGGACATCTATCAAACTACCCCTTCAACCTCATCTCGACTCCGAAAACCCGACTTTGCTGTCGCTCCCTCTCCTCCACCTCCGTCTCCGTCTTTTTCCTCTCAGCACCCAAACTAATCATCTCTATCTACTCGAAATGTCCTCGGGATTGACGCGACGCCGCGGTGCGGGCGGCGCAGGACCTGCGGCTGAGGGCGATTCCAGCAACGGCACTGCCCCTAGAACGAGCACACCAAGCGCCAGGGACAACGGACCCGAGACGAGCTACGAAAGCACAGAAAATGGCCACAAGATCGCATTCGACCCTCGCGACATCAGTGAGAGCGCCGAGCGGAGCAAGCAGCCAAAGCTCACCCTCATGGAGGAGGTCTTGCTACTTGGCCTCAAGGATAAGCAGGTAGGCTGCCACTCGTGCTCATACACGTGCCCTTTGTGCCCAAGGGAACAACACCTCTGACCCTCAAATGCTCACAGGGCTACCTCTCTTTCTGGAACGACAACATCTCTTACGCCCTTCGAGGATGCATTGTCATCGAACTGGCCTTCCGTGGTCGCATTGCAATGGAGAAGGATGCTTCAAGACGCCGATTCCCCCTCGCAGACCGCAACATCGAGGTCATAGACGACACCCTTACTGGCGAGGTTCTTCTCGACGAGGCTCTCAAGATGATGAAGCAGAGCGAAAAGATGAGCGTCGCAACCTGGATTGACTTGATGAGCGGTAAATTACCCTACCTTACCTACAATTCTCCCAATACCCAACCAAGCAATCGTCGCTGACTGACTGCCTTGCCAATGACAGGCGAAACCTGGAACTTGATGAAGATCGGATACCAACTCAAGCAGGTCCGAGAACGGCTCGCAAAGGGCTTGGTCGACAAGGGCATCCTCCGCACCGAGAAGCGCAATTTCCTCCTTTTCGACATGGCAACTCATCCTGTCGCCGACGGTGGTGCTAAGGAGGAGATCCGCCGCCGGGTTCGCAACATCCTTACCCAACGGACCGTTGTCCTCAATGGTAGCCAATTCCTCCCCGAGTCGCTCGAATTCCGTTATATGCGCAGCATCGCCATGGTTTGCGCCGCCTACGCCGCTAATGTCCTCGAGAACGCCCTCGCATCCCTTGGTCACGAGGCAAGGGAACGGGCTTTTGCACAGACTGATGATTTACTCGCCGACTACAGCCAATGGCCATTCGGCAAGAAGGCCACACAGAATGGCATTGGTGCCAACTTGCCTCAACTCATTAACGAGGTAGGTAGTGTTTGGTGCACGTGTGCGAGATTTCCGTAACTGACAGTAGCTGCAGGAGGTCAACAGCGGCAAGGACAAGGAGCTCCAGCTTGAGGTGGTTGCAGCTTGCTTGAGTGTCTTTACTAGACTCGACTCTCTCCTATAGACGTACTCGTGCAAGCTTCAAGCGTGTCCACCACTGCCGAACGTGACGTTTGGCTACACCTTCGTTCAACTACCCAGCTCCCAACCCGGCCAAGCTCTCTCCCTCCAAATCTCTTGTTCCAACTATTAGATCTTAGTCCCTCAAAAACTCATTCTCGCGAAATTACCCTTAACGACAACAGACTCATGGCTCCCTTCGCCCAAATGAAACCAGAACGAGTCTTTACACACCACCGCTACTATATGGAGCAATTCCAGGGAATTGGAGGTTGCCTGCTGCTCAATTGAACAAGTTTGCAGCTGGGTTTAAGACATGAAGAACTTGGGAGCTTGGCCAATCGATTAACTCAGCGCAAAGTATCATTTCTGTTGGGCGCTTGAACAATTGGTGTCGGTGGTAGGACTCACTCCATAACCCACCCAAACTTCTTCTTTTAATGTCCTTTTTATTTTGGTCGGGGCTTATCTATTCGTCCTTTTTACTTTTGGGAAACAAAAAAGGAGGTGGACGGGATGACTATGACTCTGACTCTGATTCTTACCATGGCTTTGTTGTGTATGCGTGTGTGTGTGTGTGTGTGTGTGTGTGTTCTGTCGATGCGTTTCTTGGAAGGCTAGGGAAAGGAGGCGAAATCCATAGGTCGTTCGGTGTGTGAAAGGTAGCCGTCGTTGTTTTGTCGTCAACTTGGGTCTGGTATCTCCATTGTAATGAAAAAGAAAATGTCACAGACAACTTTTAAGACACCTTGCAAGGGCGTTCGTCTGTTATGAAAACTTGGGGCCTTCGAGATATTTGCTCTTACATCTGGTGATGGACTTGGAATAGTTTACGAATGAACGACCTGACACTGGAACTTTTGATAAGACAGCATGGGGAACTTGCACTACTAGGACTTGGGACTTCAACTGGCTTGACAGCACCTTCGAGACACGCTCTCTTCTTTCGTATAATGATGGATTATATCAACTAAGGTAGTACATGCATCGCCGAGCTCAGTCCTGAAGATGTTTTTCATGCTCCTCTCCTTTTTGCCGACCATAACTCCGCCAGCGCCGTGTATCTTGAAAAAATCGAAGGGTAAAAACTCAACCAGCCTTTCTCTTCATCTTCCACCTCTACCTCCCCCTCGCCGCGTCATGACTTCTTCGGTTTACTTCTTCTTGCCCCCCACGCCCAAGCTTCCCTCGAAACCAGGACGACTCTTCTTCTTGCCTCCGGCGGCTCCACCCTTCTTCTTCTTCTTGCCAGCCTTACCGAGCATCTTATCATCCCGTCTCTGACGCAAGTTATCCTCTCGTTTGCGTTGACGGTCCTTTTGAGCCATCTTGACGCCGTCAGATCGTTCGCGCCATGCCTTCTCACTCTTCTTCTTGGCGGCCTCCTTGCGCTTCACGGCACGCTTTAAGAGAGCCTCATCGTCGCGGATCTTCTCGCCCTCGGCACGGCGACGGGCCGTCAGCCAGATATCTTTCTCGGCGATATCGGCACGCTTCTCGGGGTCAAGCTCCTGAAGACGCTTTTTCTGGTTTTGGACCTTAATAAGGGCTGTCTTGGGGTCAGAGGGCCCCTTCTTCTTGCCTTGGCTCAGCACGTGGCCGAGATCGCGTGAGAGCTGAGCACCATCGCCAAAGGCGACACGGCCAAATGTGAAGTTGCTGGCATTCTCGTCGAGTTCAACCGCGGGGCTCATAACACCTGGCGAGCTAGATGCCAAAGCCTCCTCACGCTTTCGTTGCTCTTCCAGCTTAGCCTGCTTGCGCATCTCCTGCTTGTGAGCTTTTCGAGCCTCTTGCTTCTTTCTTCTCGACTCAATGAGCTCTTGACGTGTGCGAATTGGCTTGCCATCAGGTCCGTCAGCTTTTCGGGCGGCACGAAGCGCTTCAATTTTGGCAGCGAGACGTGCTCGGATGGCAGAGGTGTCGGCAGGGAGCTTGATAGACTTGGGTTTCTCTGAAGGAGGAATAGTGGATGAGGTGGACGTGGTAGTGCTGGCATGCTCAACGGTTGTCTCCGCGGGGGTTGTCGTAGAATCGTTGGTGTCAAAGGTAGGAGATTGTGGCTCGGATTCGTTACTTGAGTTGGCGGTGGCCTCGTCCTCGTTCTCCAGGCCCGAGATATCCATAGGTAAAACCTCGCCGTCACCGCGGGCTGTTGTCTCTTCCTCCTCCTCCTCCTCCTCAACTACTTTTTGCTTCTTCGCGGCTTGCTTCTGAGCCTTTGGTGTCAGAGTTGGTACATTCTGTTTCTCGGTTGCAGGAGTCTCTGACTTGTTGACCTTCTTTTCAGCCTTTTTCTCGGCCTTCTTCTCCTTCTTCATTTCCTTCTTGGCCGCCCTCTTCTCTTCCCTTTTCGACGTCTTAGAAGAAGACGTCTCAGTCGTGTCCCTAGCCTCTACCTCTGTCTCGTCGTTGAGCTTCTGCTTCTTGTTGGTCTCTGAAATATCCTGAGCTTCTGCCTCTGTCTCGTCGTTGCGCTTCTGCTTCTTTTTGGTATCCGCTGTCTTGACCTTGAGCCCCTCGCCAGGCTTCTCGGTCTCTACGCCAGGGACAGGCTCATTGTCCTCCCAGTCATCCTCGTTATCAGTGTCGTCATGCTTCTTCATCTCACGCAGCTTTCGCTTGTTCTTGGCACGTTCATCCAAGACTTCCTTGGCATTTCGATTCCGCTCGCTGTCGGGATCCAGCTTTCCGCGTCGCGCATCGGCAGCCTGTTGTTTTGTCTGCTTCTTCTTGCTCCATTGATCCTGCATGTGTATTAGCGTCACTCTGGTTGATTGCGATGCATATGATATATTATGAGGCGTGTGATGTGTTTGTTCCAGGCGGGGATGTGGTTGGCCTCTACTTGACAAGGCATTGGATTCACATACACTGTTGTCTTGCTCATAGTACATCTTTGCTGGGATGAGGCCAAGGATGCCCTCAAAGGCTCCGCGTTGGCCACACAGGTAGTCCTAAAGCGCAAAAAGTCAGCTTCAGGGTTCCCTATCGCCATGATTCAAAGATCTGTCCCATCACAGGCGGGGCTGGAGGGCATTTGGAACAACGGACCTGCAGCTCAGACTCTGTCATATTAACTGGTGATTGAAAATGTTGGGTACCAGCGATGCCGTGGTATCTCCAATATTAGAGGAATTCAGTTATGGAGAGTCGTGATGATGAAATACCCTCGATAACAAAAAAGAGGTTGGAAAAGAAAGCTCGGATGGCAATGTGCTGCCTCAGTTTTTCGGGGAGGATCGTTGTAATTTTTTTTTCCTGAGCCCGCTAAAGAATGACCGGCTTTGTGTGGGGAAGGCCCATTCAAGACAGTCGATCCACCCCCTGCAGTTAGCGCATTCAGGCCGAGGTACGTACCGACACCATATTCAGGGTCCTCTGAGCCTCATCAAGCATAATATGAATCGATCGCAACATATCATGACCAAGGAGATTCTAAACTTGGAAGTCATTCAAAGAGGGGCGCTTACGATCCGTCACTCCAGAGCTTACGAGTAATCCAGGCGGCATACATTAGTGCTTAGGTAATGCTGAAAACCCAGAGAACGGTGGCTTTTGGTGGATGGCTCGAAGCCAAGACACTTACGTCGTGGTCGTGAGTTCAAGAGGATCACCAATGCCATATGTCACTAAAATACAGTCACCACTTGAGTACTCGGCTCCCCTTTTAGCCATAGGTGCCTGAGCTACCTGCTACGCCGGGATTTGAAACTTTGGGCCAAGCCTGGCTGGAGTCTGTATGAGATTCGATGATAGCCACAAGTCTGTGTCGTCTTAACTTCACACTAATCTCGAAGATTTTCATACTGTGACGAGATTCACAGATTTCAGCTAGTAGTTCGTTTTGAAGACCTCATGTGAGAGACTTGGAACATGGACTAGAAGAGCATGTTTAGGCTTGTATCACTTTACGCCTTTCTGTTCAATATTTTGAACAAGTTGAATCTAGATAATACCTAAGCAATAACCAAATCAAATGCTTTCATGAGAATTTGTATGACATGTTCTCAGTGGCCTTTATTTCTTCTTGCCCTTCTTTCCAGCAGCAGCTTCTCGCCGACGGGCCTCTCTGGCCTCGATCTCGGCCTTCTTGACCTTTTCTTGCTCCTCTCTTTCTTCACGCTCAGCCTGACATTATGTTAGTAAGGTCACCCTGCAGACAGAATACCAGGTACGTGGGTAACTCACTTGTCTCCGCGCGGCGTCAAGAGCACGTCGCTCGCGGATCTCCTTGAGACGCTCCAGATCGGCCCGAGACTCGTCCGTCTTGCCCTGGGCTGTCAAGCGGATGTGTCTCTCCTTAGCAGCTGCAGCCTCGAGAGCTTCACGCTCGCGTCGGCTTGGTGCTGCTTGCAAGTTCTCGACACCATCTGTAATCTCGTCGACACCAGAGGACGCCGCTTGCTTGCGGGCCTTTTTGGAGTGATTGGGGTTTGCAGGCATATCGTCATCCTCTTCGCTTTCGCTCTCTTCCTCGTCGCTTGATGGCAGATCACCGACTTCGACAGTCTTGGCCTTCTGTCTGGCTATGGCAGCCTCCTTTCGAGCTTTCTTCTCGGCCTTTCGAGCCTCGCGTGACTGCTCTTGGGTTTGTTCTTGAGAAGGGCCAGCACCATCGTCTTCCTCGCTGTCCTCTTCCTCTTCAGAGGATTCCTCCTCGGAAGACTCTTCTTCATCGCTGTCTTCGTCCTTCTTGTCTGCGTCGACAGCCCACATGCTAACCTCGTTTCCATCGGCATCGAGGGGTCGGATATCGCGAGAAAACTTCTTGCCACCTGGGAATTTGTCAGTCTGGTCTTTGGGCTCGGCTTCGTGGTCAACATACCTCCACGTGTGGGCTTTCGAAACTTTCCTCCGCGGCCACGCGAGCCTCCTCCGGGGGGACCACCAGGAGCCATGATGGGTAAGCTGTGATAAAATAGGTATGAAGGAGGTGAGCTTCTGGGGTGGGTAGAAGTCTATCTCGAGACTTCTGTGTTGTGACTAGGTTGTTCAGATCGTTTAGGTCGGGATATTCAGTGTTGATGAGTATCTCGCCGTCTCTCAAATGAACGTTTGTTTGCTGGTCAAACTTGTTCAGCAGGGCGGGGTAGCGGGGTAGCTTATGACGGCGGCAGCTCTGATAAATGAACAAGCACCTATGAGGTGGAGTGATGGACTGTTGATCAGGCACTTTTGAGTGACGTTGCTTCTCTTATATGGTTGCAAGCCGAATTTCAAATCACTGCAGGAGAAATATGAGTCAAAATGAAAACCACTTTTTCACTCAGAAGTTTATTAAAGTGAATGGATAGGAGTGGTAGGCGTGAATATCGAAGCTAGTAAGTGACTTTTCACGTTGCACAGTAGCCTGATTAACTCAAGCAGAACGCAGAAAAGCAAGGCCTGGTATGACTCAGTCCTGAGTTTTCCAATGTACAATACTTCCAAGTTTAAAATAAAACAACGATACCCCTATCGAGCCCCCAGTGATTCACTACATCAAGTCCAAGTGCAGCTTACACTGTGATTCGGTGAATTTTGTTAACAGTTGTTGGAGGCTTTCAGGAACGAGTTAGGCGGCTGGGCGCTGAAATAACTGAACGAATAAGAGAACCCCTGTTTGTCGTGTTTTGATCAGCTCACGGGCTGAGGGGCGTGTTTAATGCCGCCAACAAAGTGTGCTTGCAACGGGCATGCACGCGACACAAAGCTCTATTTGTTTTGAGATCTTGACTCATCCTTTGATCTCAGGCAGAAACAACCATCCAAGGTTTTGGCTTCTGTTCCATTGACTTGAAATTTATTTACCAAACTTTAATAATGACTCCTACTTTTTGGGTACCTTATCCAATTCCTAAGTCCCAGTCCACCCTCAGGCACTGAGCTTGCATGAGATGGATGGACCCCTACCTACAGTGGCTCTCGGCACATCAATCTTCCACTCCCGCTTTTGGTGCCCCACTCAGGTAAACAAAACCACATCGAGTGAGCCGTGATTTTACCTCTTTTTTTTCCTTTCTTCTTCAACCTACTAGAAAAAACTGAATCCTTCAAATTCACTCTGGCTTTCATTACACCATGGAGGTACTTGGAGGGGAAACTGGAGGAAAGATGAATTACCGCTGACACTTACCCTCTGTTCTGCTTGTAGCTTTTGCTGCGTTGGGAGAGAGAAATTTTGACGCGGTACATACCTTTCTTCCATGTCTTTTTAAGATGTGAAATCATGATGGAGGTGAGTCTGGATGTGCGAGAGCATGGATGCTTCCTCACTCGTCTGTCATACTCTGGCTTCATACCTACGCTTCCGCCATGATGTCCTCATAAGTGACCATGTAATATATCCTCAGTGAAGGGTAAATGCTGCAGTAGTAACTCCTAGAATCTGCAAACCTTTCAAACCTCCGTCGAAGTATAATCCTAAGACTCTCTTCCCGCACTCGGTCTTCGTTTTTCAGAGCTCCTGAGCGATACCAAGGTTGACGTCTGGGTTCGAGGTCAGTCATGCATTTTGCCCTGAGAATCTCGATATGACATCCTGAGACCTCTATAGGGTAGACCATTCATCACACCCATTATTCACGTCCCTTCCATGGAGCATTAATATGTTAGTGATCAGCTTTTGATACTGGTTTTATTTGATAGTGAATATTTGACACTGGATATAACCCCGTTCTTTAAAGTTGCGATGCCACTGCCGCAAACCCATCTCGGCATGTGCCTTAGAATAACCATCAGACAGAGGTTTCTCACACAAACCACTCCTCCAAACCTTGCCACCATTGGGCCACCAAGCAGTCTTTACACGTTTCGTGTTCTACAATACTTACACGACATATGCTCCTTAGCGTTTCTTGCCAAAGAACCTGTTTCTTTTCTCAATAAGATCCGACAACGCCAGTATAAACCGTTGATCCTGCGCTTGCTTCTGAGCAGTTGGTTTGTTCATGATATATTCTCGGCGTGATCTTCGCCAGTCACTCAGCTCTTTTCTATACCGAGAGCTCCCAGGAATATCCGTTGATTTGAATATGTGGTTTGTGTCCCAAATGAGTGCTTTGACCTCCCTGTCATGTTGTTCACTCCGCTCACGGAGCCTACCAGCATGAACTGGATGCTTCCAGTCGAGGTGGTGCACATGATACGATGGCAGGTCCGAGCCAAGCTCGGGAGGCGTTTCTTTGTTGAATTTCTGTGTTGATAACAAGATCGTAGAGGTTCTGGGTGGCTCAGTTGGGCTATTGCCTTCCTGAAAGCGACGAGGAGGAGGCGCGAGGATGTCAGAGTCGTCGTCGCTTTCAGAACTAGAACTAGAAGAGCCTGAGGACAAGCAGTCGTGATCGGGAGATGTAACTGGGGTTCCCGTCTTGTCGATATCTGGGTCCCTTTCGGATAGATCATGCTGTGAGCTACTGCTGAGTTCTGGGCTCATCGACAACGTGCTGGTACTCCTGGACTCGGACTCGGGCAGTGGCGAAAGAAGGCGTTCGACAGGGAATGTTGTCAAATAGGCCGAAGGGACGGAGAACTCCTCCTCAGGATCATCATCAGGATCATCATCGTCACTGATGAAACCCTCATCACTCTCTAGAACAGAGTCCGTCAGGTCGCTGTTGAAGAAGGTTAGTGCAGTGAGAGGGTCAGGGAAGGCGAAGCATGATTCTGAGCCATCATGGCTGGTCATGTTAGAGTCCGGCATCTCGGCTCTCTACAGAAATGGTACTTCTGAAATTCGGCCCTTACAAGAAAGGCCCTCTTGGAGACGACGAGCAAGGGAATATATAAGTTGCGAGACCATGAAAGACTTACGGGAGACAGCAAAAAGGTAGGACTTAGATTTGCAAGTTGAAGTATCTTTTATTAAACTTTCATACTGAAGATGTTCAGAAAGTGTCTCCTTATATACACCCCAAAGCTGTCGCTTTGTCACGGTAGAACATGGTTCGCTACACTTTGACAGAACAAAAGAAGTTTCTTCGCCGGCGAGTGTTCCAGGCTATCAATGAATCACGTCCATCCAGAACATTATCAACATTTGCGCATTTAAGGGGTAGAAAAGTAAGAGGGAAGAATTGCCGTAACTGAATGAGCGCATATTAGTGGCAACCAAATATATGAACATGAGGAGGCAAGGAAACTTAAAGACATTTATCCTAAGAGATAAAAAGACTTGAGGCAAATTTAGGAAAATTTAGACAAGACTAAGTTAACCTTTTGATTCATTATTTTTAATATCTAAGCTTAGGGTGAGAAGCTTTCTCTGAGGACGAATACCTCACTTGAAACGTAATCTCAGGTTTCAAAAAGAGAGATCAAAGTCTATGTCAACATACTATAATACTAATTTGAAAGAGACTTGTACGTCATGGATTCTTTGGACGCCCTAGACCCATATCCTCCAAAACATCAACAACCCGTTTTCTCTTGGCCTTCCTGATTGCTAGCATTGGCGCGGACCTCTCTGAACACACCAAGTTGACTACCTTCGGTATTATAGCAGGCTTCTTCCCGTTGAGCGGAATGACAGATTTTCGTGTAAATGTGAATTGTCGCGTTGCGAATAGTCCCCTGCTAATATATGACGGTCTCGTATCAATACCACCGCGTTGAGAAGTGTGACCCAAGTGAAGGCATGCAATCGGCCGCGAGGGTAGAATGAAGGGACCTGCTGCAGCCTTGTAGGGAAGGGCGCCGCGGGCTTCTAAATCTTGATCAGAACAAAGTTGACCGAGAAAGGAGTAAAGCCAGAATGCCCAAGCCTCAAATGCAACTCCATGGCATGTGCGAGCTTCTCGAGATGCAGCATCAATATCCCACCAAGGCGCATTCTCCTTTGCAGTATCGCACAGGTAGTTGAGAAGAAGTGGTGCCTGACGATCCTGAACAAATTTAACAGCACATCGCGAGTCGCTGCACAACGACACCAAGTCATTATCGATACTTGCAGCGAGGTCACGCATATTTCTGTCTCGGGTTTCTTCCAGCGGCGCAAAGAGCATGAGGTATCGCAACAGTGAGTCGTCCAACCTATGTGGCGGCGCATCTGCCTGCTCCCACCCATGTTCTTGCGCTGCCACCTTACTGGCGTCCCACGCGTCCCTTGCACCTATTACGTCGTACAGGGCAAGAGAAGGGAAGTTCGACACCCATGGTAGAGATGCCTTGGATGTCGTCTCATCTCCCCATATTCGCAATACTCGGAGTAAGGGAAATGGATCAGGTTTCTCAGACCATCCCCGGACAAGACGGTCCGAGATATTTGGGAACGCAGTCCGCTCTGTTGGTTGAATTATCTCGAGGACACCGAGATTAGGCATGTCTGCCAGACCTAGAAGATCATGGGTATTGAAGGTGCAACCACCAGCGATGACTATGTGTGTTATGAAGTCTGAGGGCGGTGCTGTCAGAGGTTGAGTGTAGCGGGTGAGACTGTTGCCGGGATGGCATATGTGCTGTCGAAAGCGGTACAGGCCAAGATTCTTCTCATCTCCTTCATCCATTAGGAGTTTGGAGAGGTACCTCCAAGCATGGAGAGACACTCCTCTACTTCAGTATCAGTATCAGTCGCAGATCTCTAGATGTTCCGCGCCATCCGTAGGCTGTCAAGCTGTATCTCCGGTGTACTGACCTTGCCTCGAGATACCTCCAAATGCGCCATAGTATGGCTTTTGGCAATGACTCAAGATGGGTTATAGAGCGAATCTTGCCAAAATTATCGCCAACGACACTGATGGCTATGTCTACCAAAGATCGAGGTCCCTTTGTGCCTCGAGGCTTGAAGGAAGGGTATGGACGACGCCGGCTCCAGTCTGCATTACTCTCAGCCGTGAGAGCCTCCCGGGTCAGGACATACTCCGTAAACGCTGGACCAGAATCTGGGTCGAACATGGCTGAATTGACTGAAATTGAGAAAGTGGCGAGGTTCAGTGAGACTGTGCAGATCGAAGGGAAGGCAGGAAAACTTGTGATATCTTGTCTAAGTGATAAAGAAACTCAGGCAAGTTTACGTATATCTTAGTAAGCCTTTAGATCAGCTTATTTTGACACCCTGACTTGATGTTAGAGGGTTTCTTTCTCCCCGAGGTGCGTTTCACTACCTCTGTAACACCGACAAGAACTTACTAATGAGACGGCTTTGTGCATGATAATGAACCAAAGAAAAATAATCAAGTATAACATGTAGTCTCTCTTTGGATTATTTTGATTTTTTTTATATTTATCGCTTAAAATCTTTTAAATGTTCTCCCTCGCGGAAACACCGTCTGAACCAAGCCTATTGTTTTTCCATTCCATGCATCAACGGGAACAAGCGAAGCGGCTTATAACGGCCGCCCTCTGATGCGATGGCTTCAAACCATGAATGAGACCCTCTTTCTTCCCGAATCGCAAGCTTGTCGTCTCAAAGCCGGGTAATCCTTCGTCCTTCGTCCCTCATCCTTCAAAATACTTTTATGACCGTGCGCTATGGTATCCAATCGTAATATCATTCCTTCTCTTTTATTTGCGTCATCTATAGCATGGGCTTGAGATCCTCAGCGACGTGGAAGGGAGCCTCTGTCTTGCTCTTGACCTCGTCAACTGTGACACCGTCTGCGATCTCAATAAGGGTAAGGCCGTTGGCGAAGTCGACATCGAACACACCCTGGGATGAGAGTTAGTATATCATTCCATCAACTGACGACATGAACAAGATTTGGGAAAACTCACCAGCTCAGTAATAATTCTCGACACACAAGCACGTCCAGTCAGAGGGAATGCACACTGCTTGACAATCTTGGGGTTACCCTTCTTATCTGTGTGCTCCATCGTCACAACAACCTTGGTCTCGCTAGGGTTGCTGACAAGATCCATGGCACCACCGAAGCCCTTGACCTTTCCGGGAAGCATCCAGTTGGCAAGATCACCAGTGGCGCTGACCTGCATAGCTCCAAGGATAGTGAGGTTGATACGGCCGCTGCGAATCATACCAAAGCTCTCCTCGCTACCGAAGACAGCAGCACCGGGCTTGAGAGTAACGGTCTCCTTGCCAGCGTTGATCAAGTCAGCATCCTCCTGGCCCTTTTGAGGATAGGGACCTAGGCCAAGGATACCGTTCTCAGACTGGAGCTGAACCTCGACCTCAGGACCGACAAAGCCAGGGGCAAGCATAGGCATACCGATGCCCAGGTTAGCGTACATGCCGTTCTTGAACTCCTTAGCAGCACGACGAACGATGCGCTCACGCTTGGCAGCTGTGTCACCAGAGCCGAGGGCCTTGGTAGCCTCCGGGTCGTTAGGGTCCTTAGCCCAGGTGTACTTCTCGATCGACTTCTCCTCGGTGCTCTGAATGACGCGCTTGACGTAGATACCGGGCAGGTGGACAGCCTCAGGAGGAATCTCACCGGGCTCAACGATGTGCTCAGCTTCGACAATGGTCATCTTGGCGTTGCGGCCCATGGCGCCGTTGAAGTTGTGGGCAGCGAGACGGAATTGGCAGTTACCAAGCTTGTCAGCCTTGTAGGCCTTAACGAAGGCATAGTCACCGTCAATGCTCTCTTCAAGAAGATAAGACTTTCCCTTGAAGACCTTGACGTCCTTGGGGTAAGAGTAAACGTCAGGGGAACCATCAGCCTTGTTGCGAAGAGGAAGATCGCCAGTCTGAACAACTGTGCCAAAGGCAGCAGGAGTGTAAAAGGCGGGCACACCCTTGCCACCAGCGGCGCATCGCTCAGCGAGAGTTCCCTGAGGGGTCAGCTCAAGCTCGACCTCACCAGTGAGGTACATCTTTTCAAAGGTCTTGTTCTCGCCAATGTAGCTAGCAATCATCTTGCGGATTTGCTTAGTCTTGAGAAGTCTACCGAGACCAAAGTTGTCGGTACCAGCATTGTTGGAGACAGCTGTAAGACCCTTGATTTCGGGCTTCTCGAGAACCTCGTTAATAAGAGAGTCAGGAACACCGCAGAGACCGAAACCACCACAGAGGAGGGTTGTGTTGGGCTTCATGTCCTTGAGAGCTTCCTTGGCAGAAGGGAAGACCTTGTTGATCTCGGCGCGGCGAGCGGTTGCCGAGAAGGATCGTGCGAGGACGGCATTAGGCTTGAGAATTGTTAGTATACACCGGAGATGCGCACTGAGCTGCTCAAGAGACGTACGTTGGTGGGATTGCGAGCAAAGGCTCGGAGGGTCCGTAATCGCAAAGCCGAGGAAGACATGATGTGTGTGTTTGGAGAGATGGGTGAGAAGGTCGGGAACAGCTTCAGTATCGACAACCCTGCTGTCGGTTAGGAGAGTAGCTAGCTATAGAATATGCTTGTTTGTACGGTCAATTGAGCTTCATGCGCCAGGGCTCTTGTTTCCAGATAGACCAGAGAGTAATAAGAATGCTAAGAAGAGATGTTATGAAGGAGAACTTGAGCCGACAACGACGATAGAAGTCGACGGGCCGTTGGCGGGGGATATCCGTTTATTAAGGCCGGCTCTGGCCGTAAATCGACCTCCGCCTGAGCTCAAATACAATTCCGCGACCAAAGTTCGGAAGCGATAATCGGCATTCGGTATGATACCAAAACAGCATTTACAGGAACAATTAGGCGGGTCACCCTCATAAGCTCTCCTCCAACGGCTGCCGGGTGGTCCCCGTACAAGAGGACCTTGACCTTTGACCGGAAGCGAAGTGGAGGATCTCCCCGATCTCTACCTGTGGAGACCGAGGATAAAGACATCATGAGTGGCAGGACAGAGAGAACAGCGGGGGCCCAAGTCCGGGGCAGGGCAGTCTGGCGCTGTAATTTAGTGGGCGGGTAATGGGTTTTCCGAACCTACCGGCTATTCGTTTCGGGAGTTGACTTGTCATGACGGAACAGGGCTTCTCATGACAGCCAAACAGGTCGGGGTTTCCCCTCGACGAACTAGCTTTGTTAGGAAAATTTGCTGATGCTTGGAGAGGGACATCTCGGGGTTCAGTCACCGTTTTATTCATTGGTGATTATGTGTATTAGTAGTGATTGTTGTGACTACAGAGCGTATCCTAGATTTCCGACTCGGTTGCTTTCCGATCCGAGGTCGGCTATGGACTCCAATTCGCTTCCAACTTAGGTAGTTACCTACTAACTAATAATCAAGGTGAGCTAGAAGCATGGGGGGTTATCAAGACTCCCTCCCTTCTTCTGTTCTGGGCTCCTCTGCAACACAACGCCAAGTGTCCATGATATTTTGGACGCAAACGCCAAACTCCAACAAATGCCATCGTTAGCTCTATAAGCACATCGTGGCAGTTAGTTCCCTAAAGCATTGGATGCTCGCATCGCATAAGCGGAAGAATGAATATGAACCACCGGGTATTCCCTTATCCTCCACAATAACCATTTCCCATTCAACTCGATAATAATCCACATTACATAGCAGTAGTGGCATTCTCCGGGTGAAGAGATACCAGTCCGATCAAGTTTCCCTCAGGGTCAACGAACTCTCCAATATCCATGATGCACTGTCGGACGCCGTATCGCAACTGCTTGATCTCGCCGTAGTTGTTTTCGATCAACGTCTCGGCAATACTAAGATCAGCCACTCGGATGTGGCATGCTGGTGTCACACCGCGCGCCATGGCTATCTGTCGCTTGTACTCGAGCTGAGCACGGCTGTCTCCCGTGTCTCTCACTTGCATCAAGGCTCCTGTGATGCGAGATCCTCCGCTCTGGCTTGAGTTGAAGAAGTTCATGGGCTGTACGTCAAAGTGTGAAGATCCCCACTGCCTCATATATGGGTCATCAGACTGCTGGGCGTTCACGTCCCCAAAGAACTTCCAGCCGAAGCAACGCGAGTAAAAGTTTACCGCTCTGTCCAAATCGAAGCAGTACAGGAGGAGAAAGTCGGGAGTCCCTCCCATGCAAGACATATCTGGTCTCTCGCTTCCACATGTTTCGGTCTGAGGCAGCGACGAAGGCAGCAAGTCGTTGTCGTTTGCGATTCTTGGAGAAGCAGAGGTACCGAGGGACAAGCTCTTGGCGGCATTCATGGGCAGCGAGAACGTTGAAGCAAAAGCTGGCGGCGTGAGCATCTCCGCTGTGGGTGTGTTGAGAGCATCATAGCCTAGTGAGGGTACTGGCGATGGCGTTCTTCGATCTGTGTCAAGGTCCATGGCTGATGAGGAAAGCGTGAGAGATGGTCTTGGTTTTGTGTATGACTCCATTTCGACAAGTGGATGTATTTTTGAATTACACTGGCTCGCTGATTTTCTCCAACAGAAGCGTCAAGTGATTCAGGCAAGACAAGGTTCAATATTATGATGAGAAGCGTGACGTGCCGCGAGGCAAAACAGTCTAACAAAAGGAGAAAGACCCGTCGTGACTTAGAGACCAGGCCAGTGAACAAGAAACCACAGCTATCTAAGTTGTTCAACAATCGGATATGTGGTTTGCATGAGCAAGCCATAAACTGATGGACAGGGTTACCTTGTTCTTATAGCCACCTGTTGATGAACAAGAGGCAATTTCCGAGAACTCCAACGCAAACTCTCCTTACATGCTGCGTGCCTTGAACTGCATAAAACACCACAAAAGCAATGATTCGAGACTGGAGGCACGGAACTTGGCGTGGGTGCCATCTGGGGCTTGCCAGGCCAACTCAGGCTAAGTGGTATGGAGGTTAAGGCAAGGAGAAGGCAAGACACTCAAACACAACAAAACAAACACACGACAGTGTTACGTCAAAGACCAATCGTTGTAGGCCGGGAAGGCTAAAGACGTCAAGGGCGGAAGAAACCTGCAGCGACTAGGTCGCTTTGGCAAGTAGGGGTTCTCATTCTGGAAAGCTAATGCATGGATGAGCAGAGCTACTGTTGGCGCTGCATTGTTGGTCTGTTCGATCTGGCTGGTGTCAATCACCATAAACATAAACAAGCGTGTTGTCTCGAGCTGAGCTGAAGCTGTGGTTGATTTTCAGGGCCTTGACTTCATTTGGTCAGTATAGCGTTTATACTGGAATGGTAAACAACCCGAAATCCCACACCTTGGCGGGTCATGTCATCAAACTGTTGTCTCAGAGGAGTGCGTTTCTTAATTTACACACATAGTTGATAGTGGTTAACCAGCATGAATCCTCGCATGTCTCATTTTCGAACTGATGGCTTGACGATCACCGATCGTGAACGTGCAAGATGGTGGGGGGGGGGG